>PVKB01001525.1:0-402532 GCA_004027205.1 Ctenodactylus gundi
CAAATGGCTAAGTTTTTTGTAATGACATTCTGGAAAAATTTATGGTGAGAATAAAAGTAGGAATAGTAAGAGTAGCTAATATTCCAAAATTTATTTTGCATGCTTTTCATTTAAACCTCAGAAAAATTCCATGAAGCAAGAATAATTATTCTTATTTTATGGAGGAGGATATTGAAGGTCCAAGAGACAGTTAAGTTCACAACTTAATAAGTGGTGGAACTGAAACAAGGGGGAAAAGCCAACATACTGCCCTGTAGCCACTAGTTTTAAAGAATCTTTATTTTTTAAAAAAGCATTGCTTAAACTCTTTTTTTTTTTTTTTTGAGCCATTGCTTAACTTGAGCAAGGATGGAGATTAGTCAATCCTTCTAACATAAAGCTACCAACTGCAGCTCCTGATTGGGCAGCTTCCCAAGTTCCTCTTTCAGTCCCCTCCCCCACTGATCAAGACATAAATATAGGTGCACATATATTGCATCATTTTCAGGCTTCAGTCTTAATATCCTTAATATCTCAACCTGTGACTCGCATTTTGTGCTAGGTTTTCTTTTTCCGTGACTTTGTTCATGCCTTGTCTTTAGTTGGAACATTTGTTATCCCTTCTCCACCTTGCTATGTTTGTCTTATTTCTATTTTTATTTTTTAAAATTTTCCCCATTTTATTGATATGTATAAGTGCAATACATACAGTTTTCATTGATCTTGAGTATTTTGCAAATATACATACGCAAAGTTACAAATGCCTCCCTTCTTCCTTTTGACCCTCTCAGTCCCTCCCCCTTCCTTCTAGTTCCCATTATTTTCCACAGTAAGTTCTATTAAATAATTGTAATCTGAGTTTCTCATATCAGAGAAATCATTCGATATTTCACCTTCTGCTTCTGACTCACTTCACTAAGCATGATGGTCTCAAGTTGCCTCCATTTACCTACAAAAGCCTCCAACCTGTCTTTAATAGATGAGTACTACTCCATTGTGTATAAATACTATAATTTATGTATCCATTGGTCCGTTGATGGGCATTTTGGTGTCTTCCAAATTTTAGCTATTGTTATTTTACTGCTATAAACATGGGCATACATGTATCTTAGTTATATGTTGGTTCTTTTAACTCTTTTGGGAAAATTCCCAGAAGAGGTATTACTGGATCAAAGGGATTTCTATTTCCAGTCTTTTGAGAGACTTCCATACTGCTTTCCATAGTGGTTGTACCAGTTGACTTCCCACCAGCAGTGCAGGAGGGTTCTTTTTTCCCCACAGCCTCACCAGTACAGATTGCTGTTTGTGCTCTTGATATATACCATTGTCTCTGGAGTCAGATGGTGTCTTAGTGATGTTTTGATTTGCATTTCTCTGATGGCTAAGGATGTTAAACATCTTTTCATTTATTTATTGGCCATTTGAAATTCTTCATCTGAGAACTGTCTATTCATTTCTTTTGCCCATTTTTCAATTGGATCTTTGATTTTTGAGGGGGCTTATTTTACTTCAGTTCCCTGTATATCCTTATTATAAGTCTCCTATCTGAGGTATTGGTGGTGAATATTTTTTTACAATATGTCGGTTCTCTTTTTACACTGTTGATAATTTCTTTTGCTATGCAGAAACATTTTAATTTGACATACTTTCATTTGTTAATGCTGGGGGCTATTTCTTTTGCTTTTGGTGTCTTATTAAGAAAGTCCTTGCCTACACCTATGTCCTTTAGATATTTGCCTTATTTGTCTACCAGGAGGTTAAGTGCTTCAGTTTTAATATCTAAGTCTTTGAACCACTTTGATTTAATTTGGGTACATGGTGACATATGTGTGTCTATAGTCACTCTTCTGCATGTACATGTACAATTTTCCCAGCATCATTTGTTGAAGAGACTATCCTTTTTCCAGTGTATGCTTTTGGCTCCTTTATCAAAGATTAGGTAGCTGAGGGTATTTGAGTTTGTCTCTGCATCCTCATTTCTGCATCCCCTGGTCTGTCTGTCTGTTTTTGTGCCTGTACCATATAGTTTCTACAACTATTGCTTTATAGGATGACTTGATGTCTGGTATTGTAATGCTTTCTGCCTTACTCTTGTTACTCAAGATTGCTTTGGCTGTTCAAAGTCTCCTTTGGTTTCGTATAAATTTAAGGAATATTTTTTCAAGTTCTGTGAAAAAAATTGTTGGTATTTTGATAGGAATTGCATTGAATCTGTATATCTGTTTTGGCAGTATGGTCATTTTGACTATATTGATCCTTCCTATCCAAGAACAGGGGGGGATGTCTTTCCATTTTCTGATGTCATCTACAACTTCTTCAGTGTAATGTAGTTTTCTTTACATAAGTCCTTCATTTCCTTGGTCAGGTATTCTTCTAGGTATTTAATTTTTCACTGGGCTATTAAGAATGAGATTATTCTTCTGAGCGCTCTCGCAGTGAGTTCATTGTTGGTGTAGAGAAAAGCTATTGATTTTTCAGTATTGATTTTATAGCCTGTGATTTGATTGAATTTGTTTATTATTTCCAAGAGTTTCATTGTGGAGTTTTTGGGGACTTCTATGTAGATAATCATATCATCTGCTAAAATAAAGATAATTTGACTTCCTCTTTATCAATGCATATTCCCTTTATTTCATTTTCTTGTCTGATTGCTATGGCAAGAGTTTCAAAGACTGTTGAATAAGAGTAGTGAGAGTGGATAGCCTTGTTGTATTCTTGATTTAAGGGGAAAAGCTGTCAATTTTTCTCCATTTACTATGATATTTGCTGTAGGTTTGACATATATGGCTACCTAGACTTCGAGATAGAGCTCTTCTACACCTATTTTTTTCAGAGTTTTTATCATGCAAGGTTGTTGAATTTTATCAAAGGCTTTTTCTGCATCAATAGAGATGATCATGTGGTTTTCATTTTTGCTTTTATTGATGTCACGTGTTACGCTGATTTATGTATGTTGAACCAGCCTTGCATCCCAGAAATGAAGTCATCTTGATCATGGTGTATGATCTTTCTGATTACTTGTTGAATTCTACTTGCCAGAATCTTATTAAGAATTTTTGCATCTATATTCATTAAGGATATTGGCCAATAATTTTCCTTTCAGGTTAAATCTTTGTCTGGTTTTGGGACTAGGGTGATGTTAGCCTCCAGAAATGGGTTTGGTAGTATTCCTTCTCTTTCAACTTCATGAAATAGTTAGAGAAGAATTGGAGTTAGTTCTTCCTTGAAGTACTGAAAAAATTTTGCTGTAGATCCATCTGGTCCTGGGATTTTATTTGTAGGTAGAGACTTTATTATTGCTTCAATTTCTGTGTCGGTCATGGAGTTATTTGACATTTTTATGTCTTCTTCATTGAATTTTGGTATTTTTGCATGTGTCTAGAAAGTCATCCATTTCTTCCCAATTCTCCAACTTGTTAGAATATAGGTGTTCAAAATAATTTCTCATAATATTCTGAATTTCTGCAGAATGGGCTGTAATTTCACCTTTTTCATTTCTGATTGTGTTAATCTGTGCTTTTTCTTTCCCTCTTTTGGTGAGTTTAGCTAGATGTTTTTCAATCTTGTTTTGTCTTTCAAAGAACCAGCTTTTTCTTTTTAATTTCAATTTTATTAATTTCAGATCTGACCTTTATAATTTCTTTTTTTCTTCTGCTTTTTGGCTTAGATTGTTCTGGTTTCTCTAGGTCTTTAAGGTGCATCATTAAGGTGTTTATTTGTGACTATTTTATTCTTTTGATGTGTGCATCTATAGCTATGAATTTCCCTGAATTTGCTTTCATTGTGTCCCATAGATTCTAATATGATGTATTTTCATCATCATTTAACTCTTTGAAATTTTTGATTTCTTCTCTGACTTCTATCATCCATTGTTTGGTCAGTAGTAAGTTGTTTAGTCTCCATGTATTTGTGTATTTTCTTCTGTTTTTAAAGCATGACTTATGACCTAAATTATGGTCTATTTTAGAAAATGTTCCATGTGCTGCAGAGAAGAATGTGTATTCTGTTGATATTGGGTAAAAAACTCTGTAAACATCTGTTATGACATAGTCTCACTTAACTGTTGTATATATTCGTGGATTTTTTCCCCTCTGGTTTATCTGTCTACCTTTGATAATCGAGTATTAAGGTCCTCTGCTATAATTGTACTGGGGCCTATGTGACTTTTTGGATCCAATAATTTTTGATTTGCATAATTGGGTGCTCCAGAATCGGGAGCATATATATTGATGATTGTGAATTCTTCCTGTTCTGTTGTTCCCTTAACCAGTATATAGTGACCGTCTCTGTGACTCCTAATCTGTTTTGTTTTGAAATCTGATGAGTCTGAGACTAATATAGCTACCCTTGCTTGTTTCCTGGGTCCTGTTGCGTGAAATTTTGAATTCTACTCTTTTATTTTCAGTCTATGAGTTTCCTTGTGGGTAAACTGTATCTCTTGTAAACAATAAATTATGGGTTTTTGGTTTTTGGTCCAACCAGCCAGTCTATGTCTTTTAGTAGGTGAATTGAGGCCATTCATGTTCAGAGTAATTATCGAGGTATATTTGGTATATTTTGCCATCATTATAATTTTTCAGCATTATTTACTTTATTTATAATTTTATCAGCTCATTCTCCTATATCTGTTATCTTTTTTCCCCTGGGGCCTTTGGTGTTGTTGGCCTCCCTTGCACTTTCTAAGTTTCCTTTAAGTATTCTTTGCAATGTTGGCTTAGTGGCGGCAAATCTCTTTAAATTTTCTATATCATGAAAAGTTTTAATTTCTTCCTCTAGCTTAAAATATAATTTCCCTGAATATAGCAGTCTGGTTTGGCATTTATGTTCTCCTAGTACTTGGATGATACTGCTCCAATGTCTCCTGACTTTTAGGGTGTGGGTTGAGAAATCTGCAGTTATCCTGGTGGACTTATCTTTGTAAGTTACCCTCTGTTTTTCTCTTATAGCTTTTAATATTCTCTCTTTGTGTTGGGTCTCTAATATTTTAATTATGATGTGTTGTGATGAGTTTCTCTTCTGATCAAAGTTGTTGGTTGTTCTGTATGCCTGCATTAGTTCAATGTTCACCTCTTTCCTTAATTTCCTTCTTCCATAATTTCATTGAACATGACCTTTAAGCCTTTTGTTTTGTCCCCAATTTTCTCCTGCAATCCCGTAATTCTGAGGCTGTTTCTCTTTGAATGATACATCGGCTGTTTTAACCATTCTCTTTCTTTCTTTTTTGTTTTGCATTCTTTACTGCCTGTATGCTCCAGCTCAGCCACTTTATATTCTAGGTCTGATACTCTATTCTCAAAATGTTCAAACTGGTACTTATCTGTCTCCCCTGTGTGTTTTTCACATCTTGAATGTCATCTTTCAATATTTTTATACTTCTGCTGAATTCTTCTCTAACTTCTTGTATTGCCTTCATTATCTTCTGGTTTGGATCTTCATTGTTTTCCTCTAATATCTTGTGAATATTTGCTGACAGCATGGCTATGTCTTCGTGTAGGTCTTTCATTTTCTATTTCATTTCCTGTTTCGATTCTCAGAATTTCTGGGTCCAGACATTATCATCCTTTTTGCCTTTTAAATATTTGGGTTCTTCTATTTCAAGATCCCGGGTATTGTTTGCAGAGATGTCAGGTTTTTCTGTTGGCAATTTATTACCATGTTTCCTCATGGTTTTATTACAAAAGAGTCAATCTAACTTCTTTCTTTTTAGCCCTTTACCTGGATAATTGGTTATAGCCCCTAAGATGTCTCCAGGTGTGATCCTCTGCCATGGAAAATGGGTAAACAGTGCTAGCTTTTGATAAGTTGATGCCTTGGCTTGACTTTGACCTATCAGTAAACTTATTAATTTTGAGAAATAGCATCTGATTGTTACTTATCTCAGCAGAAGAAACATCAAGTGGGAAATTTTACTGCAGGTGAACTCCTTTGATAATTTGGCAGACAATGAGAAATGTAGATGGGGAAAAGAGAGTAGAGTTTTCACTTATGAGTAGTTCATTATTGTCCAGTCTTGCTCTGAATAAAGTCTTGTGGAAGGCATTTTATGGTTCTGTTTTTATTCCTACCTCAGAGTCCGGAGCCTGGGGATGTCTCTGCATCCCTTGCTGAACACTGGACCATGACCAGACCATTTTTCCAAGAAGCCTTGGCAGTGCCTGAAAGTGCTGAAATGTGGGTGGCCTCTGTGTCAGAATACAAGGTGAATATTGTATTTCCTTAACAAAGAACCTTCATTGTTTAATTATAGCCTGACTCTACAGCATGTACATTTTTCTGACTACAAAAATACCTGTACTTTTGTTGACTAGATGAAATTAAGTATGAAGTGCCTCAGCACAATAGTAAGAACTTTTTGTATTTTTAAATATAAAACTTGAATCTTTCATTGGTACTTATAACTTTTTATTTCAGTTTTCTACCCTAAGTGCAGTAGGTTTAGACATTCCATGATGTCCTTTCAAAATCAAAATCTCACCTTTGTTCTGAGAAGGGAATTGCATCATTTCTCAGTCTGACATTTAAAACTACTGATTCATTTCTGTGGATCAATGGGGATTTGGTGTTTATTTCCTCTTAATTGTCACTAGAAGACTAACTATAAACTTCTCAAAAATTTCTAGCAATAAATACGACAAAAAACAAGAAAATTAATGGCATTATATTATTTGACCACCATACATATTCCTATTTTGAGGCATATAAATAAATGTAAAAATGATCTGATGAGAAATAAACAGTAGTACTAAAATAATATAAATGCCTAGAGCAGGTATAGAAAAAGTTATTTTCCCCTTTAAATATTGAATTATAAATTTTATGCACAGTTTTCTTTGTAGACTGGAAAGTCCGTTCAGGATTTTAGATTCATATTTCAAATCACTGGTTCATTTGCCCTAAATCCGGAGTGTGGAAATGATGTACCTCTACCAAAATCAGGAATGCAATCTTGACTTCCAACCACCTTGGATTTGGGAATTACATCAAATTCAATAAACAGAATAGAAAAGAAAAGAAGAAAAAAACAGAAGAACCAGTTTCAATAAGATTATGGGTCCTGTTGAATTTTAAAATGCCTTTTGAATTTTTAAGAGTAGCAGTGGTTGTTCTTGGCTCAGTGGGACAAAAGTATGGAATAGAATTTCTATTTTGGGAGTCAGTTCTGTGTAGTTTGCTGAGCCATTAAATTTAAAGCAGTACTGCATAAGTAGCAATTCATTTTACCAATAAGGGAATCAAGACATAGAAAGATTATAGAGATTGCCTAATACACTAGAGCTAATAAAACCAGGGCTGGGACTCAAATTCAAACAATTCTTGAAATGCTATGGGTTTATCAATGAACTAGATGGAATAACAGAAGGACGAGGAGGTAGAACATATAGAAAAAAAATCTAATGACCTTTAGAATCTACTAACACACATTTTCTGGCTGTACTTACCCAAGAATTTACAGTGAAAGAGCAGTTTTTTATGGTATGTGCTATATTACACAGTTTTAGTTGATGGAAATTTATTTTATTGATGAGTGGATTATCTTTTATCTACTAAATATCAAATCTGATTCAGTTAGACATAAGGATTTTAATATGCAGCCCATCTAATGTGTGATATTGAAATCCATCATCCCAGAAGTCTCTGACGTTAGTTTTCTGGGAATAACAAGCTAATTCTGTTAACAAAAGCAATAGTGTTTTCTCCACACTGTTGACAACATTTGTGAAGTGTTCCTGTGAGAAACTCACCTTCCAAAATCTCAGAAGTTCACCAACTCTGCTGAATTAACATGAATAAATTTGGGGGCAACACCAGCCCTTTCAGCATGCTGTGAACAAATGGATCTTATATGATTATAAGTGGTACTTTTCCTGTTATCCCACATTTTAAAGAAATATTTTAATACCCTAGAGCCTGATATCTTGCTTTGATATCATCGTCTTGAAGTTCTCCTCTGCCTGTTCTAGGGACAGGAAACAAGCCACTGTGCAACCCAGTCTGATCTGTCCATCTAGCTACTTACCTATCTCACTGCCATCGACCTACCTACCTAGCTACATACATTTGTAGTATTTCTTTTCTTGACACCCAAGCCAGTCCAGTTAGCAGGGCTAGTTACGCAGTGCAAATTATCCATTACCGAGAGCAGTACAGTCCCTACTCCAGCTTGCTTATTTTTAAATGAGATTTAGACTTCTCAACATAGAAATCCTAGAGAGCAGGATAGGCAACAGTGGACATTCTAGCACTATGTTAAATTGATTTAGAGATCTATTTAAATACTAATTCTGTTCCAGTTGTACAAGGAGGTGTTTCAACAGCTTTTTAGTGACTCTTTAAAGTACTGCTGCTGGCAATTATTACATTTTGCTTACAGAAATCTCACCAGATTTGCTATGGCTTTGAGAAGGAATGGCTCATTAGTAATATTTTAAGTTAAATAACTATTTTATAAAAAAAATCTCAGTTTGCATCAGTGATATACACATTAATAGAAATTAAAATAATTAAGATGATAGTAAAAGCAAGACACAAAAGTTGGGTTGGGGGCATAGTTCAATGATTTGAGTTCTTGTCTAGGAATGTGAGGCCTCGGGTTCAATCCCCCAGCACTACATAATGTCAGCAGCGAAGTGAGGTGGTGCACATCTGTAATTCCATCATTTGGAGGCTGCTGTGAGTTCTTGGCCAGCTTGGACTACATAGTGAAATCAGGACCAGCCTAAGCAATAGAATGAGACCCTGATTAAAAAAGAAAAAAGACATGGAAGTTTCTGGCCTATGCAATGATACTGGGAAAAAATGTATCACAATAGTTCCTATTGGATTCATACTTCTTCAGTTTTGTGATATTTCTAGAATGTTTAATATATTTCATTTTTGAAAACCTGATAACAAATATCTTAACAAAATAAAAATAGTTTTTTCTATTAAAGGACTTGCATGCTTCACCGAAACAACTTTTGAGCCCCAGAAAAATCTCTATCAGAAGTTCCAGGTAGCGCCAAAATACTATTTAAGTAATAGTAAAGATACCATTTTTAACCACTCCTGTACTCCATCTTCCAAAAGGTGTGACTTACTCCTGTATTTTCCACTTCATCTTCAACTATTCCTCATCCCAGACTTGTAGCTTTGATGTTATTTTCGTTTTGCTTCACTGAATATTAGTTTGACAAGTTTCAATTAGCTAATTACTTTAAAAACATAATTCTAATGTTTATTAATCACTGTTAATTATGCACTTAGTGCTACAATGGCAGTGTAGTTAAGAACTAAAGTCTAATTAGAAAGAAGAAATATACCTACATGTATTAGTTATGGTAAAGGCAGCAGATAGACCCATGGGAAATAATAGAAGTTTATTTTTCCTTTACATAATTGTTCAGGTCACTACTGGTTATTTTAGGGGCAGCTCTTTGTGCCGTAAACTCATTGGGAAGGCCAAGCTGATGGAAGGTCTGCCATCGTCCACGTGTGGCATTCGTCACCACTGATACATTCCCTTTCCAACCAGAATCTCTCTACTTCTTTGTATTACCTTTAATGCCAGTGTCATAGTAAATCAAACGACTGTGCTCCTTTTTAATAACACTTGAGCCATTGCACTTAAACTGGCCTAATTCCATTCTTTTTCTTCTGCTGCACTAATTACATGAACCCACCAACACATATACACAAACACAAGCACACTCACCCTCACACCCAGCTTGACTTTGCCAGCCTGTCTTTTGTTTTCTGCATTTCTTCTCCTCTTGACAGTCTGTAAGCTAATGATGAAGACACCTTCACTCTTTTTCATGCTATTGGTACAAAAGTGAATGAAACTGTTGTTACACCTGACAAACATGCAATGGGAAACTAAAGGCTCCATCTTGACCGTGAACTACTCTGAATCCTTACTTCCATTTTGTGTGTCTTGTAATAAAGGTGCTATTGTACTCAATTTGTCTATGAGGAATTTAGACAGCTTAAGTTAACTGACTTCCTAAGTTGTCCTGTTCTGGAGGTGGTGAAAGATTTTCCGTCTACTTGATGCTACCCCGCAGTTCTAACCCACTAGGCTTCTAAAGCTTCTGTGTGTGGGTTCTTTGACCATTTGTATCTACAACTATGTGCAGTAATTAAAATGATGTATTTATTGCAAAGTTTATTTCTATAACTTCACACTAAGTTTTCATATTCTCCACTAAAATATTTCTCCTTCCATTTGAATTAAACAAAAGAATGCATATAAAGCAATAAGCATATTTTAAAGACTAATAAATAAAATAAAATCTGGCTCTGAAGTGGAATCAATATTTATCAATTAAGAGTTTGGTGAGAGATTCAATAATTGGAAATTTATGATTTTTTTTTTTGAGACCAGGTATCACTCTGTAGTATAGGCTAGTTCTCAACTCACTATGTAGTCCAGGCTGACCCTGAACTCACAGAAATCCTCCTGCCTCAGCCTCTATTTGTGTTAAAATTGCAAAGTAGAGAAATCATCTCACTCATGCTCCCTTAATTCCTTCGTGACAGGCATCCATCCATTCTTTCACTACTTTTTTGTCCAGCTGCACCTGCACAGTGGTCGTAGGACGTGCCAGTTACTCTTTACATGCGAAGATGCAAAGGAGCACATTGTTCCATGGAAGGGTGAAGGCTGGGAGCCAAAAATCCAGGATATTCTTCAGCTGCCCAGAATCCTTTATTTCAAGGCCAAGTCCAGGTGGGGTTCCCTAGAACAGAAAATCATGCCCCAGATCTTTCCTTCCTTGCCTATCTATTCTATCTGTAAAAGATAAATGACTCTTTTTCTCTCGTATGGGACATGGAACTCATTATCTCAAATGCTCTCACAAGCTAAAATCATAAAAACCTAAGGGTTCGGATAAACTCATGGATGGGTTTACAGCTGTCTCCAAAAGAAACGAAGACTTTCATAACTTCTGAAAGTTATGACAAGGACCACCATGCCCTTCCTTTTTTTCAATCACTGTTACCAAGAAAAGAGAGAACAAGAGAAAAAATAAGTGAAGAGTTCAAAGGACAGTTTATCACACTGGGAAAGCTCACTGAATTTTTTTTTTGTGATCTGAAGATATTTCAAAAGTAACATGGCCTTTGGGGGAATAAATTTCTGCAAGAGAATGAATACTTTGGAAAAAGATTAGAGGATAGCTTATTTATTATTATTATATATGTATATAAGTTCTTTAAAGAATATTTATTGTCTTAGGGAAGAGAAATGACATCTGAATTAAATTATAAAATGGGGTGTATGCTTGATATATTAGGTAAGAAAGGATGAGGACAAAAGATTGCTATCTTTTCAATCATTTCGCTTTGTAGTTGATTGGATAATTGTCCTTCACTAATACATTGGGCTCTCCCTTTTCCCAGATACCCAGACCTCCCAGCCCTGGAGCGCACATTCCATTTGGCTCAAAGTACTAATGAATAAAGCTTCTGGTTCCTGGTTTCTGATTTTTATAGAATGGAAAATCAGAATGAGAGAAACTCTCATCTCCCAAATAAGGTGGGGGAAATTTTTGAAAACTACAGATTATTAAAAAGAGCAAATAGGAAAACAATGATGTAAATATTTTACCAAAGTTATGCATTCTCCCCCACCCAGATTCTTCTTTCAAGCAAAGTTACCCTCTGAGCTTCATTGCACCGTGTTTAATCTCTGTCCTTGAAGCTCACAAATTAATGTGCTATGTGATTTCCTTCTTGCGATAGCCTCGGGCTGTATTTTTACTGCCTGAGCAGCTATGGGCAGGTGGCTTGTCTCCCACATTCACTGCAAAGTAAACAGGAATTTAGTCCCAGGGTAATTGGCCCCTTGCCAGCTGAAGAATGCAAGCTATTCACCAGCTCCGTTGGCTTGCTTCTGCTTAGCACAAACTGTTTTCACTAGGAGCTAAGAAGGCTTAGGACCTGGAGGATTCTTCCTTTCTAGTGTATGATAATGTTGATTTTTTTCCTCTTTGACTATTTTCTATCCCTTTCCCACCTCTCTCACTACCTCATATTTCATGATTATTGGAAATTTACCAAGGAAGCTGCTTTGAAATAATATACTCTTTACAGAAATATAAGTAACCTAATAGAGAGATACGACTGTAAATTGAGATAGAATATGTTTGCAAAGCTTTTCGATGGTAGTGTAGGTGAGTGCCCAGGTTTTTATAATTCAAAATTAAAACTAAAATAATAGAGAACCGACTTGGAAATTAAAGGACAGAAGTATATATGCTTTGAATTGGTTTGTTACATGTAAATTTAACCTGAAACTAAAAGGTTTAGATAAATTTTTAAAAGGCAGAAAGAGTTACTAATTCATCGTGCTTGTAAACATGTAAAAAGTAGAATTCTAGGCTTCTGAAGGCAGGGCACTTAACAGATTTTCTTTCAGTTTCCACGAAAGAGCTACACACTTGACACTGGCTCCCATACTCCCTAAATTCTGTCATGAGCTATATTGCTACAAGACTTTGATATTTAATATTACTTTCCTGAAATCTCTTTCAGTAGAGACATTATGATTGTTCAAGACTTGGAAACAAAGAGAAGTTTCTTAATTTCTTCAGTTTATTCAAAGCTGTAAAACGAATGACCAAAAGACAAAATATTAAGTACATTAATGCTACCAACGAACAAAAAATATTTATTATTATTTGCTTAAAGCTTACCATTAGAGAAGCGCTTTCCAATGACAGAGAAACTTCTGAATAGACACATGAAGATTCGCAAAGGGTTTTTTTTTTTTAGGTGTCTGAAGTATATATTATTAGTTGAGTTTCAGCAGGCTACCTGTGGATTTTAAACTCGATATAAGCCTAGACCAAACACTTGCATTCCAGGCACTGGAGCTCTAAAGCTGAATAGTGAGTATTTTTTGCCCTCAAGAAGCTTTCAGTTTAGTGGGGAATCTAGACACCCAAACCAATTCTGATTATAAATAAATGAATAAAACAAAACTACAGTAAAGAGGAATGTGGCAAGCTGCCACGGAAGTATAAATGAGAAAGGAAAATCTTAATGTTAGAAAGCAGGGCTGTCGGAGCAGCACCTCGGAACATATTGTTATGCTCAGATTTTAGGGAGGCCCAGATAACCAGAGAACCAGTCATGCATGCAAGAACAAGGAGCTTTTATTCCAGCTTAAGCACGGTCTCTCAGACGTCACCAACGATGTGGATCTGTGTGGAGAGCCCAGAACAAAGGCTGAGCAGGGTTTTTACGAAGTTCGGAAATTGGGTGGTTACAGGAAATGTGACATAGGTACATTATCATTTTACATAGAGCCAATCGTAAGTACACAGTTTTTATGACGGTGACGCTGACCACTAAGAAGAGGTAGAGTGGCCATAACTTTTGTCACAACCCAATCATGATCTTTAGGAGCCGTTTGAATGTGACTAACGCACCTGGTGTTTTAATGGCCTGGGTAGAGTCTAAGGGGGTGTCCAGTGATTGGTTAGCTGTAACTGGGCAGCTATCTATAATTTTTTGACTTTGTCCCAGGCCGAGGAATGCCAGATTGGTGTTAACTCTTTCTGATTGGCTGTAACTAGGTAACCAAGTGGCCCAAGGCTCTTCTGGCCTTGGGCATTGTGTGGTCTTTGCTACAATTGTGTTACTATTCTGGGAAGCCAAAACTTTGTAACTTTTGTGATAAGTTTGAAGCATGTCATGGAGTCTGTTCAGCCTGGGCTCTTCCCATATGTTGGAGAAGGTGGAGCTTGACAAGAAGAAAGTTTGTTGGTAAGGAAATGCGGTACTTCTGGAAAATGGCTAGAGTCAGGTGGAAGTAGCAGAAGGCTGCAGTGCAGGCATCATGCACTTTAGGCCTCCTCCTGCAGACAGTGAGGAGAATGTAGACATAATAGCAGAATCAGACTCAGTGCCATTTTGAATTCTACATGTGAAAACCAAGCATTTGTGAAAAGCTTATAAACCAGCCTCAGTGTAGGAATGGCTGTGTGCATGGTTTTACACCTTTACATAATGGATTATCACAAAGAAGTTATTCTCTACATATTGAGAAAGCTCCAAGTAACTGAAACTCACTTCTTCAGGATATATGAAGGGCAGGACAAAACTCATCCAGCTTAAAGTGTTTCTCACTAAGAGCAACTTAAGTGAGATGACACATACCGACACTCAGATCATTTTTCTTCATTGCAGTTGAAGCAACATTGGAAGACCGGACACCAGCAGACTCAGCGTCTCCCGGAAGCTACCCAACCACTTACCTGACTTTTCAATGGCTTTGTCAATCACCTGTATAAAATGGGGGAAAATTATACCTACTTAACACAGTGATACATGTGAGGGTTAAAAGTAATTTAATGAGCTAATAAAAATAAACATTTTTGAGAAACCATAGAGCATGACAAAGGGGTTATGTTATACCATCAAAATTAGAAGACCAACGAGTTATAAAAATACTAATGATAGTTCTTATTCATTGAAGAATTATCTTGTGACAGTATTGTCTTAAATTGACTACATGTGATCACATTTGCAATTCATAGTGATTTTATAGGGATAATTTTTCAGGGGAGGACATAGACTTGGCAAGATTTAGCGACTTATGACCACTCAGGCCAGAAGTCAGATGTTTGCTTTTTTGATTCCAGGCCTGGGCTCTTAACCACTGGCTTCTCAGAAGATATTTTCAAAATGCTTGCTTATTCAAAAGCTAGACAACTAATGATAATAGATCATCATTGCATGATAAATGGCAGAATTATTATCAGGGTCCCTTCTCCTAATCAGAAGTAGGAACCTAATGATCAAATGGAAAATGTAATCCTTTGCCCTTCATTACACATAAGAACAAAAACCCTTATTGTTGACTGCAAATATAATACGCAATGAGATTTTGCTGTCAAAATATGGCTGGAAATATTTTTTTCAGTGTGGCAAAACCATATAATCTTATGAATTGTGTTCTTGATAATTTTATTCTTTTGTAACAACATTGATGAATAAGAATGCAACACATGAGACCAGGAATGCTGCTCCTAGCTTCCACCTCCTACATCCATGACCCCTGAAGACTGGATAAAGAAAAGACAGTGTGTTGCTTTCAGGTCCATGAGATTCTGAGGAAACCAAATAGATGCAGCTGTCCTTATCCAGGTTCAGAGCATTCCAAGGGGTTTGAAGAATGCTCCCATAGCGACAAAGCTTCTAGGGTTGAACTACAATTCGTTGGCTTGGTTTAAAATAATTAGTGAATAACTACTGACTCACTCCTGACTTGGTTTAATCATTCACTGGATTAAATCAAACTGAGTCTCTATTGTTCATTGACGTGAGCCTGTTGCAGCTCCGGGGAACATCGCAGTGACTCCCACATCTCATCTTTTCCTAAATGGACGCCACTGCACTGGTAATGACCCCAAGGGCCAGGACAGAGGAGTCCAGGCACGGTTTCTCCTGCCAAGCAGTAGGCGGCAGCATTGAGCTTGACTCCCGCGGTTGCCTTTCCTGTCGGGCCTCTTCGTTGGCAAAGTCATAGTACTTACAAGCTACTACTAAGAGTCTATTTTTAAATACTTTTTTTTTATTTAAAAGATGCTCTGTATATCTGTTTAATTCTATTTGTTTCTCATACATTGCATACTAAAATTTCTTTTAAAACACTTATAGTAAGGTTTGTCCTTTTCTACCCCATTCAAGGTTCTCTAGGCTGAAAAGGCATCATCCTCATTTCTATGTTTCTGATCTAATTAAATCTTCCTATGATCCTCTTTCATTTTTATTTAGAAAAATGTGGAAATCAGAAATAGATTACTTTCTTCATGTCCTTCAAATTCCTTAGAGAATTCTACTGGGCTATAATAAAAACTCCCACCTCTACAGAGGTTGGGATCTGACATGTGCCCTCTGGAGTGAAGCAGGATCCTTTGTGAGGTACACTGGCGTTTCAGAAGAGGTTTAAAAAGGGACATACATGTTGAAGCTGAGAAGTCCTCAGGGCAAAATACCATGGCTGACTGCAGAAAAATAAGTGAAGAATTTGTGCAAGTAGGAATCTCAAAAAGGGGTATTTTGTTGAAGGGTGCAAACGCTATGGAAAAGCCCAGGAGACAGCTGTCTCAGCCCTGTTAGCAAAAGCTGGAAAGCACAGAACTCATGTCAGAAAGTTTTCCAATGGAGTAGTTTAGGAAAACGACTGGGAGCTGTTGCTCCCCAGTTACCCCCATATTGAAACAGATTGGAGGAGCGCCCTATCGAGTCCTTCTTGAGGTGACATGATACTGTTGGACTTCTAATCCAGTCCACATTAAAAAGCAAATTTAACTAGACCCTTAACACTTTAGCAGTTATAGAGCTACAAAAGACCCTCAAATTAGTTTAATGGTAGAAGTAGAGTGAAAAATTGGACGTTAAAGCTGGTCATTGGGGCACATGCCTATAATTCCAGCACAAAGGAGGCTGAGGCAGGAGCACTGCTGTGAGTTTGAGGATAGCCTGGGCTACATAATGAGTTCAGAAGCAGCCTGGACTACCACATGAGACCCTATTCCCCACTCAAAAAGAAAAAAGAAGAAAAGAAAAGAAAAGAAAAACAACAAAAACGAACAACAACAACAACAAAAAAAAACCCATGAACTTTAAATCAAATTAAGATAGTTAATTGGTTTACTTACTTATACATAATATATACTGTAGTTCTTCTTATTAGAAAATAACATAGTCCTTGCAATTTATCTGCCCAACAAACCATTTTATGAAAAACTCCCTGTGGAAAGATATTTAAGGAGAAAAAAGACAGAAGGCACAGGTACCTAGTGGGGACAACTCAAAATCCAGAGAAGCTTTGAGACAGCCAAGATCTAGTCATAGAATTTATACAGTAAAATCCAAAATTAACACTTGAATTATTCTGCTGCTCTTCCTTCCCTTCCCTCCCTTCCATCCTTCCTTCCTAAGTAAGGAGAAAAGAAGATAAAGATTGCAAAGCTTGTAGAAAATCTGAAAATAATACCCTAAAGTTCGGTGCTTTGGTGTGCTGAGGACTTTGAGCTGATGGAAACTGGAAGGTTTCAGGAGCAGTACCGGAAACACAGTCTCTCTGACATTCTGCACTCCTGTGTCTTACCCTTATTTCCTCCCTGGAAACCATTCACAGAAACAAGAATTCTGGTTCCTCGGGGTGGTCATAGAAACAAGAACCTTTTTTTCTCAAGGTCAGTCATAAATCTTATACACATTACTCTAAAATTTTTCTGCCTTTCTGCTTAAGAGCTGGCCATAATGAAATGTTCCTTCTCATAGTATCTCATAGGAACATCATTCCAGGAGTCCTGACCTGTGCCGGGAGGAAAGAATATTATGCGGAAAGGCCAAGAAGAACCTAGACGGCCATTGCAGAGTTTTCTCCTTTAGTCTAAGACATTAGGTCATATCCTCTGTGGCCAAACACAACTATTTTTTCATTGAGTCTAAGCACAAAAATAGCCATTTTTCCTTCATCATTGGATGTTCATATCTGAAAGCTCCCTCATCACTTGAAACTTTGATTGAACAAATGTGTTTTGCTTTTCTCTTGTCAACGTTTCTTGTCAGGGGAACACTGGTCATAACTGTGGGGAGGAAAGGGATGACATCTTTGTGACTCTGCACAGGGAGCAAATGTTCATGAACAATATTTTAAAAGCCAAGCCTCAGTATCAATTTCTCATGTTAGTTGCCTAGCCAGAGTTACGCAAGAGAATAACAGTCATTTTTCTAAACCTAAATTTAACAGACACCTGTTAACTCTTTGCTCGCTGATAGGAACCGCAGTGAACGAGAGTCGCTCATGGCACCATTGGCGTTTTTACGCTACTGAACCCATGAGGGAATTGAGACATCAGGAATGTGGCTTGATTGCGAAAGAATTTGTGCCCGAGTAAGAGATAAATCTATGTTCTGTCCCTTGTCATTTTATGACCAAAACCTTTAAAAATAATTTGGCAATACTGCATATTACAAAAGGAAAAATGTTAACCCAACTGAGTTATGTCCTACTATTTCTTTGGGAAAGAGATCAATTAATGGAACTACTTTTATTTATTTATTTATTTATTTTTTTGAGGCTCCAAAACGGGCATTTCTAAACCATTAGCTAGGGGTTAGTTGGGTTTTCAAGTTTTGTTGCAATTGCAGTTGCTTGATACTATTGATAACTGGGCTGTATCCCCCTGACATTCTCATTCTGTTTAATCAGTCCAGGGGAAGGCCGGGGCAGTGCTTTCTTTCTTTCTTTCTTTCTTTCTTTCTTTCTTTCTTTCTTTCTTTTCTTCTTCTTCTTCTTCTTCTTCTTCTTCTTCTTCTTCTTCTTCTTCTTCTTCTTCTTCTTCTTCTTCTTCTTCTTCTCTGTACTGAGAATTGAACTCAAGGTCGTGGCACTGAGCTACATCTCAACCCTCTGTTTGTTTGCTTATTATTTTGAGACAAGCTTTTGCTAAGTTAAGTCAATATGTTGTCCAGGCTGAACTCAAACATAGGACCATCCTACCTCAGATTCTGAGAGTGCTGCTATGACTGACATGGCCCAGCTTAAAAAGTGAAGTTTAAAAAAGCTCCACAGTGATTCCAAGCTGGGAGTCCTTGCTGACCAGAATTCAGGGTATTTGTTAAAAAACAGCACCATGTGAGACCTGAGAAGAACTTTGTGAGTCAAGGTAAAATATCTGTATTTACCGTGCAGGTAACAGGCAGAAATATATTAAGTACCAAAAGGGAAAAAAGGTTAGACACTATTTTTTTTTCCAGAGTACAACACACACAGTTTTTACACCAATGGCCAGTAGAGCCCTCCTTCCCATCTGAAACAGCTTGAGCCTGGCCTTTCCAATCTGCAGTTCTCCTGGTAGTCTGGTCTTTTGAGCTCCAAGTATAATGTCTCATAACGTTTTCTCTCATCAAGCTTGACTTACAACATTCTAAGGCTTTTCTAACCAACATCTTTAATCTTTCCAAACTTCCCCCTCAAACCTATTCCAAAGGCTTCTAAACCACATGACCGGGTAAAGTCACACCAATGACGTTACTCTTGGTACCATTTTTGTCTTAGGTAATTTTTTTTTTAATTGCTGGGATAGAATACCTGGCATCCACAAGTTAAGGGAGGGAAAGTTAATTTTAGCTTATAGCTTCAGAAGGTCCATTCATGGGAGAGTGGCAATGTTGGAAGTGCACAGCAGAGTCCCATTGCGGGAATAGAAGTTCATAGCATGAAGACAGGAAGGCAGGGGAGGGAGGAAAGACAGAGCTAGCATATCCCTCCCACGTCCTGCTCCAGTAATCTGCCTCTTCTGGATCAACACCTAGTGCTCCCCCTCTTCCAAACAGGCCCCACAACTTAACAACTCCAAAAGTACCCAAAAGCATGAGACTTTTGAGGGACATTCTGAATTCAATCATAACAATAGTTAACTACTTTATCATCCATGTTTTCAAGTGCTACAATTAAGGTTTGCAAATGAATGTGCCTTGAGAGGCTCTTAAATCAGTGAAGGGCATTTGTGACTCTTATGCTGAAAACATTAAATCCTCATACATACTGGACATTTCCATTTGCATCCCATAAGTACATCCTGCTTTTTATCTTTATTTGTTGAGGCTGAGATTCAAACTAAAATAACTTTGATCCAGAATTTGTCTTCTTCCTACTGCATTTTGGAGTTTATGATGTTCAATATATGACTATTGGTGGACATGACTCTAATATCATAACCAGCATAGTAAAAGACAGCTTTTAAAGAGAGCTTTTTTTTTAAAAAAACTGTTTTTTATTTAGAAAAAAGTGGCTTCTGAAAAATTCCTTAGGCTTTTGGCATAAGCTAGTAGCCTCAGTTTTTCTCAGCTCAGATAAATAGAATATGTAAACGCTCCCATTGGTAAGTCAAAATCCAATTTTATTCCCTGAGGTAAGGGAGATAGAAGGTGGTGTCCAGGAAAGGGTGAAACAAGATCTGACAAATCATTCCCCAGCACCACTTAAGCCGGGGATGGTGGCACACGCCTCTAATCCCAGCACTTGGGAGTCTGAATCAGGAGGATTGCCACTAGTCCAAGACCAGCCTGGGCTTCATAGTAAGTTCAGGACCAGCCTGGTCTACAGAACAAGATTGTGTCTCAAAAAAAAAAAAAAAAAAAAAAAAAAAAAAAAAAAAAAAAAAAAAAGGATTGAACAAGTCTATTACTGCATTCCATGCCAACACTTTTTTTTTTTTAAATAAAAGACTGTTATAGCCCTGTACTGAGTGAGATAACGATTTGAGAGAAATGGGCTTCTCCATTTCCTCAAAGCAAAGATAGCTCTTAATGAACCCTTTTTCTTCTTTTCCCCCCTAAAATAAATGGTCTCCTTTGATTTGGTCAGCAGCAGACAAAAGAATCCAAGGGTAAGGACCAAAGGGGCCAGTAACAACAGCACAAATTGTACCACAAAATAAAATAAGGTATCTTTACTAACCTCAGTCTAAGCTGCTGACCTCTGCCACTCACTTCATAGTGATCTCAGTTTGGGAGAACGCCCATGGGAGAGTGGAGCATGGGCAGCAACTGGGGTACAACCTGAACCAGTGAGTTATGGTGGGCATGAAAGCCCCATGTGGTATAGCTTCTATTCAGATAAATGGTATATTTACTCAGATTTGTTGACTCAAGTATTGATGTACCCGATTATTCTTTAGATTCCTGCATGGCTAAAGAAATAAGTTCCCTAAACCTGAGATTATTTCTTTCATTTGTGACATTTTTTCTGTTCAAATTTTGAATGTTATCCCTTATGTACTTTTGCATCTCAACTCTTTGTGATGAGTAATAAAGAAAAATCCCCTCTGTATTATCCCTTCTTATTTTTTTTAAAAATCTTTGTTGGTTTCATTTAGTTAGTCAGGCATGCTGGCACACATCTGTAGTCCCAGAACTATGGGAGTCTAAGCAGGAGGTCCATAAGTCTGAGCTTAGTTTGGTTAGTTCTGTAAGACCTTGTCTCAAATTAATAATAATAATAATAATAATAATAATAATAATAATTATTATTATTATTATTATTATTATTATGTGGGGTGAGGGACAGGCTGGGGAAGTAGTTCAGTGGCAGGACCTTGATTTTTAGTCCTTAGTACCAATGGGGGTAATGGCAGAACCTGACCCCTACCTCTCCCTCTTATCCCTGTGTACTCTCAGAGGTTGGGTGGGGAGGGGCACAGATCATAGCAGCTTCCAGGATCTTCCTCCTGAAAGTACTTATGGCTTGAATTTCAGACATTGGAGGATTCCAAGTTCTAATCTAGAATGCCATTCATCAATTCACTACAGTTAACTTACAGCTACAAATTAACATAAGCGAGGCTGTAAGAACAAGGACTCATGAAATCCAGTGGGTGTATAACTTGCTTGAGTTCCACTAATTGGTCACTTAGTTCCATGTAAGTTTGAATGTTTTGCAGTTTTTAGGGTCTAGAGAATCTTAACAGAGCAACACTTTTTATTTTATGCAATTTCTCCAAATCTTTTTTTAGACCAAAAATAAAAGGAAAAGGGAGGAGGGAGATGGCACTTTTAAATGAGCATACTATTTTCTACACCCAAAAAAATTTGGGGAAATATGGTATTTAGAATGTGTAGAAGCTGCACATCTTGGAACTTGTTTGATTTTGTTACAGATCACGAAATGTAATTCCCTCCCTCTGGATCTTGGTGAATAGCTATGTCATCTTAATAACCTTATGAAGTCATCCTCTCAATGTCAAATTGCAAAGAGATGGTTCTTATCATTTCCAAGGAATGGCTCCTAGATTATAGAAGAAAGATCAAGAATTTCATGATAATCTCCTACTGAAATCTCATGTGGGTGAGATAACCTGTGTGTACGTGAACAGAACATTGATGCCTTTTTCTAGTAAATGCCAAAGTACAGGAGCCCTTTGTTATAAAGACCAGGAAGTAAGATAACCACAGCCTAGAGCAGCTTGATGGCAGGTAACCTGCTTTGTGTAATTTCTTTGAATTTTTCTTTTGCATAACCGCTTTTTACAAAAGCACTCTCATAACCCTGTAACTAAATTATCACTTCTGTTCTTCCTTGGATGAGAATGACCTCTTCACGTTGGTGTGACAGTCATTAGGAACAAGGGAACTCACTACACATACCGTACTCTCACATTATTGAATCTACTTTATTGAGACCACTTTATTAAAGAACTGTACTGATAGAGAGTAAGTTGGGCCCAAACGACATCTTTTCTTCTTCTCTTGAGAAACATTTAATGGTAGAAGTGATATCATCAGCTCATGGTTCATGGATCTCTTGAATTTCTCAGTGTTGGCCCTCTAAGTTCAATTGCTTAAAATCCACAGCTCTGTTACTGACCAAAGTTCTTTGAAGACTATTTATAAGGTTGTTGACACAAAAACATGGGTCTCACCTCAGAGAGAAGAAGAGTTTATTCTGGAGTCCAATATATGTGACCAAGGACCAAGATCATGGATTCAGGTTACTCCAAATGTCATATTCCAACCTATTAGCAGTTTCATGCAGAATATGTAGTTACAAGAGAAAGTCTTAAATCCAAGCACTTTTTCAAAACGCTGGTGGAAGCATCAGGTAAGTGGGTTGTACTGAAGTGGGGAAACATTTGCTGCAGGCCTCAGCTTCTGTCTGATGATATTTTTAGCTCTTGGGCTGGTGGAAACTGGGGGGTCAGTTTATGTATTTTGAAAGAGTTTGCAGAGTAATTGCTGGAATATTAAGTGTAGAGGAAGATAACAGAAGGGGACATAAAGGGGCTAAAAATCCCAATATAATATGACTGATATGACTGTCCAACATTTCCATCTCTCCATCAATCTAACCTCTGTTCACCTTGCAGGATCCTTTTTACCAGCATGGTGGCTTTTTCTGGGGAATTCCAATCACAAGATCAACACTGAAGTGTCTGATTTAGTAACCTAGAGAGTACTCACATGTTTGTGATGGATGACTGCAAAACACAGGTTTTGGGTTAACATAGTATTTATATCCCTCAATGAAACTGCTGTGGTGGAATAAAAAGTAATTTTGAGGTTGAAAGGCAGTTTAAACCTAGTATAGTTTAAAAAAAGAGCATGTTCATAAGTAGATGATCTAATCTCATGGTATTTAAGGGAGCCTGTCACTCTGCTGTACAATGTTGAAGTCCATTTGGACTCAGCAGAGCTCTTAACAGTGGGCACAGAAATAAACCTTGGGTGACCTAAAGGGAAGGAATTTATCTAGAAGACGTGGCACAGACCACATCTTCAGAAAGAATGGGGAAGCAGGCCAGCACTGTGTTTTACAACCAATCCTATGAAGATGCTGATATAACCATCACTGCTCTCTGGATTCTGGGATACACCGTGCTAGTGGTGCTGGTCTCCATAGAGATTGGGGGTTTCAGCCAAAGCTGCATCTTCTACCAATAGGATGGATATCTTTTCCCTTTTCCTTCTTTCATTTATTTATTTAATTTATTTTGAGATATAGTTTTACTCTACAGACCCGGCTCTTCCTGAGCTCACTATGTAGCCCAGCCTGGCCTCAAACTCATGGCAACCTTCCTGCCTCAGCCTACCCGGTGCTGGGATTATGGGTATGCACCATCACATCTAGCCAATCTTTATGTGATGCTGAGGATTTGAACCCAGGTCCTTGCTCATGATAAATATGTACTTTAATCATTGAGCTATTCCTTCAGTGCTAAGGTGAATTTCCTATGGTCTCTATCATTGTCATTATGTCCAGTGTTGCTGATTGGGAGACTAAGTTACCGGGGTTTGGGAAATTGTGTATCTAACTTTACACAGATGTTTTCTTTGAATTTAGAAGTGAAGTAAACATCTAATATATCAGGTTTTCTGCCTTACTGTTGTCAGAATACATTAAGATCTTCTTCAGAGATTTATAGTAGTTCAACAAAACTTTCTTAAGAAGCTAAAGGGCCCTGTGTGTTGGGCTTTACAGCATGGCTTTAGTTGAGAGTCCTTGTCCCTTTCCTATGCAGCGTGTGCTCCTATGGCTACTGTAGATTACATTTAGCCAATCTTGTGTCTTCTTTCCTGGGTCGGGCTCAGGGTGGCTGTGGTGGCTAAAGGGCTCAAATTCTCAAAACCCACGTTTCTCAGATTCAGTCCTGCTCCAGCCATGCACTGAGCATCATAAAATGCTGCACCAAGGTTGACTAAAAGTTCCAGCTTGGCCCATGCCCTGGGAAGTCATGAAATACAACACCAAAGTGGCTGAAATAATGCAAGATAGGTCTGAAGCCATCAGCCATCCATCAGTCTCCCCCAAGAGACAGACGTCTATCCTCCTCATTCTCCCCAAGTAGCTATGTCCCACCAGCACCTTTGTCTAAGTCTAAAAGGATCTTCTATAAGCAAAGGACCTTGAAAGACCATCGCGTCCTAAAGAATTAACAAGAACTACAACATTGAAAATGTATTTCAAGGATGTGTAAAATTGAAAACTCAGGCCCTTTCCCACCTCCTACCCCTTATAAAAATTCCAATCCCTCACCCTGACCTCCCAATTTCTCTCTTAGAACTTGCCTTCTCTCCCTTTTATGATCCAAATAAGCCCTTATCTTTTCTTATATATGTTGAATATTGGAACATTGGCCCTTTGTACACCATCTACCATAGCAGTAGCATGGATAGTTGAACTAAAAACATAATACTAGTGTATCAAAGAGCATTATAGAAAAGACTCTTAAAGTAATTGATGTTCAAATCTGTCTTCTTTTCTAATAACAATAACAACATTGTTGAAAGATTCTGACAGATTTCTAAGCCCTTTTTAATTCCCTCGACCTTTATGGAAAATTATTATCATTAGTGCCTCCATTTTATAGATTCACAGCATAATATAACTTCTTTTAGAGTCTTGGGATTTCTCATGATTTTGATGGAGATATATAAAAATATATATCACTGGGATTTCAATCTAAACTAGCGTGATCATGAACAATGCATTTCTGCTAAGAGACAGCTTCATTTCTGACAGTATCTTGTGCTTTCTTTCTAATTTAAAATTATTCATAATGAACTCTCAAGTGTACATGTTCTTCTCTTTCCTGGGGCTTTATGTCTTGTTTTAATTCATTATTTTTTCAGCAGAGTGCTTTCTATTCACTTGCTTTTTCTCTTGTATTTCCTTTCATTGTTATATATAAAACAGTAAGTAAGCAACATTTAAGGTAACTTCAGGCTGGTCAATTTGGTTTTATAGGTAGTGACAACCATAACAACGATAGCAAAAAAACAAACAAACAAACAAACAAAAAACCCAAAACAACAACAACAAAAACCTACTTAAGAAATCTCAAGAAGACAGCCTGCATGTTAGTTTCCCAGACTGGGAGAACAATTTGTCACAGACTATCTATAGGTGACTTTAAACAACAAAAAAGGTATTCTCTGGTAGATCTATAAGTCAGAGATTTGAAGTCAAGGTGTCCGCAGGACCACAAGTCCTCTGAAGCCTCCAACAAACATTTCCTTGCCTCTTCCCAGTTTCTGTGGTTGCTGGTAGTCCTGACCACTTCTTGGCAGGTGAACACATCACTATAACCCCTGCCTTCATTGTCACACGGCCCTGTGTGTGTCCTCTCTTCCTATAATGTCAATCACGTGTTGTTAAGGGTCTGTCCTATTCAAGATGACCTCATTTTAACTAATTACATTTGTACCTAAACCTCTTTCTACATAAGACAACCTTCTGACATTCTAGTATTAGGACTCCAGCATATCTTTTTGGGGGATACAATTTAATCTCTACCTGGCTGGTCACATTTCAGCTAACATTAGTTTTCCTTCTTACAGAATTTTGGAGGTTTAGACTTTGTGCTGCCATTTAAAATGTGAGAAATAGCTATAAAATCCATTGGTTCTCCTATTGAAAAAAAATAAATGGGCCCTTGCAAAAGTAATTATTATGTACTTGTGCTTGGAGCCAAGCATTGCAGAGGATACAAGAGAAGTGAAATCACATTAGCATCACCTGGGAAAAGTTTAGAAATGCAAATTCTCAGAATCTTGCTAGACGAAATACTCAAAATCTATGGTGTAGCAGAAGTCTTGGCTACACATGGATCAAAATGACTGGGGCAGTGCTTCTCAACTTTTGTGGTTCATTAGAGTCATGAGGGCTCTTTGCAGAAGTCTGAATACCTAGAAGTACTTCCTAGTCATTAACAAATTCTGGGGCTGCAATCTTAGCAATAGCATTAAAAGACAGAACCAAAGCAAAGTCCATGTTGATTGCAACGTGTAACCCCAGCATGGCTTCTCACCTGGGCCTTCCCAAAATGCAGATTCTGGGTTAGGTGGTTTGGGGCGAAGCCTGAGAACTTGTATTTCAAACCCGTTCCCAGGTGATGTCGATGTGCTTTGATATCCTTTGGAGCCTCTGCAGTGCCTGCCTGTAGGCAGAAGCAGATGCTAATATTTTTTGAAAGACAAAGTTGTCCAATTATAGAATGACTAAATATTTTGGATAGAAAGGAAGAAATAGTGTTCAGCAATGTTTAATCTGTAAGTACTTCAAAGGGAATTATTTTCCCCTCAGACTTGAAGAAAGCAAAAACACTTCAAACAATGTCTTTTGTTTTCTCAGGATTCTCTGCTAGAAAATAGACGCAATAAGAGATAACAGCTTGGGGTGTTTTCCTGTTCCTCTTACATAGTTGCTTCAAATTACATTATTAGGTTCCCTGAGTACAATGTTCAAGGGTCATTCCCAGAGTGGATTGAGTTCCCGTGGAGTGATTATTTCATTACAACTGAGGTACACAGACCCATCGCTTGGTAAACACCAGAGTCCCAGCATTCTTTCCAAGGCTCGTGCTACTAGCGCAGTGCGTTCCGTCTCCTAGGAAATATACTCCAGATTTGTTTGAGAAATGCTGTGTGAGATAAGAGCTATGTGATTTCTCTGTCCCTGATCAAAGTAGTATTTGATTTGCTTAATTAAAAAATAAAACACAATCCATTGCAGACAATTTCAGACTTTGGTGTGACATGTTTGATCTTGGGTGTCCTTAGACTCTGACTATAAAATTATCAAATATGCTACAAAAAAGGTGTGCCTTCCTTTTTATTTCCCTCATCCTCACTGCCCCAAACTTCATTTTTTTTCTTATCTGTTTTACTTAAGGATACTTTAAAATAAAAAAAAAACTTTAAAGCACTCTGTTAAAGAAAAAAATCTCTACCTTAAAGCAAGGACTATATTATTGATATAAATATGTAAGGATTCAAACCAAATACAATAAAAATCACTCTTCTCTGTGTGCTCAAATTCAGTTTCTGCTTAGCACTCTATTAGAGTTCCCTCCCTCTGTGCCGCAGGCATCTGTCCAGATCCAAATTATTCCGTTTGTTTGTTGAGCTGCAGACATTCGATATTCTACCTGTTCCAGGTACTAAGCACCAGGCTCAGAAGACTGTGATACGTACGACACTGTTCCCTCAAATACCTCTTGGTTTTCTTTTTTTGTCAAATTCCTCACGTACTCCTTGTGAGTCGAATGCCATTTAGGATCAACCTGCTGTCTAATTTCTTTTCCTTTCAACTGTTCTTGACTTGCTAAGTAGATCAAAGGCATGCTGAAGATTTTGCACCGGTGTTATTTATAAAGAAAATGCGTACCTGGACTTCTGAGGAGGATGTGGGGAAGAAGAGGGGAATCTGTCCGGGCTTTTAGAATTGTGGAAGGCTTATTGTTGGAACACAAGACTTTAAGTTAAGTACAGTAAGACAGCCAGGCGAAAACTGGACATGGGAAAAGGTGTGGTCAAATGAGGATCTTGTTCCTGTACTGAAGAAGCAAGTCTCTGCAGGAAGGTAACGCAGCGCACTTATAAAGGGATGCCTAAGTTCTTCAGAATCACAGGACGCAAACCAAAGGGAATAGAAGTAAACAAACATGGTGCAAAATAGAAAAAAAAATATACGCAGGGGGTGATGCAAAATAACACAATGAGGTGTCAAAGGTGTGCCAGACACAATTTTATACAGTTGTCCAGCTTTGCTTGCAACTTAGACAGCTGACAAAGTGCTGGAGCTTTGCTCATGAAGATAACCTTAACTTACGGGGCAATCTAGATTCTCAGAGAGAAAGGGAAATGCCCTTCTGACTGACAGACTGGGGAGAAGCCAGACCATCGCTCCGTGCTCAGTACTTGGAAATCATGTTTGATTGCTCTGCCTGGGACGAGGGTCTCTGCTCAAAGGCAGGTGAGATACAGTGCATGATTGGTGGCTGAGGTACGAAAGCAAATTCAGTTTGCTGGATGCCATTTGAACTATTCTTGTCAGAACACAAAATTATTTATTGTAGTCAAATGTCAATTTTTTGAGTAGTTTGTTTCTTCTCACTGTTTTCAGTATTTCTGATTAATAAGTGCATACAATTGACACTGACCTCACTTCAATCCAAGTTTGCAGTTAGGCAGACCACGTAAGAGGTGCACACCCTAGTGAGATGCACACACTGAAGTTGTTTGTGTTGATCTCATTTCAGGGGGCACTGTCTTCTATTTGAATCTCACTATGATGATTATTATTACTCATTAATTCTTTTAGTTGTTTTTAAAATTGTATTTATGTTCCAAGCACTGTGGGTTTTATAAACTGTAAGAGACTGGCCTAGCATTCCTTCCCTTTTACAGAAAATTTTTTTGGTTTTTCTTTTTTGGAGACTAGCTCTTTCTCATTCTAAGTGCATACAGCCTTTTCCATCCTCGAGTTCCACTACTCTTCCCTCTTTATGGGCTGTTAGTGGGACTCATCATATGAGAGAACAGGACTCAGCCCAGCTCTTTAGTGACTGATTACAGGTTGGCACACATCTCAGGATGGGTTGAGACACATAAGGACCTATACATTTGCTGAAGCTATTAGAAGTGTTCTTTTTGCTGGGGTTCCTAGGTGTAAGAGTCACTTCAACTTGGAGTCTGGTGGACCAACCTGTTACCATGAGAAACAGACCTCACTGACTTGAAGTTATCACACAGAGATTTAGAGCCAAGAGATGGAAAAGGAGCAACAGCAGCATTGATGCTGCAGCTTGGGTCTGGAATGTATCCCAAATGAGTCCATGTGCTAACGTGCTCCAGGTGTGGCACCTCTAGAAGGCGGTGAAACTTTTAAGAGGTGAGGCCTTGCGGGGAGACATTAGGTCACAAGAAGAGGAGTGATCCAGATCCAGAGAGCGGGTATTGGAGCACCAACCTGTTCCTGCGTTTTTGGTTTCCTGGTCATTATTAGATGAGCAGCTATGTCTGCCACTTACATCCAATCATACCGTATTGCTTTGTCACAGGCCCAAAGCAACAGAACAGAGTGATCATGCAACAAAACCTGAGCCAATATGACTTCTTCTTTTCACTATGTTGATTTATCTTGAGTATTTGTTACAGATCCTGATACCTTCAAGGTTTTAAATTCTGAAGCCAACTGTTCCTGAAGTAATGTGTCTTTTGTTTATATGACCCAAGAAACTTCTGTTGATCACTACCACATTAGTTTGAGTAGGGCTTTCGCTTTTGTCTGCTGAAAAGGACAGAGACATTATATGACTAAGTAGTTCCTTTAGTTCCTTTTCTTCATTTCAAAGATGTGTGCTGGTGAAATAATGTGAGTAAACTTAAAGACCCTTTCCACCTTTCCACATCCCCCCACCTTCTAAGCTTCTTTTAGAGATTCTTTACATAACAAATGGGTTTAGTTCTGCGGGTTAGCAATATTTTGTCCATGGGAGAACAGTAGTGCCTATTTCCTTGAGAGCATGGCACATAATAGGAGATAAACACTCGTCACGGGTGTTGACAAGGTGTTCCTGGGTCCGCTATACCCCTGCCAGGACTCTTCCAGTCCTAACAGGGTTGACTGATGCTTTGAGGCAACCTCTCAACTCAAACTCCAACCAAGAAAGGATCCTAGTTCCCCCCATTTGAAACTGATAATCAAGTCTTTCTTATCACTAGGTAGGAAGACTATTGAGCGATAAAACCAATTTTTCTTAGAGTCAGACTTGAAATGAAAAAAAAAAAAATTCCCCTCCCTTGGCCAGATCAGCTGCTATCTTCTCCTTCCTTGAGAAGATCTTTAAGACAGAGGACCTAAAATGAACTTTCGTTGACCCCTGTGTGAACCACTGTTACCTGATCCTTACTGTGCTGGCAAAAACTATATTGCTTACACTGCATACTGGGAGTGTAAATTTGCACACTCTTTTAAAAGAAGAAGCTCAGCTGGGCTGGTTGCACAGGCCTGCAATCTCAGCACTCTGGGAGGCTGAGATGGAAGGATCACAAGTTCAATCCCAGCCTAGGCGACTGAGTGACTTAGCAAGACCCTATCTCAAGTGAAATGATTTAGGTGTGGAATATTAATATGTTAAGTACTATATAGTTTCTCTGACTTGGAAAACACAGAACACAGACATTCTATAGAACCACATGAAGTGATAGCCGGAGTTGGGGGAAGGGATAGGGAGGGGGTGGGACGGTCAAAATGGGAAGGGATTGTAAAGTTGATATGATACATATGTGCCCGAAATACCCAAATTCATTGTAAACACTATGTATTACATGTGTATATTAATAAAATAGTGGGGGAAAATAAAAACTAAAAGATGGGCTGGAGATGTACCTCAGTGTGAAGGTCCTGGGCTTGATTCAGATAGGAAAAAAAAAAGAGCAACTGTATCAGAAGATCAAAAATGTAACTCCCTGCCCATTTGACCCAACTGCCTGCTAGCTTGCTTTTATATGAGCTGAGGAGCACGACAAGTTATAAATAAGCAGAGAACCAGAGTATCCTGTGCCAGAGAGAGACGGCCTTTATGTTCACTGAACATCTGTTCTAGTGGTCTCTAGGGAAATCCACCTGCAACTAAAAAGGAAAGAGCTTAGTGTGGATAGGAACAATAATTTTCTTACTTTTCTCTTGTTTCATGAGACTTCAAAATGATTCTACAATTTTTTCAAATAATTCTTTTAAATATATTCGGAAGTGTCTTAACTATTCATGATTCTGCTGTTAGATTCACAGGGGCCACCTCATATACAATTATGTATTTACTTTAAAAACTAATTTTGCTGATAACATGGTAATGTTGAGTTGATCTTTACATATCTTTCTGATTCTAAAATTTTAAGAGGCAGCTATTACTGAGAGAGATTCAGGTCACCCCAAAGGGATGTCATTGGCCCTCTGTTCTTGAAATTTTCCTCTGGCTCTGAGCTACCTGGTGCTCTTGGTGCTCTGAAGGCCCGTCTGTTCTTTGCCTTGCTTCTTCCTTTTACCCAGAAACACTGTAAACAGTGCTTACTCTCAAGACTCTGTCTTTGGCTCTCTCGCAGTGTGTATCCTGTCCAGTCTCAGACCTCAGCTTATGATCTCCTTCCTCTGATTTCCTAATTTAGCATAGGTGTTAAAACAACAAAACTGAACCAAAACAAAAATATTCAAAACAAAACAGACCAAATCAAACAACCCAGCCAAAAGTAAAAAAAAAACAAAAAAGCAGAAAAACAATAGAGCTATGCCTTGACCTGTGTGTAAAGTGGAACTTCTCAACATCTACCTCAGTATCCCATGAGGATTCAAATTCAAAATTGCAAAAATGAATTAGTTATGTTTATTTTCTGAACCGAGTTCCAGTTTACTTCATGAATCCATACCAGAATCTCTGCTCTCCCTCTCCTTCAGCAACCAGCTAGTTACCGTGTGCTTTAGTACTTATCTCTTCGGCATTTCTAATTTTTGTCTTCTTGCCATCCTAACTGATATTGCCTTCGTGTAGGCATTCACCATCTCTTTAGATATATACACTGAATTTAAGCTGTACGTTGGAGCCAGAGTTATTTTGTCCAAAGTGCAAGTCAATTCGTACTACTTTCCTCTTAAAACCACCCTTCAGAGGGCTCTACTTTATAAGCATAGATTTAAACTTTTTGGTGTCTCATATTAGATCCTCCACATCTACCTACATCTGTCTTCTCCATCAGTCGCTCCAAGAGTGTGTGTAACAAATGATCACAAAATGTGAGGGGCATAATTAAGAATTATTTATTGCCATCTTGCCTAAGTGGGCTTTTAGGGGGTTGAGCTTGATCTTGGCTGGAGCTGTTCTTATGTCTGAAGTTTGTCTGGTGCTCCCTGGTCCAGGGAAGACTTACCTGGAATAAGGGGAGCAGCTTAGCTCAGCTCCATGAGTTCCCTGCCCTCCAGTGGGTTAACCTGGGAATGGTTTATGGGAAGAACAGGCATACAAGAGAGAGCACAACCAGAAATGAACACAGTATTCTGAGGCCTGAGGTTAGAATTGCACACTCCAGTATCTGTTGTATTATATTGAACAAAAGAAGTTACACGATTGGCCAGATTCAAGGGTTTGGAAATAGGTTCCAATTACTGTAATGAAAGGAAATTGTCAAAAATATAAGAAAATAGAGCTACATGGATCTTATCACTGGGGAAATCTAGTTCTGAAGGTTAGTAGTTTGAATGAATGCATTTATGTCTATCTTTCCACTATGTACTTCAAAACACAGAGTACGAAACACAGACTGAGCAGAATTTCAGAGCTGATAAACCAATATTAGAAATGATTTGATTTGAAAACATGGAAGTCCATTATGGGATGAGGGAGTATAGATGGGACTAGAAATTAGTTTAGTAGCTATGTTTAACTAAAAATTATATTTAAAATAGAAAAAAGCTACACATTCTTGTACAGATATTCCAGGAAGTGGACACAGTGCAGCTGCTAAATGTTACAGATCCTGATACCTTCAAGGTTTTAAATTCTGAAGCCAACTGTTCCTGAAGTAATGTGTCTTTTGTTTATATGACCCAAGAAACTTCTGTTGATCACTACCACATTAGTTTGAGTAGGGCTTTCGCTTTTGTCTGCTGAAAAGGACAGAGACATTATATGACTAAGTAGTTCCTTTAGTTCCTTTTCTTCATTTCAAAGATGTGTGCTGGTGACTGACTGATTCTGATGTGACATGTTCAGTAGGAAGTGGGAGAGGAAGCAAAAATAGACCAAACAGTTGCCAAAGACACAGGAAGGGCAGCGCGTCCTTTCCGAGGCCTGCGTCCCTCCCTAGACACACATTGCCACGCGCAGCTGGCAAGCTTTTTTCTCACATTTCCTATTGTGATTTAGTGCCTTCTCGCAGCTCTTACTTGTCAGATCAGGTGTTAGATATGAGCTTCGTGTTTCTCTTGTCATGATTCTTCAGACGGTTGCTGACCTCACGCATTAGAGACAGGAAAGAGTATTTAGCAAGAGAATCTTTGTCAACGGTATTTTGAAGATGATACAACGATATGTGGTGATCATCACAAACCTAATGGGAGAAATCAAGGCAGCTGAGTAGATAACTGAGAACAGATACTGTTTTTCTGGGTTTTAGGTGTGGAAGCAGAAGTCTCAAAGCTGTGGTGTAGCCAGGTGTTCTCTCAGTTCTCTATGGCGCCTTTCAAGCCCAATGCAGACAGCCAGGGAAATTAAAATCCTTCTGGGGAAATTATAAGTCGGAGGAATGGGCAGAAGATGAAAGAAACTCCTTTTGCTTCTCTTGAATGTGGAAGATGAATGGGCAGGCATGGGAACTCATTGGAGCTGTACAGGATGCTAGGTACAAGATTCTCCATGTAAAGTAACCGAACTCATTGTGCTTCATCTCGATGAATCAAGAAAGAATTTTTAGGGACACATAATGTGGGATTGGCATAAAAATGTTAGAACTTTAAGAAAGGCCCAGTCTTATTTGTATTGGGCATCTGAGCTTATATATATATATATATATATATATATATATATATATATATATTCAAATGATAGATATTCGCTGAATGAAATGATCTCAAATTTTATTCTGTATTTGACTTTCTGCTTCTTTGTATTTAGATTGCACTTTCCACTTAAGTGGAAGTCTGGCTTAAATCCTGGTATTTTCTGAAGGTGCAGCATGAATAAAATAAAGGTGAAATTCATGATTGAATTACTAGAGCTTTGTAACTGGGGTGGGTTGGGAGAGGTGTGTCTTAGTGAAGTTCATAGTTGCATTAGTGTGGGTTCTTTCAAAGACAGAATTTACAGATTTTATAATAAAAGGATCTTTTAGGAACTCTTACAAATCAAAGGATAGAGACAGCCCAAGATGGCTGCTCAGCTATGAAGTAGATCTCACGTCTGGGACTGCAGGTGAGGTATGCTGTAGATCTCAGGTGAAGACTGAAGCCTGAAGATCAGCAATTGAAGAGCAGCGATAGGCAGACAGGCACAAGTCGAGACTGGAGTGAATCTGTGCTGATGATCTGCGATGTGTAGCAAGTCTGTGTCCATGGACTATTGCGAAGGCGAGAGCTTTCCCAGAGGATGAAGCTGTAACAGTCTTCCCTCTTCCTCCCTATTATACCCTTAGAGTTCCAGTTGACCCTCCCATATCTGGGTGGGTGCTTTCTGCCATTGGCCGCCCCACAAATCACTCACACTCTAATAATCCGGGCCTGTTCTTGATTCCCAATCTAGGCGTGGTTCACAAACCCTAATCCAGGTGTGGTTCCTGATCCCCTCAAGTTGACATAATCCCTTCAACAGTCACAATGGTGTAGACCTTTAAGATAGACAAACTTGGGTTTGAGTTGGGATGGGGCCACCTCTATGGCTAAGATTAGCTTTAGGAGGAATCAGACACAGATATAAAATAATGTAATGGTTACCTAGTAGAGTTCACCTGTCCTCTGTCCTCAGTATTTCATTTTAAGGTAATATGAGCCACGATCTAAATTACAATTCATTCATATCTTAAAGCTTTTAATCTTCCACTAATCAATTTTAAAATGCAAATTCTCTGAATATTTTCTTATCATCAGTTGGTATGATTCAATAGGACTTAAAATTTTAATATGCATTTTTCATTTTTGGATAATTTCATTCATAATTATGAAAAGTGCCTATTTCTGAAATGTAGCTTATGTCGTAGTGTTTCTGAAATTGCATTTCAGTTTATCATGCCATCTGCAATATATGCTTCTTTATAAAAATGATGCCATGGTCAAATAAGGCTGATAGGCACATCTGAAAACTGTAACTCACATTTGACCAGAAGCCACATTTGCTAGGCAATGCCTATTAATATGCCATGACTACAATTTGATGTAAGACCATATACTGGTTTTAAAAATGTTTTCTGAATTTAATAGTTAACTGAGTAACTCAGATGCCATAGGAACAGGACATGGTTTAGACACTTGGTCCAAAGCGATAAGGTCTGTACTAAAAGGAGAGATGGGAAAAAGACAGAAAGTCACACAGCCTTTGATCTACCTTTAGTTTAGTCACATTCTAGTCACTGACCTGTGTTTACCTTTAAATCAGTTAACCAATCTCATCCCCAATTTTTCCCTGTGTCAAATAGAGCAGGGGGTGGTAAGATGTCTCATATGAACCAAGTATTCTAGTCTTTACCTATTACATTTTGGGAAAAAAAGTGTGGTTTTTTTTGGATTAAGGTGATGATGGTATATGCTTATTTTATCTTTTTAGAATTTTCCTTTTCTGTTTTCTTCCTAGACTGTTCTATATGACAAAACAATTTTTTTTAACAGAAAGACCTGATTCTTTTTTTTTTTGTTAGAAGAGTATTACTTGTTATAATTCATAATTTTGTCTCATGTTTTAAAACAAAAACTGAATTACATTAAATTAAATAGGAGTTTTATTCTTGATGAACAAATCAACTCATGAATTCATTGCCTCATCTTTTTATGTCCATTTGACTTACTGATAAACAAATAGAATGAACTGTTCCACAATGGAAGAATTAGAAGACACCTCATGCTCAGAGGCTAACTGGAATCGCTCTGTAAACCAGCAATTGTATTTCACTAATGTGTTCACTGTTGACTCAGTTATCACAGTCTTGGGGAGGCATTGTTGTACCGTTACACAACCAGCTCTCCGTGTCAGGTGGTTAGCTTTTGTTATGAGATGACTGTGGTGGATTCAGAAGCTTTATGGACTTAATAGCCATCAGATGGGTTGGTGAACAAAGGTGGAAAATGAAAAGAGAGATCTAAAGGCCATTAGTAGCCTTGAATAATAGGTATGCGTATCACTGGATTTTTAAAAGTAGCAGGTGATCATGAGTCACTGGTTTTGAACTCGGGCACTCATTTTTAGGTTACATAATGGAAATACCTGGTAAAATACAGTTATGTTGCAAAATATTTAGCCATTCTACAATTGAAATGATGCATACAAATATGAACGTAAGTATACTGATACTATTTATAGCCAAATTTAATATTGATACAACAATAATTGCTTTTCCATTTAATAAGTTGGGCTATTTTTCTTCCTTTTAATTCCTTGGGAGTGGGGACACATTCTGTCAAAACCAAAGTCTTGGCAAAACATGAGGTCTCTTTTATGAAACAGGAAGTGCTTTGAACTTGCTGGATGATGACATGTCAGCATTTATTTTTGATGAGCTTCTTAACAATACAAAATGAATTTAAATTTAAAATGATTCAATAATTTTTATTTCATGTTCATTCTTTGGAGCTACTGTCAGCCTGGAGAAATAAAACTTCCACTTAATAACCTTCATCTCCTTAACTTAATTGGTGTGTGTTTATTATCTTCAAATAGCCAAGGGAATAACCACTTCTTACCTTGGCATAGAGACGTTAGGATTAGGTATCTTTTTTTTTTTTTTTTTTTTTTTTGAGTCAGGGTCTCGCTCTCTGGTCCAGGCTGGTCCTGAATTCACTTCAGAGCCCAGGCTGGCCTTGGACTCAGGCAATCCTCCTGTCTCAGCCTCCCGAGTGCTGGGATTACAGGCGTGCGCCACCACGCCCAGTTTATGTGGTGCTGGGAAATCGAACTAGGGTACTTAGCACTTGGCTTAGTGCTTGCTCAAGCGCTTTAACCATTGCGCCGTTCCTTCAGCCCAGAATGAGGTATCTTGATGGGTGAGGTTAGAGGAGGTGGTGGTTGCCCTTCAGTGTCAACAAGTGCAAAGCTCACAATTGGAGAATCTTTATTTCCTGTGATTTTCTAAGAAGTACCGCCCAATTTAGCAAAACTTTTTTTCCATTTGTGCCTCTTCTTTTATTAGTTGGTGAGTTGTACTTAAACTCTGTGGCCGAATGAGACAAAGACTTCCAAAGGTAAGAAGAAAAGGGACGAATACACTTCCTTAGTGAAGTGAGAACAAGACTGTCTAAAAAAACAACAAAGATCAAACCAAGTAAGCTGAAATAAGGGCCAGAAACAGTGCGAGGTCTCAGATGCAAAGGAAACCTCAGTCTTTTTGCAAACTTAAACAGCCTTGCTTTTATGCTGAAAGTTGAGAATAAAGACAATGCAAATTTAAAAGCAAGAAGTTTGGAAATGGTTAAGAAACTATACAGAGACATATCCTTCAATGTAGATGCTAGCTTGGAATTCTAATTTGAACCATGCATTGTAAGTGTGCAGTTGGGGCAGGAAGAATGTGCAATGGCCCAGAATTTTTTGTAACAGCCTTGGACTTGGGGGAATAGAGGACGTGTATTCTTGTCCCGGTTTTCCATTTGTGAATTCATCATCCTGTAAAAACATTGTCCTCATCTGGAAAGTGACAGGACCTATTTTATTATGAACTGCTTTCTAAGATTGCTTTATCTTCTTTCATAGTTCTAAGATTTTTATGTGAAGACTTTTTTTCAGATGCCATTTTTTGTGATTATGGCTCCCTAAAGATCTACTATTTTTGCATTTAAAGCAACGCACAGGATCTTTTTCAGTTGTCTGAAGAAACAGACGAAGTTTGTTGACCTCCAAGGGACTTATTTTTAATAATCTTGCAATTCTGAGGCATTGACTGCTACTAGAACCAGGCCAGATTACCAACTGTGGCTTACTAACGTTTCAGTCTTTTGAAAGTTTTCAAAATTTTCTGTGATAAAGTTTCAAGAGCATAGGGGAAAACCTAAAAGAATAACAGAATCAACTTCAAACCCCTACCATCCATCTTGATAAACACCTCAGATTTTCAGAAATTCTCACACACTCTTTTAAAGATGCAGGCCTTGATCCCAACACCATTCCAGGAAAAAACAAATACCTACGTAAAATAAGCTTGTGTTGTAGTGACAACTCTTAAGATAGCACTTGCGTTAGGGAAGCTGGAGTGTGAAAAGACAATAAGGATTTCCTTTCATTTGGCAGGACAGTCAGTTTATAGAGTAAATCCGGGGAAGAGGAAGAGAAAACAAGCGTCCCTGACCTGGAACGAACTTCCTCAGGTGATTCTCTCCAGAGGGGCGGAAAACCAAGTGCCGGTTCTCAGTAACACAGGCGAGGACATAAAGGAGGCAGCTCCAGAGCTTGTGAAGAGACCAAGCATACACACACCCACCTGGGCAAGGTGGTGGTGCTCCAAAGCATCAAGTGGCCTCGCGGACTCTCTAAACTTCTTCCTTTATTATATAATATCTTAAGAAGGCTTCAACAAAGACCTTAGGAACCTTTTATTTAGCAGTGACTATCAACGACTTGGATACTTTCTCTACTTACAAAACAAAATGGCAGCCATGCCATTTTCACCACATCCGGATGGTCATAGTGAAGGATTATCTTGCCAGATGAAAATCTAAGACACTCAATTACTTCCACATCAAGCCTTTTGCTGTGACTTGTCCAAAGTATTCACCATGATTTCTCAGCTTTATGTTTGTTCCTTTTTTTGGTTCACAATGGTAAAGAAGTCTGGAATATTCAAGAAGAGACAGAGGAATAGGAGAGAAAATAGAATGGTAAAGAGAAGAAAAGGTCTACAGCAATCAGGATATAAGCTTATAAGGAACATTGCTTAAAATGCTCCTTAAAATAGGTTAATTAATTGGACAGTCAGATTCATTAAATGATTCAACTAATATTTTATTGATCACTGTGTACTGGTTACAGCCTAGAAACTTATGTCTGAGACTCTGTCCCTCCTCTCCGATAAGGTTTGGCATCTCTCCTGATCATCCCTTGGCCTCAGGCACCAAAGGAAAGCCCTTTCCAGGGTGCACTGCCACCTCAGACCCCCCTTCCAGGCTCACTTCCTTAAGTCCACTGACTCATCTTATTATTCAGTGGGCTCTTTGGCTGGTACCTCATTCCTGTCTTTTTTATTTCCCACATGCAGTGACTCTATTAGAAGCTTGTGCTACATTCTCTTCCAAACTCTGTTCTTTCTTTTGGTAACACTTTCTCACCTGTGCTTGTCAAGGTTGTCCTTCACCATCAGGTCAAGCCATCCTGGCATGGTGCTTGACCCATGTGAGGCAATTGGTGCCTATTTACAGAATGATCCATGAATGCTTTGGAACCACCTTGGATTCCTCAGCTCTTTCCCTCAGTCCGAGCCCAAGGTGGCGGTTACTCTCTGCTCTCCCATGGGCACAGCTTATCCAGCCTGACCATAAACTGACCCTTCTGCATTCAGCTCTGGAATCTCAGATGAACCAGGCCTTGGGCTTCTCCTTACCCAGGACAGGAGCTCGAAATTCTACTCTCCTAAATAGCTGACTGTCCACCTGGCATGTCAACGGGAATACCCCTGTCCTGTTGCTTTGACTTAACTGTGAAATTGCTTAATGATGGTCCTGCACTAGGATTCGTTTAGAAAAACGTCAGTCTCAGATCCACAGACGTCTGTGGCAATCATTCTAAGTTAGTCTTCCGTTAGCTAACGTGGTCTTATTTCTTTCATTTTCCCTGTTTTCTAGGTTTTGGCTTGACTGTCCAAGCATTCTAACCTGATCCTGTCCAAGCATTCTAATCTGATCCCGTAGATCTATTCTTAGTTTCCGATGCTAATTTATGGCGCCCTCTTGTGGATATTGTCTTTATTCATCCTGAATTGACTGATCATCCCATTTCTGAGAAGTTCAAACAACCATAATGTTAAGGAGTTTGTAATGCATTATAATAGGAATATGCCTAAGACATATGGCTTATGCTTGTCTGAGAGTTGGGGCTATACAGGATTGTGAATCGGAAGTAAAAGTGGATCGTTTCTAGGCAAAAGGAAAAGATAGGACATAGCCATAACATACTTCACCAATAAGATGAACAGGGCTGGGGAAAGAAAGTCCAAAATACACTTTAAGGAAGGTTCTGTCTTAAAAAATCAGATGTAATTCCCCACATTAGAGATCACTGAAAGTCAGGAATTGATAGGTAATTCTCTCAGTTTAATATAATATTTCTTCATAGATTGTTGAAATTACTACTGTAAAAATACTGGACTAAATTTTTTTTGAGACAGGGTCTCGCTCTGTAGTCCAGGCTGGTCCTGAGCTCACCATGTAGCTCAGGCTAGTCTTGGATTCAAGTAATCTTCCTGATTCAGTCTCCCTGCTGCTGGGATTATAGGCATGAGCCACCACACCCAGCCTTGCACTTGCCAAGCAAGTGCTATAACACTGAGTTATTCCCCAACACTGAAATATTTTGAACACATACTCAACTATTCAGAAATATTGCTTACATTCAGATAGCTGACAATAATATTATTTTGTCTATCACTAAGTTTTATTTTCAAGATACATTGAGGGTTTTTAAAATAGATTTTGTAATACTAAAACTTCACTTGTATATTATTCTATATAGTAGTCTTCTAATATTTATTCTGACTTCACTCATCCATTGTGAGATCCATTCTCATATTTATTCTACAGTAGTATGTTCAACTTCCTTGAGGTGCATGTCCTGTATGGTTCTATGATGTTGAACACCATGGGAAATTGGCCACATCCAGTACAGCTATACTGGAGAATTCTCAACAGGAATAATGTTTTCTGTTTTGTTATACCCTGGGTTGTTGATAGCTTTTGCCAGTATATTTGGCTTTGGAACTAGTGGAATTAGGTGTGTTGAAGCATATTTCTAACTCTTCTACTGTGCCATGACCGAGCAAGATTTTCACTTGTTCTGAAATACTGTTATTGCTGCATGAATCCTGTGCAAACTTCAAGTTGATAAAGTTAAAAGTCATGATAAAAGAACAAAGTGAGTTAAGAACATATTCTTTAAAACAACTCTTTATTTGATGTAAATTCTTCTTATGTGCCCACAATGTATAAAGATAAATCAGCGTTGCTAGTAAATGTTTCTAGCTCATTAAATATTTTCTAGTACTCTACAATAGGGTAACTAAAGTTCACAATATTCTATTTGATGAATAATTATAAAGAAGTATTTGAAGGCTTCAACCATAAGTAAAAATAAAGAGATAGAACTATTAGTCACTTTTCTTTGATCAGCGCACACACACAGTATGCCTGTACTGGAAGATCATACTGCGCCTCATAGATAGGCTAGGCACCCTTGCAGCTTCTCAGTTTTTCATGGGGATTCCAAAGAAGGGGGACAGTTCTTGTTAGGGACCATGTACCGTCTACCAGAAATGTCTCTCACACAGTATAGACTCAATAAGTATGTGCTAAATCTGTAGAAGTGCATTTGCTATATCATTTTGATTAGCAAAGAAGCAGCTGTCAAGTTTCTATTTCTTTAAAACCAATATCACATTCATTAAAATCTGATTTTCTTTTTCATAATTTGCAAAATCATGTTGTTATGGCTCAGATCTGGAATGTCCCCCAAAAGCCTAATCATGTCTTTGAAAGGTGATTGGAATGTGGGTGCTAATTAGTCTCTCGTCAGCTGCAGGTGGAAGGGCGTGGCTGAGGTATGCTGCTGAGTCTTTGGAGCAGATGGATTAACCCACTAATGCGTCCTGCTAGTAAGCAGCCGCAGAGAGAAAGGGGCCAGCAACCAGATAGAGACCTCAAGATCCCACTCCAAGTCCCACCCAGACACACCCAAAACTGTCCTTCACGAATCCTCTAGGTGGCTCCCAAGACAATCAAGTGGGCAATTACACGCAACTGTCACAGAGCCCTGGGAGCGAGGATGAGAATCGACCTCTAGGGACGACATGCTGGAGGGCGGAAGTCCGAGTGCATTTTGTCTTTTTCTTTTCAGAACCGTTTACTATGGAAATTTTCAAACATACGCTAAGATAGAGAGATAATGAAACAGCTGTCCATGTAACCAGTCTTACTTCATCTATACTTGCTCTTAACTTCATTGTAGACTGTTTCGAATACAATTTCAGACTTCATATTTTTAGCTGTGTTTTAGTCTGTGTCCCTAAAAGACAGTTTCACTTTTACAAAAAAGCTACAATACTATTATTTCACCAAAAATACATATAGACCCATGATATTTTGAAATACTAGTCAGATTTAAAATTTTCCCCTTTTTTTGTGGCAGGGTCTGGCTCTGTAGCCCAGGCTAGCCTTGGACTCAGCAATCATCCTGCCTCTGTCTTTCTAGTGCTGGGATTACAGGAGTGCACCACCATGACTGGCTTTATGTGGTGCTGGGGAATCAAATTCAGGGTGCTGCACTTTTTATAGGCAAGCGCTTCAACCACTGTGCCATTCCTCCAGCCCCTAAATTTCTTGTATTGTTTCATAATGTTTTGAAAGATAGTGTGCTTAAAATTGTATTTAAACAAAATATTTGAACTCTATTTTTGTGATATTGGAGTGTATTTTGAATGGTATGAAGGATTATCCAGGGGAAGGTAAGTCCTCTGAGGGCAGATGTTTGTTTTGTGTTTTGCTTGTTTATTGCTGTGGTTGTTGTCATCTTTGTTCAGTTTTGGTCACTCAATGTTCAGAACAATGCTCCATGTATAGGCACTCAATCATTCACCAGGGAATATTTATGTGTAAATGAGTGAATGGGTGGGTGGGATAATCATTTAGAGTTGAGGGAGAAAACAGGAAGTGTGAAGATCGGAGGATCTCTGAAGTCTCAGTGTATTTGGATCAATGTTAATTATATGTGCAGTTGGAACACAGAGCTTTGGTGAAGGTAGGAGAGGCGCTTAAACTCAAGTACAAGGCAGACCATAGAACACTAGGCAGTCTTTTGAGAAACTTTTAAAAAGACTTTCAGGAGGGGAATGACATGATTAGATTTGAATTTTAGAAAAAATTATGACTTCGACTTGTGCCTGAAAAACCAAAGAGACCCCTACTAAATGGTGTCATGGTCAAAAATAATATTAATCAGGCAATGAAATTCATCCAAAAGAATTCAATAGTTATCATAATGTCCCACGAAAACTCCAGGGAGAGGTCTCATTCGAGCACTGTGGGCCTCTTCCATTTTTCCCTCCCATGTTTCTTTCATGAACTCTGTTGACCCTGGCATTCTTGTCTCTTTCGCCTTTTATCCTTTGCTCATGTATCTTGTTCGTCTTTCTCCAGCCAGCAGTCCTCTGTGCAAATCCAGATGAGTTTTAGGCTCCTCCAGTTTCCTTTCTGCCCACTGGGCCAGGTGGAAACCTTCTCATTTGATGAGGTCAGGGGAGTGATAATACAGTAACAGCTTTTCTTTGTGCCTTGCACGTGATGCAAGCTTCTGTAGGTTTTGAGCACCTGTTTGGTTAATAAAGAGACTTTGCCTAATGCTCCCTTTCTAAAAGAGTAAAAATCCCAATTATTACACTTAAATAGGTACCTTTCTTTTCTACCAGAATACAGTTACAGCTCATAGAACAACATTCCACAATCAGCACTTGAACAATGTAGAAAAAGAAAAAGGTTAGAATTTACTAAGTGTCAGAATTTGCTTTATTGCTTCACATGTAATGAGCAGCACCCTGAGGTTGCCTCTGTGTGTGTGTGTGTGTGTGTGTGTGTGTGTGTGTGTGTGAAGGTAGGTCCTTTGCAAGGGAAGCTACTGGGAAAGAGGAAAGTCAAGATAAGAAGGTGTGAGGCAGGAAGCCATGAGTACAATTCCGAAGAACTGATTTCTTGCAGAATTCAGATTTTGTCAATAGAAATGCATAAAAGTGCGTCTTCTTATGCTTATCTTTGATTTCTTCAGCCAAGATTCTTTTGGATTAAGTTTAGAGTAGGCAGGAGCAATACAGTAATTACATAGTCCAGAGAGCCAGGCATCTTGTATTTGTGCATGTTAAGGTCTACTAATTTGAAATCTTGACACTTAACTTAGATTTTTATTTAAGTAATATAGGTGTCTAAAAATAAGTCTTCAAGAACAATCACATTTTTCCCTTGGTAAGTGCCTGCTGCTATACTGTCTTTGCTTTTGCTGGATTTCTTCTTCAAAGAATTAGAATGTGAAAGAATGTGCAGGACAATGTCAAGGAGCTTGGATTTTATCCTCAAGGTAATGGGGAGTTGCTGGTCACATTCATACTTTGGAATAGTGACTTTCCCCATCCCAATTTCTTTTTTTTGCTTCTGTAATTTATATCATCTCTCAATCTCTGTCTGCCCTCATTTATATATTATCCAGTAATATAAATTCTAGAATTGGCAGTCATATCATGTGGAAATTGGTTTAGAGATTACTACATTTAGATTTTAGACATACTTGGAGCATATGTGTATTCTGATGGCTTTGAAGTCCTTTCTTCTATTACAAAGGAAATAAATTGCAGAGTGGGTTATAGCTTCTGGCAACAATAACATTTCAACTACATTCTTGGAGCAAAGATTTCTTTTATCCCCTGAGTCTGCTACAAATTATGATTCTTAACAGTGTATTTATTTTTATGGTAAGCTCAATTTATCTTAGAAACAACCATTAACAACAGTGAACCCTAAGACCAAATATTAAAGCACATTGTTCCAGTGGCAAGCACTCTATCATTCCAACTTTCGGTAAAATCTTGCATAATCCATTGAGTAGTAGGTTTCTTATTTCATTGGTTCATAATGGACAAAAACAAATTGTGTCTACTTAAGATGCACAATTTGATAATTTGATATATACACACACTTGCATTGTGAAAAGATTGTCATGATAAAGCTAATTAATCTGTTACTTCATAAAACTTTCTTTCCTTCCTTCCCTTTCCTCCTTCTCTTGATTCACTTGTTCTCCTTTCTCCTTTTTTTCCTTTTCTCTCTCTGTCTTGGGAATACTTTAATATCCTTGCAGATAAGGGTGGAAAAATAACGGGAAATTGTAGTCTCTAAGAGGCTCTATTTTCTTGTAGTTACCAAAAGTTTTCATGTCAAACTTGCAAGTGAACAGTAGTGATTGTCCATCATCTATTTCCCCTGCTCAGCTGAATGTAAAGCTGAAACTCTTAAAACTACCTGCAATAAAACAAACCCTGTGTTGTGGATCTTACGTGCACTCTCTTCAACAATACAGACACACATATGTAAAAGTAAATTTTTAGGACATGAGAGGACTCTATGCCAACTATCAAATGTCTACGTCCAGATTCCTGATTGGTTCAATAAGGCAGAGAAATTCAATTCTTGACCTAGGGTACTGTTGGAATTTGGGCAAACAATTCTTTGTGTGAGACACCCAAAGGCAATGAGTTTAGCGTATCAGACCCCTGAAGAGCCTATACTACCCACCAGACAACGATGTGTCCCCTCCTCAGTTTTGACATAAGAGACGAGTTTAGTTGAAGATCATTCTCCCAAGCTTGCGGTCCGGGGTAAGGTGGAGGGGATGGAGGCACACCTCTTAGGTAGTAGGTTGTTGGAAGGTAGTTCTGAGACTGGGGGGGTAGCCGCGAGGGCAGTGTGAGGGGCGATGCTCAGCCTCGCCTCCTGTCAGATCTGCAGTAGCTAGGAGCCTGCTGACTGGAGGCGGAGCTGACCCGCTGCTCAGTCATCCCACAGCCACAGGGGCCCCGGTGTTAGCGGTATTTCATTCCTCTCTGTGGACTTCATGTTAACTTACTTCCCTGCGTTATTCAAACCTCACTCTAAAAAGAGTTTTTGAGGACCGACCAACCTTTCTATCTGAGATAAAATTCTTGACCATGACCATGACTGGATTAGGGAGGCTTTTAGGCCACGAGGTGGATGAGGAGGGCTGAGGGTTATGGACAACCCACTCCCTTTCTCCCGTGAACTTCAGATACAGCATCACATCCATATCGAACTGTGATATCGAACTCTTGAGTGGTGGCTCCTGAGTTATACTGCACAAGGAATCACGTTCATTGTTATTACAATGAAAATTTAACCTGGTAGATTTGGGCCAATAGGACTTTCATTTTATAGAATGTTTTCAGATAAATGGGATTCATGTTACCTTTGCTTTCTCCACATTCTTAGACAGTTTCAATTCAAGGAAAACATTTTTACATCCACTGGCAATAAAAATAACTTTAATAACAGCCTGTGGGAGGTAGAAAAGGTTTTCAGTACAGTTGAGGGCAGTGTTAGAGAAGGAGGAGCAGTGGCCTTTCTTCAGGTGTGCTAACAGGAGGTCGGGGTCAAGTTTGCCTGAAGGCAGAGGAAATACATCGCGTGGGCACTTGCAGGTGACCACAGTTTATAAGCCCTATGTGTCACATTCCTTACAAAAGATCTATGTAGAAATAAATGAGAATAGCCTTACTCTGGCAGCAGATTTTTAGATTGCTTGTTCTGTTTGTTTGAAACTGAATCTCACTCTGTAGTTCCAGGCTGATCCTGAACTCACTGTGTGGCCCAGGCTGGCCTCGAGCTCATGGTAATCCTCCTGCCTCAGCCTCCTGAGCTACCCATGGATTTGGAGGGTATTCCGCTATTCCTTTCAACCCATTGAGGGAATTTGGGTATTTTCAACCCCTATTGTCCTCCCACTGTGTTCTGTACCTATCCTTTCTCTTTATATTTGTGCGACTACTTGATTAATTTTTGTTTTCCCAACTATGCTGTAAGTCATCATGAGCAAGGCCTTGGGGACCTTTTACTGACAAGTGTGTTTCTAGTGTCACCAAGAGACATATGTAATAAGCACACAATGAATATTTGCTTAATAAATGTATGAACTACTGCTTTTGCCTAACAAACATCTCCCAGGCTTTAGGTAGAGCTTATTTCTAGTCAGCAAAAAAGGTGGAGGACCACGGATCCCTTTCCCCTGAGTCTACCCTTTCTTTTGGGGTGTAATATACTATTACTTTGTTGGAAAGGCATTAATGCTTCATTAACAAAGAAATCAGGCAGTGTAAAGTAATTATAACATCACAAGTTCAGTTAATTAAGTTAATTAAGTGTTGCTAATTTTATTATTTTCTTCTATGTTTTTTCAGAGGTGAAACTCAGACTTGGTAACTTTAGAAGTTAAGTTGACAACCTAAGCATTTAGGGGTACTAGATTTTTCCCTTGTTAGAATAAAAATTTCATTTCCCGAGGATTGGAAATAGTAGGGTAGACAAATGAATAAGCAGGAGACAGAATAAAGAAGTTAATTGTTAGAATAAGCTTTAAGGCAGTAGTGACTATTGTTAGTATGTGTCAATCTCTTTTCATTTACTCCAAATCCAAAACAAACCGAGATTGTATCTTGACTAAACTTTCTCCTATGCTTAGATTCCAGAGGAATGCTTACATATGAGTTCACATGTGTGCACATTGCTTACTAATAGGGCCTCTAATTTAAAAAAAAAAAAAGATTGCAACTAATTGTGAAGTACTATGTGTCTGATACCCAACAAAAATAATTTTGGGCAGGTCTCAGAGCCCCCATTTTACAGGTAAAGAAAGCATGGTACAGAAGATTAAGTATTTGGCTCAGACAAACAGCTCTGAGCAGATTCAGATTCCAGTCCCAAGCACAACTGATACTAATCGCTATGCTCCTCAGTCTTTGGTCTCACTTCCTCTTTAAAATGAGTTCCTAACATCTGCTAAGCTTTAAAGTGTTTCCCTATTTTCATATGTAAAATTATTTAGAGCAATGCTTTTCCAAATGTGCTTCCCTCTCCCTCCCCCAGATAGGCTTTCCCTGGAAACTTGCAAATACTAATTCTGTAACTCACCAAGAAATTGAATAAATGAGAAGGAGGGTAGGAGGGTGAAAGGGTTGGGTAGAATGGGCCCAGTCACTTGCATTGTAAGAAGTCCTTTCCTTTACGGTATGATTCTGATGTGCGCAGTTTGAGAACCACTATCTAAAGAAACTGAAAATCAAATAGCTCCTGTTTCTATTAAAGATAATAATAAATTATCTGGCCCACATGCATAGTGACATTCCAGAAGTCACTCCTGGACAAGGCTTCTCACACTTACAGATTCCCAGAGAACCGGCAAGTTTTTAGGGATCTGCACTTTTCCTGTATACAGCTTTTGTTTGGGGTTAAAATGGTGTCACATAAACTGAACACTGGTAAGTAAACAGGCAACATTTGAACTAAATTTAAGCTTGATGTTGCAAGTGATTTGCTAAAGGTCATTGAGTTTGTTGGTTAACATTGTTTCTCCACTTCTGCTTTGGTCCAGAATAGGAAGCGGAAGTTCCAAACTACCTCGAATCTGACTCTTGGTATTTCCGGATCTTAGAGGAAGAGATAAATCTTTCTTGTTGGAGCTCCAGTTTGATTTCTAAATCAAGGTGCTGAGGATCAAAGGTCTCTTAGGTACAGATCCCCATTCCAAACTTTGATGCTTATCTAAACAAACAACTTGGAACTCTTCTTAACTACTTGCAATGGGCAGATGACTGAGATAAGTCAGCTCTGGGGAATGAGGGTGAAATTCCCACCGAACAGCTGAGAGTGACGATGTTTGATTTTGTGGTTGCCTTTCTTTTTCATTTTCCTTGGTATAGGTGATAAACACCTTTAACAAGTTGAAGATTGACAGTCTTAGAATTTGAGTAAACCAAGAGGAAAAAGAATTTCATGAATTTCGAGAAATTCATGGCATTTTTTTTTTTTATTTCAATAAAAAGTGGCAGAGCTTTAAGAAGTTCTGCCAAGAAATTTATGTGAGATGGAAGGTGTTACAAGACATCTAAAATAAGTAGTAGAATCCTGAAATAGAACAAACATTTATACCGTGTTTTCTTTTAGCTTAGATATTTTCTTTCAATTGCTTGTTTTTATAAAGGATGAATACAGCCAAAGAAACTAAGGAAAATTTAATTTATTTTGAAAATAATGAAGCTTCTAAGTAAAAATTTGTGAATAAAGAAATATATTTGGTTTATAATGGGGGTATCTGATACGTTTCACCCATCTTAAAGGGAATTTTCTACTGTTACCAGGTCTCTCTTGGCTAGGTCTCCTACTATATCCAAGCGAAATAAAACTAGAAGTATATTTTAGATATACTGATGGTTTAGAATCTTTTAGAATCACCAGTCTGGAAGTGTTATCTGTCAGGTTCAAAAGTATTAATTATTCAGTGCTGGCCATAGAACATCTGGACTGAAATAATTACATTAGCCTTTGTAAAATGTACTCACCATTAAGTGACATAACAGTAGTGGCTGTTGTTACAACCAAACTTCAGAGCTGAAGCTTAACTCTTTCAATATGGTCCTTGTCTTCATTTTTCCTCCTGACATTTTACTACTTAAAACTGCCTTAAAGTGTTGCATGCTATGTTTCCAACCTAAGAGAATGTGAATACCTGAGAACTACTTTCTTGTAACTTAAAATATTAAGTCAATTCATGATACAGTCTGAGAACCTGTACAGCTCTAATGATAGTTAAGATGTTCTGGATTCTAAGTTGAGCCCTGCTATGAAAACTAATTTTAGTTTTAGGTCTCCACCTTGTGGTTGGATGTTTCAAATGTAAGTTCTTTTGAGTTTTAGGATCTTGGCTTACAGATTCCTTTAAAAATGAAGTAACAGTGGGACTGCCTGAAAAATAACATTTAAGACTGACGATTAGGTGCTTAAAAATACGTAATTCAGGTTAGGTAGACTTCAGAATGCAGTTTCCCTCCTGGGCCCTTGTTTGCCACTTTTTATTCAACTGCATTGAGAAGTTGGTTTTAGATTTCTAAAGGACTGATGAGACTTTCAGCAGCTACATTTTAAGTTAATGACAGTATAGGAGAAGTACTTTTGGTTGTGTCTTCCTGTGCTTTAATAGGAAATGGATCAAAATGGATGGACACCACGGGCTCAGAGCCTACAACCACAGAACCCTGGGGAAATCTGTAAGAAATACCTTAACCTGTGATTTAACTTGGTTGGAGAAAAACCAACAGGTGGCAATGATAACATCCCCTGACTCATGTTTTTTCATCATAATGTAGAAAAGTTGTGTGATGCCCTTAGGATAGAGCAGTAATAGGTGCCAATTCTACACCATGCAGTTCTAAGGGTGGGCCTGATGTTTTGTAGATCAAGGTCAAAACTATTGAGATTTGCATGAAACTCAGAATTTAGTTAATAAAGCATAGTAATAAATATTTATTTTTCATTTGTGTGCATATTATCTTTGACTTCTTACACCCAACAGCAGGTGCTGGAGACCCTTAAAAAATATACCCATAATCTGAAAACTGCTTGTCATTTTTTTATTATTATTCAGAGCAACTAGACCGTATTAGGACCTAAGTCAGACTTCTGTCAATCCTTTGCTTAAAAAGAAGGTCTCTCTTCTTATTCAGAGGAAAATCCTGAGTTTTTATGGTGGTCATCAGGCCTAATCTAACTTACTGTGTTACCTCTCCAACCTGATGTCCTCTGTCACTTGCTTCCCATGGGCCACAGCCACGTGGCTTCCTTAACACGTTGGTACAGAAAAGCCATTTCATACTGTGCAGTCTGCTTGAAGTGCTCTCTTTCCAAGACACTCACGTGGCATATCTTTTCCTGGTCATACCCTTTTCCAGGTCATCCTTTTTTTTTTTTTTGCTTACTAGTAATGTTCTATCATGGTTGAAGTCAGGCCTTGGAGAGTAGGAAGTGCCTGGTTTACTGTGAGATGGAAGTGACTATTCGTAAATAATGTTACCAATATTAAGCTGAGAATTATTTACCACTTTGAATAGTAGCCACAATAAATTTAAATGTAATAAAATTTGGTAATCCTTAAAGTGAATTTTATGTTTTTTGCTCTTAGGCTTAAAGTCTAAATTTTAAAATTTTGAATTCAACTTGACTTCTAAAACCCACACTACCCGTATTTTTCAGCCTACATAATCATATGCCACTTGAATCAATTAATATTGACATTATGAAAACATTTTTTAAGTGTTATTACAGCTGAAGAGAGTGAGCTGTTCGCTAAGGAAACTTTCTTCTACAGCTAATTCACCCATCTTCCTCTATAATTGTCATCCCAATCATCAATGTAAACAATGAGCTCAGTGACTTAAAATATACAACAAAAAGCCCCAGGCTGGGAATGTAGTGGCGCACTTGCCTGGCCTAGTCAATGCCCTGGATTCCTGTGCTCAGCACTGAAGAGAAAAGAAAAAACAAAACAAAATCCCAACCAATCAACTAAAAAACAAAACAAAACAAAACAAAACCTTAGATATCTACATAGCATGTTTTTATTTGTAGGGTAGTAAAAGATTACAGACATTATAAGTTAACCCTTATATAAATATAACACAGAATTATTGTGAAATCCAAAATTTAATGTTAATTTTAGACAGAGCATCTTAAATTATGATTGAGTTGCCCTGAATCAAAAGGAAAATGCATGACTTTGAAGACAGAGTTAAAAAACTAACTATGCAATATTTTTTTCACTCATCTCAGAAATCTTACCTTATTATGGCTGCAACAATAAAGCAACTGCTACCTATTGAATGGAAACTACATAATAATTATTATATTGAACATTTTTCTCGCATTTTATTGGTATGTACAAATGCAAAACACAATGTTTACATTGATCTTGAATATTTTGTGCATATACATATCATGGCAAAATTATAATCCTTCCCCTCTCCCTTTTTGACCACTTTAAATCTACTTAGCCATTTAACTACTTTTTAAAATATATGGAAAGTTGAAACTCTCTAAGTGGAGGTGACTCCTCACAGTCACATAGCTTGTGAACATCCACACTAGGATTTGTGCCCCCACACCTATTTGTAATGTCAATAAATGGAAAATATGGGATGGTTTTAACTACTAACTAAATATCTTTAAATTGAATAAATAATGGCATTAATGCTGGAAGAGAGAATTGTTCTCAGAGCTCATTTTATATAAACAAAATGACAGGCCCCAAGCCAAACAACCATTTACTGGTAAAAGTCTGGGACCTGTAAAACATTTGTGAGGTTTTTTTTTTTTTTTTCCATTCTGTTTCCTTAGGCAAAACAAGTTACCAGCATGTGCAGATATGATGTGGTTCTTCATGTTTCTTTAGCAAAAATCATTTTGTTCACTGTGTCCTTTCAAGAAGTTGTGTCGATGTCATAGAATGGGACTGAATGGTGTTTCAGAGACTCACCAAGCTCCGCCTTTCACCCTTTGGATAAGGAGATCCTATCCAAATGAATGAGTACGTCCAACTGAAGTAGCACTCTAGTCGTACCAAGCTCACTCATTCTATCACGTTAATTTCAATATTTATACAGGGAAAAGGAAAAAAACAAGAAGAAAAAGAAAAGTTTTGAGTACTCAGGAGTTTTGATCTATAAGAGGTCTTTGTACAGTGAAGAATCCTTACACAAAGATAATAATTTCTCCTTTTCATATCTTTTCTGTTTTTTTAAAGTCAAACTTACCTGAGTTATTATACCTCAACTATTTTGTTTATGAAAATGCAGATCATTAGACTACAAATCATTCTTAGAATTAGTTAAAATTGCCCAGAAATTTATTTCTTCCAACCTTTGGGCATGTGAACATATGGTAATTCACATGGCTGGTAGTAGTTATAAATTAAGCAGAAATTTGACTCCAAATATTGCAAAGGGTCTATATGTTGATCAGTATTACACATTGACAAAGTGTAAAATAGCTAACACCAACAAGCCCTCTCCTTGGAGGCCAGCTTTGTTTATTCTCTTCTGCTGGCAATGACGCTGGAATGAAGCTGTGTCTCATACATGTGAAGATAGCCAGATATTATGTGCATGTGGTAACATGAGCCTTATCTCTCAGACCATTAATAAAAATTGGACTAAGCAAAGGAAGGGAAGCTGATAACAATTGATACAGTAATTTTGAATTCATTGCTCATATAGTTGTATAAGAGACTTCAGAACATCTGCCAGATTATCTTGCTGCAGCAAGTGGTGGTTGTGTTTGTTTGTGTCAAGGGCCAGAACACAGGAATGCCCAGGTATTAGAAAACACACAGAAAAAAGGATGTAAGAGATGAATTAGTAAGTGATAATTTATATTGCTAAACAATTTTTCACTTTGTAAAATATTAGCTGTGGTAACTATTTTTCTTACTAAGCTTTCTCAAGGCTGCTAACATAAATTTCAGAAAATTAAAACCATGACTTCCATGCAAATGTGAAATAAACACGTGTCAAAAATTTACTGAATTCATTTATTAAAGAAGGAAGCAGGAAGATTTGAAAACTGATTTTAAATGCTTTTGAGGACTTAGGTATTTATAAGCAATTTAATAAAGGAATGTTAGGATGAGATTGTTAAGCTAGATATAAACAATCTGGTTAATATTGTACAGAGCAATAAACCATTGTTCAGGTCCTTTTTTCTTTTGGTATAACTGAATATGCTGGGCTGGGGAGTTTATAAAGAAAAGAGAGTTTTAAAGCTCATGATTCTGGAAATCCAAAACTACAGCATCTCATGAGGGTCATCCTTGGCACCTTGTGAGGGTCTTTTTCTGGGGGATATATGGCAGAAGACATCACATGATGAGACAGAGCAAGCGTGCTATCTCAGGCATGTCTTCCTTTCTTTACAAAGCCACTCATACCATCATGAAGATCCCACTCACATGAGCTCATCTAGTCCTACTTATTGCCCAATGACCACCCCCCACCTCCAAATTCTATTCACATATGGCTTTGCAGATTAAGTTGCCAGTACACAAAATTTGGAGAACAACCGTAAACTTTGGGATAATGTGTTCCACAAAAAAGACATTATTTGCATTCTTACAGAACAAATAAATACAAGTTTAATGGTCATGTTGTTAAATCTGAGAGCCTTAATTTGTAGCTAATAGTAAGTTAAACAAAGACATTCTCCTAGACACCCTTTGGGTGTCTTTTTAACCATAGGATATTAAGAGAGCTTGCCATTTATCTTTTAATGTTTTTACATTTTTAATACTTTTTAAAAACAGAACAATTGAAACACTTAAAATTGTATGTTTTTAAAATAATAAAACCATTACATAAATATATATGTATATAAGGATATGGGAAAGAAATTCAGATTATTAGGTAAAGGATAAGAGTTGTGTGGAGAATCGTAAGTACTTGGAGCAATTCTTTGAGATGAGGCAACATGGACTCAAGTCCCACTGGATTTGCTACTTCAAGTTAACTAAATGCTTACTGTGCATCAGGTACCACTTTGGGTGCTTCATAAACACCATCTCTACTGACCTTGCAACTCTTTTATGCTAATTGAAGATCAGGAAGTTAGACAACTTACCTGATGCCATACAGTTACTGAGTAGAAGAGCTGTGTACTCCAAAACTGTGCGTTAATTTCTGTGCTATGTCACTTCTTAACGTGTCATTGTAAAGGGAAGGATATTAAAACTTTACATATGTAATTGTGACTATAATTAATGAATCTTAATATTGATTTTAAGATTAGGCCTGGAGCCAGCATTTAGTGGCTACTTACTGATTGCTAGAAACCATGCTACTGCTTCGTCCAAGTTGTCTTACTTAATCACATGCCATGAAGGTGATCAAAAAGTACTCTTAGTTGCAGTTGAAGACAAAACACAATGACATGGCAGTAAAGCAGCATTTGCTACGAAGACTTTCTAAATACCTTGTGGGATCTGGTATCTCGAAAAGAGTGTCTTTCCCTCTGAGAGTTGAAACTATTACATTAGATACCTAAGATGGGAACATACTGATCTGTATAGAACTGCAGATAGTGATCAGAAAGAGATTAAATGAGAGAGATTAATAGCAAAGAGAGATTGAATCATGTACCTTAGCAGATTTCCTAAAATAATATAAGTATTTTGTAAGGAAGAATGTCTCATTGGTAGATTATAGCTTTTGAAAAATCCTGAGCTTACTTTATTAAAATGGGACAGCATAGTTCAATAACTTGAACTCTGACTCTTGGCCTTTAATTTAGAAAGTAGAATTATATGCTATGAATTTTTTTATCTTTTTCTTTTCTAAAAATCTATGTCAAAATGGAATTTCTTGGCAAAATACAAGAACTGAAAGCCAGAAATTTCCCATCCTATCCTGTTTTCTATTTTTATTGTTGTTGATAATTTGCAGATGGCTACCATGAAACTAGTCTCCTATATTCCATTTTCTACATGTTGTCAGAAAAGAGTGCTGGAATTAATGTGTAAGTGATATGTAGACAGATATGTTGCCTTGGGGAAGCTGAATGTGTTTGATTTAAGATTTGTGGGGCTTAAGTGAACACATGTATGAGTTATTTTGTCTGATCTTTCTGGTCTATTAATTATAGCCTATATCTACTTTCCATATCTATTGGTGTGGGAATTTTACTGGATGAGAGTGTGAAGAGTCTCACAGTCAAGAGAAATCTTGAAAGATCACTGCATCCCAAATCTCTTTCACTTCACAGCATCTCTGATGTGCAACCACCCATTCAGTCCTAGTTGGAACTAAACGGAATCCTCTATAATTGACAGGATTTGTGTTGACTGAAGCTTCCATAACAATTTGTCACAAACAGTGTGGTTTAATACAACAGAAATCCATTCTCTCATGGTTTTAGAGAAGTCTAAAATCAAGGTGATTGAAGGGCACTATCTCCTCTAGCCTTTCAGGGGAGAATCCTTTCTCATTTCTTCTAACTTTCGAGAATCCCAGATACTCCTTAGTTGTGGCAGCAGACATCAATATCTGTGTCTTCATAAGATATTCTCTGGACTAGTCTGGTTTTTTTTTATATGGCCCTCTGTCTCTTTCATAAGGATGCCAGGCTTATTGAATTAAAGGTTCACACTGATGATTTCATCTTAATTTATTTACATTTGCAAAGACTCTACTTCCAAATAAGGTTCATTATAAGGATTACCAGTCAGGGTCACACACAAACCATTATACAGAGTATAACCAGAAGAGTTAGATGAGTATGTCCTGTTCTTATAACTCTAACCACGGATCTTGGTGATGTGTCTCTCACGGCGCTGAGTCTTGAAGCTTAGTCTGTAGTTCTTTCTTATGACTCTATGTGTTTGGCTTGATCTTTTTCTGAGAGATTCCAGAGCCTCATGGATCAGAAACAACCAGACAGCCTTGACTTCACCTTTCCAGCGAGCTTGTTCTGTTGTGTAAGTTAAGTCACTAAAAATTGTTCTTTGTCTTCAGTCAATATCTGAGTCTTGTAGTTTCCATTTTTTGGTTCTTTTTTCTGTAGTAACACATAAAGCAACAACACATTTATTTTTAATCTTAATGACAGTTTCATAAAACTATGGTTTGCAAAAAGATAACACACGTCAATTAAATCTCAACAAAAATGTCTTGTCTATTAGCACTTAATGAATTACAGTCTTATCATGTTTAAGCTATAAAACTTAGATTCTTCCCCAGGTAATCTGGCTCCGGGGCTAGTTCTTTATATTTTGCCTTAATTGTAGTCTCCTTCTTCACCAGTCTTTTAAATATTTTTTTAAAAAGTTTTTTTGAGACAGAGTCTAAATCTATAGTCCAGGCTGGTCCTGAATTCCTTATATAGCTCAGGCTGGTCTCAAACTGACAAAGTGCTCCTGCCTCCGCCTCTAGTGCTAGGATTACAGGCGTATTCTACCATGCCCAGTTTATGTGGTGCCAGGGAGTCAAACCCAGGGTCTTGTGCATGCTAGGCAAGTGCTCTAACTGCTGTGCTATTCCTCCAGCCTAATCCTTTACATATTTTACCATATATTACATATCCTCCTTTCTAATAGTCCCATTCTTTTTATAGTCCCAACATTAACTATTACCAGGAGACATATACGAAAATGCTCATAGCAGTACTATTCACAGTAGCAAAAACCTGAAATCAGCTAACGTCCCATTGGCAGGAGAGTGAGCAATCAACTACTGTATGTTCTTTCACTTGAATATTACTCAGTCAAAATTATTGAACAATTGTGAGGATAGATAATACAAATTCATTGTTAAATGAAATAATAAGTTCCAAGATACATTAAATATAATACCCTCTGATAAAATAAAAAGCAATTCAAATTAAAACTAAAGTTTTAGGCCTTCACAGAGATGAAATCAAACTATATAAAATGAATAGAAGGGATATATAAACACAGGCTATGAGGTGGTGTTTACTTATGCTGAGTGAGACAGGGAATTCACCAGTTCTGATAACTTGGTCTTCAGTTATCATTGCTATATAAAGAGATGCTGGATTAGTTCATGGATTTTGTAGGTTGGGGATTTGGTAAAAAGGACAATGTGGACAGCTTGTATTTTCTTTCAAATGTTTTCATCTCAACTGGGCAAACTTGAAGGATAGGCCTGATGGGTCTTGTGGAGATATCTACTAGTTGATGATGGCTTGTGCCTGGTAGACACAGTATGGCCTCTCTGTATGGGCTCTCACTGTGGGCTGGTTTGAGCTTCCTAGCTGAACAGTGACTGAATCTGGAGAGCATCCCAGGAGTGGAAGACAGATGGAGATGGCAGAGTTATTACGTAGCCTGGCTGCGGAGTGTCACTTTTACTAAACTCTGTTGGCTGAGGCAGTTACGACGGTCTCCCCAGTTTTGAGGGGTGGGTACATGGACTCTGCCACTGAGTAGACAGAATGTCGGCATCCCAAGATAAGAGCATGTGGCACGGACAACATCTTTGTGACCTTGCCAGGGATGTGTCTGTGGCCTGCTGTAATTTCAGTCTTTCTTTTTTTCCTTTTGAGACAGGTTTTCTTCTGTGACCTAGGTTGTTCCTGAACTCACAATGGAGCCAAGGCTGGCCTTAGATTCAAAACAATCCTCCTGCCTCCACCTCCTGAGTGCTGGGATTACAGGTGTGTGCCACCACACCCAGCTTATGTGGTGCTGGAGAGTTGAACTCAGGGCTTTAACCTCTGTGCCATTCCTCCAGCCGATTTAATTTGAATTTTTTCTGTTTTGTTCTGTTTTGTTTGAGACCTATTTCTTTTTGCATACTGACTGTGAGGTGAAGTTCTGTCCTCTCCTACGCACTGTATGTCACAGGCACAAAATAATAGGACCAACCGATCAAAGACTTAAACCTCCAAGACTGTGAACGGAGATAAACCTTGACACTTTATACATGGCTTCATCAGGTATGTAGGTACAGTAATGGAAAGCAGAATGACACATGTCCTCTGAGAGTGCTATGAGAAAGTTTTTGTCAAAATTCTTGTTCTCTTATTGGGTGTGGGTAAATGGTATCTTACTATTTACCAAAAATAGAAAACATTCAAATATAAAAATAAAACATTAAGAACATTCATAGATCAGTGATATGTCTTAAGCTACACATTGTAATTTCGAGGTGCAGTAAACTATAAAAACAAACCTGAAGATTAGTATTCATCTCTCACCTGGGTTCTCTAACTTTATTAAATGTTCTTTAGGCAATGTGCCCTTAAAACGTCTTACCATCTTGGGCATGTTTCTGATCATTTGTTTAGAGTGTCACGCAGGAGGGCAAAGAAGGATTTTATCTGATGTAGAAAGGAGCAACTATTTATGCCTATAATCAATGTAGAATATTTCATTTAATACCAAAATTTAAATTTTAGTAGCCACTTCACATTTTTGCCTTATACTGGTTTGTGGTCATTTTTGACCTTTGCATTATTTTTTTGTGCCATACCATCTAGTATTTTTCATTTTAAATGGACAGTTGCTAATTTTTTATTCAGTTCATGTATCTCTCAAAGAAAAAGTAGTATCCCTACTTTGTTACCTAATGCAATCACTTTTCTTTCCAGTTTTTTTTTGATAGGTGCAAATAGTATTAGCATGCTGATTATATTTTGACCTAAGTTGATCAGGACGTAGATCTATTCTATACCCTGGCAAGGAGAGCCTGGCATGCTTTTTCTTCAATGAATTCAGGGTCTTTGTTTTTAAAGGATCACAATTTGTCTATTTCTCATTTCAAAAGAAAGCAGATATTATATTAGCCAGTATCTAGTTTCTAAGGATTTATTTAATTGATAATTCATTCATTCATTCATGCTACAGTCATTATACAAGGGGCTCCAATATAAACATAAGATGTGGTTGGTAACTTCATAGTCAATAACTTCGAAGACCTACTTTGAAAATCAGAACTTTACCTATATCTGGCCTTCTGGCATATCTTCTTTAGTTCCCTAAAAATGCTGATGGTGAAATCAGATTAGTGAATGTCACATTGAAAAAACAAGGGAAGGATAAGGGGGCTGGAAATTTTCACCTTATTCAGGCAAGTCTCTGTGGAAGAGATGGAATTTCAAGATGTCTTCAAGACTTGGACAATTTTGTTTAAATCTTAGCTGAATTTTATTTGCATTTGATATAATAAAGAAGTACAGTAGAACTCAGATGAATTTTGTTTAAATCTTGAATGGATTTTGTTGAGTTTGATATAACACAGAAATATAATAGAATGCAGAGAAAATTATTAAATTGTTCTTAACTACATAGTAGATGTGAACATTTTTACTGCTGCTGAAATAAATCTTAACATGTGAGGCCTAGCATGTGATTCATATTAAAATCAGTTTTCTTTAGAAAATCAACCTTATTAAATTTCTCACTTCAAGTTTTATTTTGATATCGTATAAAGATTCAACTAATAAGCTAAATAAGCTTCTGGAAACAGTGACTTGGGCATCGAAAAAACAAAGTTATCAAATTTTATTTTGAATCTTTTGAATCTTTTTTCCTTCAAAGCAGTAACTTTTTACTGCTCGGTTGTTCTCCATTATTGTGCTAATAAATCTATAGGGACAAAAAGTTTGAATTTTACTAGAAGCAAGCCAAGTGTAACTTTTTTTTTTTTGCCATAACTAAGATCCTGAAATAAATCATTATTTCATGATTAACATGGACTTTGGCTACTCTCTTCAACCAAAATCTTGCTTGTTGCTGTGTGTGTATGTATGCATTTTGTTGCTATTTTCCTGTTCCTTAATAAACAGTGTCATTCTTTCAGAGTGAAGAAAGGCTAAAACAAAGTAAAGTTCTGTTTTCTTTTCTGGAGTCTTACGATGGGAGGCATTGTATTTGGGATGGCTTTTCCTTAAGTTCTCACAAGCAGTAGAACATTGACAGATACCTAAGAGAAAGGCAACCAAAGTAATATAAAGAAGATAGACATGATGAGGTTGTATAAATTGTTGCCAGACACTCAAGGATATTTCTTCAACTCTTAGGTAAGTCAGTGATGGACTAATTCTTTGTCTCCAAAGAAGGATTACTCTTTATGTTATCAATTCTCTGTATTTCTGAGGGAAAACAGGATGAGAAAGAAGGGGAAGCAGGGGTAGAACATGGAGTAGAATGGGAAAAGATGAAGGTGGGGGCAGGTGCTATATTAGTCCATTTTCTATTGCTATAACAAAATACCTGAGACCAAATAACTTATAAATAATAGAAATTTATTTGGCTCACTATTTGGAAGACAGGAAAATTCAAGATCATAGTGTTGACATCTGCTTGAAATCTGTTGAAGGTCTTCTTGCTGCGTCATAAGAGGGCAATGGGTATCACCCAGCAAGACAGAGCAAGAATGTGTCAATTCTGTTGTCTCTTCCTTTCTTATGAAGCCAATAATGTTATTATAGGGGCTCCGCTGTCAAGACCTCACTGAATCCTACTTACCTCTTCCCTACATCCCCACTTTAACATATTATCAAGATATGAATTTGGTAATGAAATTTGCAATGCATGAAACCTGGGAGATACATCAAACTATAGACAATCTCTTATTTAATTAGAGTCTGTGTGTGGAAATGTAAATGAGACTTTCTTACAGAATTCTGAGTTTGAAGGTAATTTTGGGAAAGAGACTTGGTAATTTTGGCCTGTCACGCTTTGATGTCAGTCATAATAAAGCAAATTCAAAGCTCCTGTCACTCTACCTGTATTGTGAGAGAGAAGGTTACTTACAGTGGCTCTGAACTGGCTAACTACTTGGCTAACGGGAAGCTGATCAGAGAAAAGCTGTAGGTACAGACAAACTGTAATCACCTGACCTATAAACGGCTTATTAAAGTCAGAGATATACTTATTTTGTGAATGCAGCATGACTATTAACTTGAAAGAAGACTTTTGCCTCCCAAAAAGTATCTTTCAGAAGTCTATTTGTGTTCTTCTTGTTGGTATGCTGAGTAAGTTAAGCAAAAACCTTACCGCACTGTTTAATAACTATTATGGTGTAGATCTAAAATGCTCCCTGCCAAGTCTCATGTGTTTACAGGTTGGGCTTTGGGAATGACGTGATTGGATCACGGGTTGATCAGTGGAGTAATCCATTGAAGGGTTCATGGATGAATGTACTCTTCGGAGGTGGGAGCAGGAGGATTGTGTAATGGTGGAAGGGTGTGTTCTTGTCCCTCTCTCCTCCCTTCTCTCTCTGCTTCTAAGGTGCCAGAGGTTGAGCAGCTTTCTTCCTCCATGCCCTTCCACCATAACCACACCATGGACTGAACCCTCTGGAAACTGTAAGCCAAATAAACCTATCCTCCTTTTACACTGTGCCATTTGTTTTGTCCTAGAAACAAGGAAGTGACTAATACAACAGTCTGTCAATTTCCAGTGATTAATATTCTATTGCTTGCTAACAGTTCTAAGAGTCTTGCTTAATTTTTCTTCCTCATGTTTTCTCTTCAATTGAGGCTCTATTGATAAGAATCAATTATTTTATTTCCACTGAAAATTAATAGAAAGGGGTACATATCTTCATCTAATGTTTTACTTTTTTAAAAATAATGAAATAATTTGAAAATTTGTTGGAAGTCAGATTTCTACATAAAAAATATAATGCAATTTTGCATACAATTTTAGGAGAATTTTAAAAATGTCCTGGCAATCCTGATTAGTGACAATACTTTTGAGGGGAGGAGGAATATGGGACCGCAAGGATAAAAATTAGTTATTGACATTATGAAGGTCTAGAGATGGATCTAGATCTGGTGGAGAAACAGAAAAAGACAGGTGTTGCACATCTTTGCACAGACCATTTCTTGACGGTGTGGGTGTTTCTTTCATTAAAATATGATGAGAACAGCTGGCCACCAGCTAGCACTGGCAACACAACAAGAATGTCAATAAATGCATCACAGAAGAAAACTTAGAGGCACAGCTGTTTCCAATGGAGACTCTGAGTCTGTAACCTCACAGACAAGAGCTTCATCTTCTCCGTTTCACTCACACTTGCTGTAGCATCTTTAATGTTGAAAAGAAACTGAGAACTTCCCCCAGAAGTATAAAAAATACCACCAAAGGCATTCAAGCTTTGTAAAACCATGGTAAAGTTGGTGATTTTGAACAACTCACCACACGGCTCGGTGTGAGTCTCTGGGAATGCAAAAAAAAAAAAAAAAAAAAAAAAAAAAAAAAAAAAAAAAAAAAAAAAAAAAAAAAAAAAAAAAAAAAAAGAACACCAGGGCTCATGACTTTTTGTCTCTCTTAACTGGTGGCCTACAAGCTGTCGGCAAGAATAGGGACCGTCATTCCACGATGCAGTGCCCACGGTGGAGGGCAGGGAGCACTAGCGAGCATGTAGTGGCAGGTCCCAAGGACAACACAGCATCCCGGGTGGGGTCAGGAATGAGCCCGGAACAAGCCAGAACAAAGGGCACCCAGTTTTGTTCCCAACATTTGACAGGTTCTCCTCCCACCCACCCCCGCTTCCCACTCCCCTGCCCAGTTTCCTTAATATTTCAAAATTTGTAAATCATTGACCAGTTATCAAATTTCTCTATTTCTGATGGAAATAGAAGGTAGAAGGTGTTGTAATTCTCTGCTTTTACTTAATTGGAAGACAACAGTGAGTAAAAATAAATAAATCCCCCTTCCACCTTGTTCAGTCACCTCTGAACTCAGATGAAAATCTGAGGCAAAACAGTAGAGGTTATACAGACATATACTCATTTCTGGAAAAAAGGAAAAAAGTGTTATATTGAAAAATTTGAACAAACAGCATAGCTACCACAAGTTCTCTTTATTCCTTTCTCAATATGAATCTGAGTTAATTTTCTTCTACAGTGTTGATAAAAACACATAAATCAGCAATTTATCTATAAGGGAAGAGAATCCTTGAATGACCGTGTGTGCCAGTCATTTTCTTAGATACTTCACCTGTCACATCTCATAATCTCCATGTACCCTCCAAAATAGTGTGTTTCTTACTTTGCAGATGGGAAAGCTGCTTAACAGAGGTGTTAGGTGACTTCCTACTACACAGTTAAGTACCAAAGCGATATTTACTTGGTACACTGTATCCTACAGGTAAGGTCAGCTAAGTAAGCTATCGGACCCATACCCTGAAAATGTTGGTTTATATCTTTCCTGTACTAGTTAACCCTACTACAGCCACAGCCATTAATGTTACTCTATCACTGGTACAACAATTACAATGCTCAGCTCTCAGTGACTAATAGTATGGATTGTTTTAGAAATAAGCATATTCAAAATCATTCCTATTTAACTAATAAAACAATTCTCCGTTCAACTGAAGCTGCTACACAATATTTTATCATACAAGCAATGGCATCCATAATCCTAATATTGTCTATTATTTCTAATGTTTTATATTCAGGACAATGGTCTCTGATAAATTCAACCAATATATTTACCAACATAATAATAATAATAATAATAATAATATCATTATTTACAAAATTAGGTGTAGCTCCATTTCACTTTTAAGTTCCCAAATTAACTCAAGAAATTCAAATTATTTCTGGAATAATTATTTTAACACGAAAAAAACCTGGCTCCTATTTCTTTCCTATATCTAATTGTTAAGACCACAAACCAATTAATTATTTAACTTCACACTTGTTCAACTTGAATATATTCCTCCTATCAAACTATACCTTAAAGTACTGTGGTCATTCTATTGGGAAAGAGGCCTAAGCTTAATAAAATACTAAATAGAACAGGCCCATTTGTGCTCATTCCATGCACTTTCTTACATGTATATTCTAAACCGGGCACTGGGCTAAGTTCCAGAAATACAAAGATGATGTGAGGCGACACCCACATCCAAGGAGCTCAAGACCAAGGTTTCTTGTTTCCTTTCGTGATTACCAGTAAAGAGATAGTAAAGGACAGACGCAACTCCCGAGTAAAAACATTTTTTAATTAAAAAAGAACTCTTGTTTTATAAAGCCCCTTCATCTGTTAACATGGGATCTTCTGTTTGAGAGTCTACACAAATAACTGGAAATCATCATACTACCAAATCAAATTTCACACCACACCTGAAGTTTTCACTGGAGTGACTTCACACAGCCCAGTGGAGAAGAGAGAGGCATAATTGTGTTACATGAGTTGACAGGGACACTTACATTTCAGAACTGTCTAAAATGGGAGAGTCCGAAGAGCCTTGGATAACCAGATTCAGGCTCAAGAAGATGAGGCTCAGATATTGGTGAATGTTGATTGTTACTCTTTGAAACAATGGCTCTCCATCGCGTAAGTAAAGTAACCTTTTTAAAAGTAGTTGGCAGTGGCTACACGTTTATCACTGTCGGCTAAACATTTTGGAGTTTTTTCAGAAAAAGTCTAAATATTACTGTTAAGAAACAAACTCTAATCTCTTACCTTCAGGATGTCTCCCAAAAGACTGAGGAGTAAATATAAATGACAAAGTAAACACAGTATTTCTTAGTAGAGAAATCTGCCAGCAGGGGGCGGTATTAGTTTTCACACTTTCCTTAGACCTCTTTAAATTGTTGTATGTAAAACAGTTTTTTTAAAAGAAAGCTTGGCTATAAAATATTTTTGTTGCAGGCCAGTGGGGTCTGTTAATAGCAGCTGATAATACATAGTGTTGGTTGTTGTAGTACCAACACTTCTTATAAGAATTAGGCCTATTCATTTTTACCACAAGGAAAAATAGACATTAGCTGATTATTATGTATCCAGAGGGTCACCAGCTCTTTATGGTGCTCCCCTATTGTTCCGCATAGGAGGTTTTCAATGACTATACATTGAACAACTTAGTAGTAAATAAATGCTGATTAAATATGTAAATGCGTGGGGGTTAGGTGGAAGCCAAGGGTGGATGAAACTTTCTCAGACTTCTGTCATTTTGAATGCAGACATTTTTATGCTTGTTTTCTCTGAATATTTTTGATGGCATCTTAGAAAACAATTTCTGGTCTTCCCACAAATTTTAAGGCAATTTTAAGTCAATAATCTCCACAGCCTTGCATTAGAAGAAGACAAATGCCATTGCCTAACTTTCCGCTGGAGAGTTCCAAGGCTTACTTAACATTGGTAAAGATGTTTGGCTAGACGGGCTTTGTGAAAAGTAAATTAAAATGTTATTTACCAACTGTTGGCCGAATTAGTAAGCCATTTGAGAGAACTGAGGTTAGAGAAGTAATTTACAGGCTGAATTAAAAGAAATGTGATAATACAAACTGTGATACAATATGCATTTGCTGGGTATCCAACTTATTTTCTCAAATCTGCTGTGTGGTTGTATTTTGATTTGTTACCTAGGTTGATAGCAGTGATGTTGGTAGTTTGAGTTGGCACCAGGTCTGATTTTTTCCAACATCTGTTCAATATGTTTTTAATTTTATACTCTCAGTTTCAGCTTATAGCTAAATATTTGGCATTCAGGAATGTCCTTTGGGGATATCTGAATGAGTCTTAATGCTTCCAATAGCTCACTGTGCATTTGTTTTTAGAAAATCAGCCTTAAGGCATAAACTGCAAGCACAGTGGGGAGAAACCTTTCTGTGCACTCTTAATATTTAGATTTTTAAGTCACAGCAATAGAAATTTGTGTAGATGTTTTAAATGTACAGCAACCCATCTCCTTCTAGAATGCTTGGAATTAGCTTCAGCGCAACTGAAAGGACTTTTGGTGAAATTTGCCCACAATCTCAGCAAAGCTCTCTCGCCAGAGACATTTACAGTAGAACTTGCCTTGCATCTGCTCGGGTTCTTTGTCTGGATTAGTTCAGGTCAAATTCCATAAGAAAATAACACACCTGATCTACCATCAGTAAGAGTTGCCGTGGAATTAATTTTTTTCAGGGAAAGTTTGGATTTATGTGAATGTAGACATACTCTTGTTCCATGTTGACTAACAGCTGCAAGACAATGAGCCAGAATTGGCCTGGAGTTTGTCTCTAAATATAGTCAAACTGAGCCACTGCGAATGACTTTCTCCTCATTAGCAATCTAAGTAAAACAGTAGCAGTTAATTACAGAAAAACATTTTCACAAATCATGAATCTCTCCCACTCCCAATGTTTTAGTTACTCAACACTATACTTTTCCCCAAAAGTATTCTTTCTATTAGTATGTATCTGTGATACACAATAGTTATATTCAACAGTTACATTTAACTCGAGGAAGCGATATATACACACACACACCAACCACATTTTCATTACTTTACTTCCCTTTTCTCTTGCTACCCTCTTATCCCCTCCCACATCCTCTCTAGCTCCATAAATCTGTCACCCTGCCTCCTACCATCACTCTTATTTGTTTCCTCTATTTATTTATACTTTGGGTTTCTCATATTAGAGAAACCATTGGATTTTTAAGCTTTTGTGTTTTATTTGTGATTTATTTCCCTAAGCATGATAGTCTAAAGGCACATTCATTTTTCTGCACGTGACTCAAATTTATCTTTCTGTATGGCAGACTAGTGCTAAATAGTGTAAATATACCACATTTTTATATCCATTTATCTATTTAATAGGTGTTTATAGATGTATCATCAGCTTTTACAATTTACCTATTAGGAATTGTGCTGCTATAAATATGTGTATTTCTGTTATATGATGATTTTGACTCTTGGAAAGATACCCAAAAGTGGTATAGATGGGTAAAACTTTATGTCTGTTTTCAGTTTTTTGAGGAATCTCGTACTGATTTCCATAATGGTTGCACCAGTTTACAGTCCCAACAACATTGCGGAAGTGTTTCTTTTCCTCACATCCTCATCAGCATCTATTGGTTTTTGAGTTCATGATAATAGCTATTCTAACTGGGCAAGATAGAACCTCGTGTTGTTTTGATTTGTAGTTCTCTAATGGCTCAAGATGCTGAATAGTTTTTCATAGATTTGTTAGCCATTTGTACTTCTGAGAACTGTCTATTCATTTCAATTACTCATTTTTAAATTGGTCTTTTATTGGAGGAATTCGCTTTTGCAGTTATTTGAATGTTTTAGACATTAGCACTCTGTCCAAGAAGTAGGTGATAAAATTTGTTTTTCCCATGCCATCAGGTCTTTCTACATTCTGATTATTTCCTTCACAGTGCAGAAACTTTTTAATTTGATGTAATCCTAATTGTTGATTCTTGGTATTATTTCTTATTCAATAAATATTTTATTGAGAAAGTCTTTGCCTATGCCTTTGTCTTCCAGCAAGTTCAATATTTCCAATTTAATGTCTAGGTATTTAGTGTATTTTGATTTGATTTTAATGCAGGGTGAATGATGTGGGTTTAGTTTCGTTCTTCTGCATGTGGATGGCCAGTTCTCTCAGCACCATTTGTTAGAGGCCATTTTTCTCTGTAATGTACGTTTTTGCCCACTTTGTTGAAAATTAGGTGGCCAAGAGTGCTTTGGATTGTCTCTAAATCTTCAGTGCCTTTTGTCCATCTGCTCTTGTGCCAGAACCATATGGCTTTTATTTCTGTTTCTTTGTAATATGACTTTATGCCTGGAATCACGGTGTCCCTGCTTTTGTTCCCCCCCTCCCCCACTATATTTTTAAGCTTTGCTTTCATGGAAATGATTTACCATGCGGCAATGAGGAACAGTATTATTATTTTGGAGCACATTTGCAGTATTTAGGTTACATCATATCTTCAGTTTGATTTCCATCAGGTCCAGAATAATTTCTTTCAGATACTATGAGTGTAAGACTTTATCCTACAGGTGAAATACCATCTTGGATTATGGTGCTTCATTTAATTCATTTTGTTGTATGGATGACGACTGGGTAGTTAAGATATTTCAGATTTCTTGACATTATAGTTACGCCTCATACTTTTTGCAACTTCGTTTTATGCATAAACTTTGTACTTTCCTGTAGGTTTAGACTTATAAAACAATTACAAAAATAGAGGTCTCCAGATTCCTATACTTGGGTTCCTGTATTGCTAGTATCTTATATTGGTGAGGTAAACATCTTTCTACTAGTGAACTGGTGTGGATACACTATTATTAACTAAACTCTGTACTTTGTTCATATTTCTGCAGTTTTAATCTTTTTCATTCCAGGGTTTCATCCACAATAGCACATGACACATTAGACTTGCCTGGATGATGATAAGACATCTTGGGAGTGCTCTGGAAAGCACCCCCAGAGATGCTGTTTCTGTCATATCAAGGGTATGTTATCACCATGACTTATTACTGTTGATATTAATCTTGCTCATCTGGCAAATGGAGTGTTTATCAGAGTTATCTTTTATAAAGTTGTCATTCTCTGCTTTCTTTAGTGTGTTCTTTGGGAGCAAAGCATTATGTATATCTTACCCCTCCAGTTCTTTGAGCAGAGAGTATCTATATACATGATTTGAAATTATTTCATGTAGGATGTAGGAGATTTGCCTTTTGTTTCTTCTTTACTTACTAATTAATTAACATCCTTATTTACTAATTAATTAACACCCTAATACACTTAGGATATTTACTTTGTACTTTGAGTTCTAATTTAATGCAATTTTTATTTCTTTTTGTTGCTCAAATCATTCCAGTTTTGTTTATCCTTCTCTTCTCTGGGATTGTTTTGTGGAAGGGGTATGCACATATTTTTTTTCTTGCATTTTCTTCCTCCCTGGCCCTTTACAGGATGCAGCAGGCTTGTGCAGGATGTGCTCTGTTCCAGCCTTAAAATCAGTCATTTCTCCAAGGAGTTCTGTCTCCTTGTGTTGGAAATAAAATCTTGACATTAGAAACCAAGATTTAGATGCTAGGTGTGCTCATGGGCCTTGGACCTTAATGCCTCTAGGCCTTCCCTGTGACCGGGACAGGAATACATGGGATTTTAAAATCTGCATTTGTAAACACACTAGAATGTAGTAGGTGGAAATCTAATTAACCATCACAGGATCACTCTAGCCTTCTGGAGACTAATTTTGACTTGAAAATATGGATTTTAAACTAAGAATGGGCTAAAATAAAGAAGATTTGTTTTCATGATATATTTCTTAATTTTTCAGAGGAACCTGGGATTATTCATTATTTTTTGATTAATGTGATTTAGATTGGACTAAGTTCTTTAAGACAAAGAAAAGCCATCAGATGTGGATCCAGTTTGCTATTAGTGAGGCCAGCATTTTTCTCCTCTCATTTGTTGATATGAGAAGATATGTATATGCTTGTAACCAGCTGAAGTTCTTCTTAAAACAGAGCAAGAAGTCTTAATTGCATTAGAAGAAATGTAAGAAAAGCTCCTCTGATAAAGAAAGAAAGTCGCTGAATTTTGGAATTGGAGATAAGAGTAAGAATTTCTTGTGTTCTTTAACTTTAGGCTAGGTTCCCAGACGTCTAAAAGGTTGTTCTGGTTCTCAAAGCTCTCTTTCCTCTTGGAATTCTTTTTACATGTAATTGGATCCTTAACCTAGGAAAAAGTCCCTATGCTTGAAGACACAAGAAAATAAGAAAGAAAAAAAGGAAGGAAGGAAGAGAAAGAAAAATTTTATCCTTTAAAAAATCATATTTATGATTAAAAGTAAAATAGAAAATAAATTTTATATACTACCTTAACTGCATTTTAATATCTTTTTATATCTTCAATCAAATCAAATAACTTCATATTACAGTTTTTATCAGATTCCTTTTAATAGCTCTTATAGTTAATAGAAACTGGTATTAATGAATGTTTCCTCCCAAGAAGCAGATAAATGGCCAGATATTCATATCTTCATACTATTTCTTTTTTAAAAGAACGTTTATTTTTGTGATGTTCCAGTGAATTTTTCTCACTTACTTGGATTACCTAATCACAGATTAGTAATGCTGTTTCATCTAAACAAGATGATTTATAGAATTTTTTTGGCCTTAGAACAATTAACATGTCTGATAGAACATCTGTATTTTTTAGGAACTTCATGTTTAGGCTAATAATAAAATTATTTTATAGTGTGATGATATCATGCATTGGAAAGATAAAGCCCTGAAGTCTTAAGTTTTCCTCCTGACTCTCTGATTGTCACCCCTGAGATCTTGGGAAAAGTATTTTCATTCTGAATTTAGTTTGCTTATCTTTGAAATGGTTATAGAGATTCTTATCCTACCAGATTATTGTATTAAATATACTAATGTATATGATTATGCTTATATGCTTAGGATATATTTAAAGTACTCAGTCGGCAATTATTATCAATAATTATAATCATTTTTATTAATTATGATAAATCCAACAATTCATTAAGGAAACATTAACACCTGTTGTATGAAAATGATTAGAACCCTATGTGTTTATAAAAATGAATCAAACACAGACCTTATAGTAAAGGAATTCATGACCTTGTGGCAGAAATGTAAATTTAGATTGAATTTGTAACTAATGAGAAAGAAATCCCAGACAAATACTCAGAAAGTGTAGATCCTCTTGAGACCAAAAACTATTTCTCAGATAATTTACAAAAGAAGTGAAAAACTAGAGTATCATTTTTTTCTGAAAAGGTGATGACAGTGTGTGCCCCATTATTAATGATGAAGCTATCCACTATAATGTACAGTCATTATGTGTTCCAGCGTGTTGCCATTGGAATTTTGAATTTTACTGTAAAATGTTAGGGCAATGATAGACAGGAGGCACACTGAGAATAAGCGTGCAAAGGACAGGGATAAGCTGTGAGGGCTTGGCCATGTAGCCTTGCCTCTGTGGACCATTATCCCATAATTTTAGAATGAAGATTTATTGTAATTAAATATATATATATATATATATATATATATATATATATATATATATTTCTTAAAATCATGCCTAGGACATATTAAACATTCAATAAACATCAGCTAGTACAGCCTAAAATATGTTTCCTTCATTAGCATTAGCTTTTTTTTTGAGGTTTTGGGCTTTCTTTTTTTTTGGTCCTGGACAAGTCCCTCTTTGGGCCTCAGTTTTCTTTCTGTCAATGAAGATCTTTGTGTTAGTCATCCTTTCTGTTCCTGTGGCACATTACCTAAAGTAATCAGCTTAAAAGGAGAAAAGGTTGATTTTGGCTGATGGTCACAGAAATTTCAATCCATGGCTCCTTGGTCTTTATTTCTTTATGTCTGTGGTAGCACAATGCATTGTGGTGAGGGCATGCCTCTCAGTGGCAGAGAGAGAGAAGAGAGAGAAGGGACTGGTGTCCTAGTTTTCCTTGAAGGCATATCTCTGATCACCTGATTTTCTCCTACTAGGCCCCACCTCATTAAGGTTCTATGACCACCCCTTCCCATAGTGCCACTCCTGGCCAACAAGCCATAGGGGCCTTTGGGGGAAATACCAAGTGCCAGCTATTGCAGTTCTGGTGTAGAAAAATTAATTTTTAAAATCCTTTCCAGGTTTTGAATTAGACTAAGGAGCAGAAACATTTAGATATGAGAGTTGCCTGGACTCTGACTTTATGAATACAGTAGGCATCTGTGAGAGAGGAAGGGGGATTTTTTTGGAGTCCTTGAGAACACGTTTTAATTTCCTGAATGTGTTTTTTCAGAAGGCAAAGTGATGGCATGCTTGGTTCTCTCATTAAACACTGTACTAGGCTTTGTATGACTTCTCCCAAACAGTGTGAGAAGAGCCTGTAAGTCTGTTCATCTTTATTTTGGGATGGAGGGGAGTATATAGCTGAGGTTCTTATAGAGAAGACTGCAATTAAAACACCAGCCAGAATCAGCTGCCCTGGAGAAGCCAGGGCACCAGCTGAGCCAAAGGGGACACTCCCTTTGGACAAGATAGCAGCCACAGGCAGTCGTGTCCTCTCCCTCTTGCTGTGAACCAGCTCCCTGCTCCTCGGGCAGCACGCGTCTTGCTCTAATAAAGCAGAAAGGAGAAGACTAGAATCTTGCTGCTTTTTTTCTTTCTGGCTGTTCCCTTTGCTGACCACAAGCTTCAAGGCTTTATTTAAAAAAGTAAAAGCAGAGTGTTACATTCCTCTGAACTTTGCCATGACATAGTTATTCTGTGCTTTCTTCTCTTGACGTGAGTACCAAAGGAGAATAAGAATGTACACATCTGTTTTATATAAGCCAATCCCAGACTTATAACTTGATTAGTATAAGCGAATATTTGATGTGATTAATTTTCCAGTTAGAACATGATGGTTTTCTTTTTATTGCCTTTTTAAGGGAGACGAAAGAAGAACAAATTTAATTGTGTGTGTGTGTGTGTGTGTGTGTGCATGCACGCGTATTAGCAGTGCCCAGTACAATAACTATGGTTGATACACAGGTATTCTATTTTGTATTTAATGGTAATAACAAGATACTTACCCACTAGAAATAGGCTAACCATACAACAGTTCTGGGCCTCCTGACATACAGAACCAGACATTTTGAGAAGCATCATTGAGGATAACATCGAGCCAGTTGATGATTTGACAAAGGCCATTTGTATACACTGCTTTATATTAATCATCTTCACAGCCTTTATAAAATTGGTGTGTTTGTGAAATTGGCTTTATCAGGCCTAGTGCGAGGATTGTTTCCAATCAGATGATTACTTAAAATACTTAACCACTGAGCAGTCTTATCTTTTCTGGATTGAAGAATTTCAAAAAAGAAAATTGAATTGGATAGAAGATTTTAGCATTGGTTGTGTTGAAAAAAAAAGTTACCTTTTCAAATGCCTCCAAATAGAACACTGGCGAGACTCGGTGGAAAGAGACTTTCAAGGCTAATTTGGCGATTCTTACCAAGAAACTGGTGATGTCGTGTCATCTGGTGTATGGTGCTGCAGTCTCCTCCTATGTGTGCAGCCTCGCTTCTGTAGGTCCATTCCCTGCCTCTGGGACTTTGCAGGAGTCTCAGATAGATCAAAGACAGGATTAGTTCCTGCTTACCTCAGTTCTTTTTCTTCACCATTTTGTCCTTGTCTGTCCCCAGAGCCTTTTAACGCTCTTTGTGGTTCCTGATTGCTTAGAGCTACCTATGCAGTTCATTTCATAAAGAGAGACTGAAAACTACCCTGTGCTCAGTTCTCCCTTTGTATTACCCAAGAGCATCATTTTAGCTCACGTCCTCCCTCCTACCTTACAGCCAGAGGGCAGCACCGCAAAGCAGGGAGGAGTAGTCAGCTGAGTCAACTGGCTTGAATTCACAGGGAGACTCCACTGCTCGTTCATGTGGACTGTAGGCAAGCTGTTTAACCTTTTAAATCTTACTTTCCTTAGACAGAGGATGTTTTTAGTGTCCTGATCTGCCTTTCCTGAGACAGATGCCTGTCTTATTTGCATTGTTAGAATGCTAGATTTTGTCAAGTAGAAAGCCTTACATTGTTTTTGTCTGCTACTAGATTCTAAGTGCCTTGAAGGCAGGGAATAGATTTTTGTTTGTTTGTTTGTTTATTTTGAGACAGGGTCTTGCTCTGTAGCTCAGCTTGGTCCTGAACTCACTATGCACCTCCGGCTAACGTTGGGTTTAGGCTTGCAGTCCTCTTGTCTCGGCCCCCGGAGTGCTGAAATTACAGATGTGTGCTACCACCACGCCTGGCTTATGTGGTTCTGGGGATTCAAACTCAGGGCCTTGCACTTGCTAGGTAAGCATCTTAGCCACTGAGCTATTCCTCCAGCCCCTAAATTTTCTTTCTTTAGTTAGGAAAGGTGTAAGTGATAAATATTCAATAATTTCTTAAAGAATGAATAAGTTACATAAGAACAACATTAATAGAGCTTTGGGTTCACAGACAACAGAGCTAGGTTTTGGTTATTAACTATCTCATGCTAATTGGCTTCAGTTTTACTGTCAAGTAATAATATTGGATAATGTCCAAGGATTCTGTGGGTTATGTTAGTTTAGTGGACACTGCCTCTTCACCACCTGCTATCAGCTTGGCTTCATTTGATTCAAGGCAGAGTTTTATCCACAGTCTTCTTTTCTCAGGCTTCTTTTATGTGTCTCTTGTCTATGTCCTGGGCTTGTCCTTACATGTTTTGGGGATGACCCCAAGCAAAGAAGACCAGTACTCATGTATATGGGACCCCAAAATGTGTGATTATTTCTGTCCCATGCGATCTTTGACCAATGAGGACAGAAGCCAATAGGTAGGTAGGTACCTTCCTGCTTTGTCCAATTTCTTTTCACTTTTAAGAATAACCATGAGGCATTTGGCACAAGGTTTTCAGATAGTCTGTGGGACTGAGTGACCAGTAGATGATAACAGTGGTACTTTGTAATGCACCTTTGTATTGGTTCCCCTTCTTCATGCTCAGTCCCTCCATGCTTTATCCATGTTGCCTGGGGTTGCAGTCTAGACTTTGGAAAACTTCGGGCAAGATTATCAGATAATGTTGCAGCTGAGTAGTTTAAGAGTCACAGATCTGAAATAATTAGTGGCTAAACCAAGGCTAGTTTCACAGGCCAGTGATCCTTTCAACCTTCTGGAGAATTTCCAGTAACAAAAGCAGGAAAGGGGTTAGGAGTTATTACTTTGGGGAAATTGATTTAACCTTCATTATCTCCCCTCCTTCGCTACCAGCCCTCCCTATCTTCACTTTGGGGTGTACCCATTTCCTAAATCTATCATTTCTTTCTTCCAATTTACGCTCTTGGTTTTCTCAGCTGACTGCTGCCAAAATATGCTTTCCAGGATTGATTTACTTTAAAGTGGGAACAAGAATTCTACCCTAGTTTTCTAGCTTTAGAGAGTTTCTAAATCTCTAAAGGTGAATGGAGGTGGAGCACTGGTAGAACCTAGCAGGCTAGCTGAGCTTGAGAGTTGGAGTTGAAAGTCCAGAAAGACTCAGACAGTGAGTTTGTAGGCAGTCTAACAAAAAGAGCAACATAGCAGCTGATGGAATAGCACAAAGGTTAGAACACTTGCCCAACAGGCATGTAGCTCTGAGTTTGATTTAGTAGAAATCTGTTAGTTTACTCTCCCCCTCTCCTCTTTTTTTAGTGCAGGGGATTTAACCTAATGCCAGGCAAGTGCTCTACCAATGAGCTGCACCTGCAACCCTCATCTGAGGTTCTAATACACGAAGAGGTATATTACCTGATGGACAACTATGACAGGTTAAAGAGAGAAACTATAGACCTCAAAGCAATCACTAATAAAGTAAAAAAATAATCTAAAGTATGATAGAAAACAGAAAAAGATAACGGGTAGGACAAAGAAAATAAATGGAAAGATGATTGATTTATACCCATGCATATAGTTAAACCATTGAGTATAAATGCACTAAACATACTAATTAAAAGGCAAAGACTGAAAATCAAAGATAGGAAAGCAAAATTCAATTTATGGTTAACTGTAAGAAATATGCTTTCTGCATAAAGATACAAATAGGTTAAAAAAAGAAAGGATTCGGCTCCAAAGTGAGTTCGGCACCAGCCTGAACCACAGGGTGAGAACCTGTCTCCAAAAAAAGAAAGAACGAAAGGAAGAAAGGCTAGCAAATCATATGCCATGCTTAAACTAATCAAGGGAAGTATATTCCAGAACAAAGAAACCCACTGGCAATAATAAAGGTAATTTCTCAATGATAAAGACTTGGATTAATTGAGAGAACTAAATTTCAACTGCTTATTTATGTCATTAGAGAACTTCAAAATCAATGAAGTAAAAACTCCTACAGCTGTAAGATGTTATAGACAAATCCACAATTGTACGCAAAATTTAACTCCAGACTAAATAACTAGTTACAAGTAGGCAGAAATCAGTAAGAATATACAAGATTTAAACAACTTAACCCAGTTGACATTTATAGACTGGTCCACTCAACAATACTCTTCAAATGTTCTATAAAAGGAACTTTTATAGATCATTCAGTCTTTAGTAGGTAAGCACTCTCATTTTTGCCACTTAGAAATGAATCAGAGAAAAACTGAAGATGTTAGTTTGCTGGGCTTTGAGCCCAGGCTATCTGACCCAAAACTCTCAGTATGTATGCTGTATGCCCTAACCTTTCTAGAATACCTGGAATAGCTCAGGTCTCTGTGACTTAGAATGCAATCCTTTTTAAATAAACAAAGGAATGGGCTACTCAAATAGCATTCTCTAAATACTGTTTAAAAAGGAAACATGTTCCCTCTCTCTTCTCATATTCCCAACCCAACACGAAAGGCCTGTCTGCTTTCTTTAAAGTGACATGACTTATAGGTACCATAAAGTCATGTCCCACAGCCTCTGGGTCTGAAAGAGGAGACAGTTACAGACTATAAAAGGCTGTGGGCTCTTCCTCAGGCTCTGTGTGTGTTGGATGGGTGGTCTAACACAATTTAAACACAGCTCGGATGTCTGTTTGCTGCTTTTTGAATGCTCAGAGTCAGACAACAGCTCCTTTTTTGGGGAAGGAAATAAGATATTATCAAAGAAGAGCAAAGAATCTTTAGCTCACGGTTGACTTCCTTTGCATACCCTCCTACATCTGTTATTAGGACTATACTGTATATAATAATTACAACACGGAAAAACATTGTAACATTTTCCAGGGTGAGGTTTCCTTATTTATTGGCAAGAAAATACTATGGAGGGGAACGCTTTTTTTCTGACGGATCTTTGGCTGAGACCTGACACATGATCGGTAGGAAAAATGTAAAATGGGGATATTATTCTGGCTCATCATACTTCACAGAGGACCCCAACTACTCTGCAAATGTGAGCCTTGATAAGAAAATAAAGATAATCAAATTTCTCATAAAATGAATATAACATGTCTCATTCTTTTTTCCTACACTCTTTCCCCACTCCTTATCATATCCACTGGACTTCCATCTAATATTGACATCTATCTTCCTTCTCTTCCAGTCTGTCTTTCTTCCTTCGGTTCCGCTCTCCCTCCCTCCCTCCCCTCGTCTTGAAGCACAGACCCACACGGCTAACTTGCCCCTGCCTGGCTCAGGCTTCCCGCCCTTCATTCTGCCTCAGCCTCCCGGAGGGCCGGTTCCTGCTGTCCCCCGCACCCCCCCACCAGGCCTCCCCTTTCCCTCCTGCTTCTCGGCCCCCCCCTCCCTTCCTCCCTTCGGCAGGCCCCGGGTGGCTGCAGCCCTCTGGCTGTCCCAGGTCCCCCACCTGGCCGCGCTGAGGGAAGGAGCCCGGCCGGGGCGGGTGGCTTCTAGGGGCTTTAGGAAGCGTCTGGAGCAGCGTCGAACCCACTAGAAAAAGGCACGAAATTCCCTCTGCGCTGCTCCGCGCGGGTCTCGGCCGCTCGTTCTGGGAGCCGCTGCTCCCTGCGGGGTCCTGCGGGGTCCGGCGGGGTCCCGCGGCCGGGGCGCGGCCGAGCGCGGAGCCCGGCGCCGGCGGAGGGAAGAGTCCCTCTGGGGGGCGGCGCCGCGGGCGCGCGGGCCAATCAGCGGGCGCGGCCGGGGGCCGCCCCTCCTCGCTCTCGAGCGGCGCGCCCGGCGGAGTCGCAGCCAGTCGCTGGCCCGGCGGGAGCGCGGTGTCGGCGGCCGGCGCACTCGGCTCGGGGCGGCCCCCGGGGCATGGGACCCGCGCGGCCCGCGGCCCGCTACTCGCCGCGCGCTCGCCGAGGACGCCGCGTCCGCGCACACCAAGCGTCCGCGTCCCGGAGCCCGCCGGGCCGAGCGCTAGCTCCGCTGTGGGCTGCCGGCGGCCGCCGACGCGCTCGGACGACATCCTCCGCCCGCTCGGGAGCGGACCGAGCGCGGGGCCGGGCGCTCAGCACGAGCAAAGCCCAAACGGGAGAAAAAGCACCGAGCCCAGCGATGGTCTCCTGGGGGGCCGCGCGCGCCGTGCTGCTGCTGGCGCTCCTGCGCCCTGCGCCGGCGCCAGGTGCGAGCGCCCAGCCGGCCGCCGGCGCGGGGGCGGAGGCCGTCCCCGACGGCGCCTCCACGCTGGCTTTTGTGTTCGATGTGACCGGCTCCATGTACGACGACCTGGTTCAGGTGATCGAAGGGGCTTCCAAAATCCTGGAGACGTCTTTGAGACGACCGAAGAGACCGCTTTTCAACTTCGCTCTGGTGCCTTTCCATGACCCAGGTAAGGGCAATGCTCGTGCTTTGTGTTGTGTCGTGTGTGTGCGCTTTCTTAGCTCTGAACTTGTTTTATTGTTAGAGAATTTCAAAACCCTTAAAGAAAACCGTGCAGCTGAATCCAGTCCTAACAAAGAGTTGTTTGCTGGCATCTGGGGTCGCCCTGGGGTGCCTTCCTAAACCGTGGGGCGGGTGGCTATTTTAGGAAGTTTGAAAGTGGCACCCAAACTTCGGGATACAGACCTGGGGAAAACAGAAGCGGGAATCTTCTGCAGAATCGGAGCTCGCTGGCTCGTGGTTTCGAGGTAAGGGATGTCTGATCGTGCAGGCGTCCTCGGAGCCCCGTTCTGCCGCAGAGCTAACTGGACGTCAAGAGCTGAGTTCAGGCTGCAGACACGCCCTGAGGTAACTTTCTTGTCAGAGGGGAAACCTGCCGCGTGACACCCAGGGAAGGCTGGAAGGAACAGCTGCCGGGGGAGCTGCCCCAGTGAAAATAACAGACAGCAGCCGTGCTTTTCCTAACCGAGTGCGTTCATCTTCGCAGCGGGTCTCCATTACTTACTCATGGGTAGGGTGTAAACATGAGGTGCGTGTCTCATGCAGTAGAAATGCATGCAATGTGTTATGTCTGTGCTCTTTAAGGTAGCTGAAGCGAACTCACTTTATAGTGTGCCCCGAGGCTCTGGGTTTCAGCTGCGCGCTGTAATATGATCCTATTTGCTTTTTTTCAGCTTCTCTTTAAAGTAGCGCTGCTCTGTGAGGCTCCCCCTGCACCGCCTTCACTGAGCATAGCGGTGCAGGGGTAGCCCTGGGGCGCGCTGTCTGATAGACACCTGAGTTTCATTAGCACAAGTTGCTGCCCGGTTGAAGTCATAGTACAGGGATTAAAAAAAAGAGAAAGCCTCCCCCCACTGTGCTCCCACATTTTTCTTGCTTTTGAAGTGCTGTCTTCACCAGTGGACTTGGACACAACCTCTTCAGAGCCAGAGTGGGGTGTTGAGAGTCCTAGATTCTTCCCTGGTGCATTCGGTAAATGTAGATGAGCTCAAGTTGTCCCTTCGGGTCAAGTGTGGTTGGGTTCAGCTGTTTAAAAAGATGGCCCTGGCAGAAATGGAGAGGGAAGTAGAAATTTTGGGGGAAATTCAAATGATGAAAATAATCATGCATTCTATTTTTCTGGGATATACACTTATATCAATTACTTCTACATTGATTAGACATGAGATGTTCCTTATGTATGTATAAAGAATCAGATGGGCATCTACTGTGTTTACTGTCAGAGTGAGACATCGCAAGCGTTATGATGCTTCAGTTTATAAAATGTCAAGTTGCCAATTGTGGTGCAGTTCAAGACTTGTTATTTTGGAACAGCTTTAATCTATTTCTTCTGTAGGAATAAATCTGAAGTTGGCAAAACTATGGAGTAAGAACAGTTTCCTCTAATTAACACCACAGTTTGCTTGTCTCAAAAATGTTCTTATGAAATTATGTTACTAGAAACAACATCGAGCACTTACCTCTGGTAATAAATGGAAAATGAATGGCCATGGTATTTTGAAGTGATGTGAAAACTTGTTGCAATGAATTGTCTTGTGGTGTGCTGTCTTCCAGTTGTTGCTGAATGGGGAAATTTGCACATTGCTGTAATTGACTTCTCTGTGGTTAGCAGTCCTGATTCAAATTGAGGGAAACCGTGGCAGGCTACAGTGACAGTTGACTGATGAAGTAGAGATTTTTAAAGTAAATTATATTAAAATTTTAACTAATTTATATTGACTTCATAATTGCAAGAATTATATACATACATAAATACATACATAATGAAACGGTATTAATACTTCTGTTCCTGTTGTGATTCAAAGTAGAGAGAAGTGATGAAGGGCGTATGTTATCTAAGACCGTTTAAAATATTTTCAAAGAGAAATGCCAGTTAAAACATACTACGAACCATAACCTAGCAGACACTTTAACAGATCATATCATTATCTATGTGTAATATTTTCTCCCTTGTGGTGCTGAAAGTTTGTGTGTGTGTGTGTGTGTGTGTGTGTGTGTGTGTGTGTGTGATGATTCTTTGGCACATTGATAATTTGATTGCAGTAATGGGAAGGGACTTGAAAGGGAATTGACATTTAGTAAGTCAGCTTAACTTTTGGAACTTAAGTTTACTCAACTAAAAACAAGAGAACTGTGTTCGAATATTTCTAAAGTCGTTTCTGGTTGTGACATTTTGTGATCGTCTGTTTTACATATGGTTGTTTTTCAGAATACCTAACATACATTTGTGTGGTCAGGTAATACAGCTGCCACGGAAGTGATGGATACAGTTGTTCTGTCTGTGACCTGGAGTGCTTAAAGCCTGTGGACATCTACAATCACATGTACCTAGGTTAACTAAACAAATATTCTCTGGTATGGTCTGAGGCTTGAGCCTTTTAGCCTTTGCAGATGACTTTTTTGGTACTCTTTATTATAGTTTGGGTCAAGGTGTGTGATTATTGGTGGGGGCACATTGAAAGTACATGCAAAACACAAAATAAGAGGGAAAGCTTAGCACATTGATAATGTGTTGATGGAGCCCCTTACAGTGGATGCATGGAGAAAGGCAGTGCTGGAGAACGAGTGATATTTGAATAATTCCTGTTATGTTACCAGATGGATACAGTCATCATCATAGGCAACTTAATTTTACAACATTTTCATTTCTTCAAAACAAAATCCTGTATTGTTTTGCTGTCAGTCTTCTATGTACTTCTTGTCCTTGCCTGGCCTTAATCAGCCACTCACCTTGCTGTTCTGTCTCTAGATTTTCCTGTTGTTGACCTTGGTGTGAGTGGAATCCTACACTGTGTAGCCTATTGTGCCTGCCTTTTTTGCTTGACATTCTGTTCTCAAGTTTCATTTCTGTTGTAACTTGTTATCAATATTTTGTTTCTTTTTTGTGGCCAAATAATATTATGTTGTACAATGTGCCACATTTTGTTTATCCATTAGTCCATGATGGATATTTGAGTTGGTTTTCTCCTATTATGAGCAATATTGTCACAAATATTTATGCACAAGTTTCTCTGTGGCCATGTGATCATTTCTCTTGGGAGTGACCTAGGAGAGGAGCTGCTGGTGCCTATGCTAAATGCAACAGCCAACTGTTAAAAGCAGCTGCGCAATTTCACCTTCACACCAGCGGTATATGAGAGTTCCAGGTTTTTTTTTTTTTTACATTCTTATTAATGTGTTATTATCAGATTTTTGAATTTCCATGTAATTATTTACAGCACTCAAAATGTCTATCTTTTTCAGAGCACAACTTCATGGAGAGGAGATGGCCTTTCTTGACTGTAACACCTTCCACCACTCCATCTCTTACTTCCTTCCTCTCTGTAAGACAGATACCGAAGGAAAGAATGGAACAGTGTGCTCTAATAAAGTGTCTTATCTTATAGAAAGAAAAGTTCTTTCTTTTTTGTGGTTCTGTCTCCATTTTTTTCTGAGTATTTGCTATACTAGTCTGTCTTCATTCATTCACCCACTTTCCTATTATGTGTCAAGCATTGCTTCAGGTGCTGGGAATTCAAAAGAAAATAAAACAGACCCAAACTCCTTCAGTCTTGGAGCTTACATTCTACTGGAGAGAGGGTAACACAGGCAATTAAAAATAATTGAAGTACACCTTCAATTACTTGAAGTATTTGATGGTAATAATAATTGTTATGGAGAAATAGAAAATTAGGAGACAATCCTGGGGAGTTTGAGCTGGATTGAGAGTATTAGAATCTTAAATATGATAGTTGGGGACATTCCTGAAAGAAACGATTTCATTTGAACAAAGACTTGAAGGAGGTGAGAGAGGCAGCAGTGAGGATACCCGGGGAAAGACTGTAGAGGCAGATGAACAATTTATGAAAAGTTGTTCAAGGGACAATGGAAAGACTGGAGTATCTCAAGTACAGTTAGTGATACTGAGAAGTCAGCAGGTGAAGCCATAAGTCTGGTGGGGCCCATTCAGCAAAGGTTGTATATGTTCTTATGCTTTTGGCTTTGACACTTACTGACATGGAGCCTTTTCTGGATTTTGTTAGTCTAAAGCGAAGCAAGGGCAAACACAGGAAAAATAGAAAACTACTGAAAAATAAGTCAGACAAGAAGTAATGGTGCACGTTGTGTGACATTGGCAGCTGTGGACATTTTGAAAGATACTTGAAGTTTGTGTGTGTATTGGAGATGAAGCCAAGTGGATGTGGTGATGGCCAAGATGCAGGATATAAAGAAAAACAGAAGATGTTACAGATTCTGAGGATTTGACCTGAGAGAATAAACCCATACTGTGACCATATCCTGAGATGGGAAAGGATAAGCAAGAGGTAGATTTTGTGGGAGTATGAAGCCTTTATTTTTGAATATATTTATATTTTGAGTTTGAGATGTCTTTGGATATTCTAGTGGAAATGGAATAAGGTGGCAGCTGTAAGATTAGAGATCAAGGGGAATGGTGTGGGTGAGACACAGAAATGGGAGACCCAAAGGTGTATAAATGGGTGCTGTTTAAGTCATCAGACATGTGAGACCACCAAGAGACTGACTGTAAATGGAGAAGAGAGAAGGGCTGAGGACTGAGCCCTGGAGCACTTTAGTGTTTAGTGGTCAGAAACATGGAAAAGAACCAGGAAAGAAGTCCAAGAAGTTAGTCAGGAAGGCAGGAAAGTGTATTGTGGAGAAAACAAGAAAAGATAGGATTTCAAGGAAGAGGAGCTAATCAGTCAATTAAAAGGACAGTTGAGAATTGGCCAATAAGCTTAACAACGTGGAAGTCATTGATGACATAGCAAGGATTTTTTCAGTGAAAATATAGCAAACAAAAACTGTGTGGAGAGAATTCAAGAGAATGGGAGAAGAAAAATTTAAAATTATTGTAATTCTGATGCTGTGTTCAACTACTGAAACATTTGCTTTATTCACAAGGCACAAATTGATCCCAGTTTTGATAAGTTATCCAACCAGCACTTTTCAGAATGCAAATGTGGTATATGAGGAAAATTTAATTTGGAATGGAAGACTGTATACTCTTCCTAATTCTGTCATATAATCAAATTACTCAACCTTACTAGATTTCTTTATAAAGTTAGTACATTGGCATGTTATTATCAAAGTTTACGATGTTATCATAATATTATGAAGTTTGATTTTAAATTGAAAGTGGCAATGACTTGATTCATTGAGAGAAATACCAGTATGTGTATTTTTGTGAAATTTACTTTTAATAAAATTTGTGTGCTCTCAGTGACTTTGTGTAGTTTCAGGATCTATATAATGAAACAAAAACACTTCAAGACTTTATTTTAGATAAAAATTTCTCAAAATACTTTTCTGAGCCCTAGTTAGCTCACTTGAAACCATACTGCTCACCTAGATCTTGATAATTTCTATACATTCATAGGAACTAGGCTTCAAGTTGAAATGCATTGTTTCTATATGTATAGGAAACATTCAAGAAGTTGCATCCTACAGGAAGAACGATTTTCTTGAGGAGAAGGATTGGTATGTTTGGCCCAGGAAGAACCAGTTGAAGCAAATGCATTAAAATGTAAGAGATTTTAGTTGGGCAGTGATAAGTTTTGTTTTTCAGGAGTATAAAACGTTTTTAGACCAAGGGAATAAATCTTATGCCACTGGATATTTTCTGTGGATGTGCAGAGATACTTTGCTATGTCTAAAAAAACTTTACCCCAAAGTATAAAGACTAAATTTTAGTAAATTAACTATTTTAAATTTGTTAGAGATTTTTTCTATTTAACAGAATCCTCTATGGTTTCCACAGAAAGCTTTCAGTGTTTATTTGTTTAATTTAGTTAAATTGGGAAATAAACTTATTTTTTGTTGATAAATCTGATTTTGGCTTTGCTTATGCTTTGTCTCTGATCAAGCACACAGTGATCTTTCTTGATGACTCGCATAACTCAGCTTTTCTCCACATTCATCTTCTTGGGCTAAGATTACTTTATTTTTCCAGGTCCAATGCATGGTAGATCCTCAGAAAATGTTCTGTTACTGGGTGAATTAATGAACTAATGAATACCAGAGACAAGAATGGGTGATTTCTCTGAGTATCTTAATCTTGCTTTTTATATGTATGAGTTTACTTTTTAAATCACACCACTCAGAAGGAGAAAGTCAAAATGTAGCAATTTATGACTTAAGCCCTTTTGGTGATAATACGTCTCTGAATCAATTTTGAATAGGAAGTGGAAGGATCATTGTCATTCAGATAATTCCCAGTTATTGCATAGTTATTGAATATTTGCTTAAGTGGGTAATTTTTGCCAGGTAGGGACACTTACATGTTACCTGGAGTATCATACCTGCATGCTGTAAGACAGCTGACCTACTTTCTAGTTTTAGCTGAACCAAGTAAAAGAATATCATAAGAAATAAACTCATTTCCGAGGACCAGTGTGCAAACAAAGGATCTACATCATTGTTGATTCTTACTGTCTCAATCTTGTTTTGTCTTTACTCATAATCCTCAGGGTTTCCTATCTCTGTGGAGAATAGGGAAAATAATTTAGAATGCACTTTTGTAAAATGTAGAAAGCAATAATATTAATGATTTCTAGCTTGGTGACATTATCATGGTTAAATAAAACAATACTTGTGAAAATCATTTAAAAGTATTATAGAATGAATGATGTTATGCTGACATGTTTAGTAACTCACGTTTGTATATAATAACGGAAGAAGAAAGGCCAGTTACCAAGGAAAGTAGTACAATATTTATGTGATAAGATGAAAAATTAAATTGAAAAAGGCCTATTTGATGATGGCAGGCCAAGGACAATTCTAACCAGTTCAACTGTAGCACCGTTTTAATTAATTGAAAGTTTGGGATGTATATTACTTGCTGTGTTGTTTCCTTGTGTCCTGTAGCACTGCCTTAAAATTGGGAAACCAGCAAGGGACCTAAAAACTCAGAGATAAGCCATCGTATTCATCTACTCTTTCATCTTCCATCACTCAGTTACTTGCTCACTCATCAGTCAATAACAAGTTTCTTACTGTTTATCAAGGACTATGTTAGGTACCGTTGATTCAATGGCAGTGAGTCAAAGTATAAAAAAAAACCAGCTGTGTCTATGAAGAGGAGGAGAAGGTAACATAGCACAGTACATTTTGTAGTAGAAAGAAGCACAGGGTGTTCTGTGAGGTTAGAGCAGTGCACTTTATTCTGGGATTTGGAGGATGGTGGTCATCGAAGGTTTTCTGGAGGAAGTGTTGCCTGGACTGAAACCTGAGGAAAGTGCATGAATAAGGCAGTTTAATTAAAACATGAAGAAGTTTGTATTTCATCCTGAAAGCTGTTTGGAGTCTGAAGCACTCTAAGAAAGGAATGACATGATTGGGTTTTCATCTTAAATACCTCTGTCTTGACTCTCTTGGGGCAAGTCAGTCTTGAGAGCTATGAGATGAAACCTGAGACCATCTCAACAACCGAGGTGGTAAATAGTGATAAGACCTGGGTGCAGGGAGAAGAGGATAAATTTCTGAGCTGTTAAAACAGTCTAGTGGACCGGACTTGGTCCTAAGAACATGGGGGGAAAAACGAGATATGATTGCTTGCTGCTGGTTAAAATGTACAGTTAGCTTACTGTAGAAGAGAAAAGATACACAAAGTTTGGTGTGAGGGATAGTCTCAATAGTAAGCTTCTTATATATTAACTTGGCCAAAATGAACATTAGTGAAACAAAAGCATTTGATTCTACAGTGGAAAAAACAGTCACAGAAACAAACTTAAGCAGTGTGCAACCAAGTTCTAACTGCAGTTCAGAGTGTTTATTCTACACTTGAATCCATCAGCAGGATTCCACTGTGGCAGTGGATTGTTTATCCTTATAAATATATAATGATGTCATTATGCATTAGCATCATACAACTCACTGTCTTTGTTCTGGCTGTAGCCTCACTAAACAGTCTGTGATAACTTAACTTCATGCGCTTTCCTTGTGAGGAAAGAAGGCTTTGGGCAGAATGACACATACATCAGGTTCACCAGACAATTATATTCTTCACTGGTAACTCATATTTTGGCACACCCATTGTGTATGCCATTCTCTCTTGTTTAAAATACTCTGACAGTGTCATGGTCAGGTTTCTGAGTTTGCAAGTCTGAGTGCCAGATACCAGTCATTGATGGTGAATGTATCAAAGTAAATGTTTAACTCTGTGGGTCTGTTTGGGTGGCCTGTCTGTCTCCAGGTATCACTCCTCAATATTTCCACATGTCATTGTTAGTTGAGCAGTGCCAGACAGCTTTTCATCCACTTGAAATTTATATAGATGATGGTGGGAACCATGGCATAGATGAGATCATCCAAGGGGAGTGTGTAGACTGAGGAAAGAGACATGATATAACTATGGAGAATATAAATATTTAAGAGACAGAAGAAAGGAAGTTCATAAAGAATCCTGGAGAGGAGAGTCCAGGAAAATAGCAGAAGAGATAGTCATGACCAGTGTTTGGAACTTTAGAAAGTTGTTAGTTTTAAGCAAGTCCTCATCTCTGTCCACTTACAAGACTAATAAAAATAGATGACAAAATGCTAAACTGAAAAAGGAAAGAAAAAACCCAGCTTCATTAGAATTGTGGAGCCAGAGGCTGAAATGGCAGATGAGACAAAAGAGGCAGTGTATCCAATATGTCTCTTTTTTGAAATAACACAGTCAGAAAAAGCAGAGGCTGTGGAGGCTGATTTCTAGGTTGGCAGCCTGACTCTACCAATTCTTGCTGTGTATTTTAACTTCTTTATGTTTCAGTCTCTGTAAGCTGGGAATAATAATATTATTTAGCATTTAAGGTTGATATGTGGGTTAATGATAGTGAATGTTCAAGATTTAAATCAATCTATTGCGCAAAATAAATTCTTGGTAAATGCTTAGAGTTGAGGACAGATTTTTTTAAGATGGAAAGGGGAAGTGTTTAGTTAGACACTAGGTATTTGTGGATTCAGGACTTTAAGGAGGAGAGAAGGAAGTAGATTCAAAGAAGGACTAGATGTTGGCAGGAGATCTTTGGTTTAGTATGAAAGGAGAGAAGCAGACCATGGGCCGACGTGGTTGTTCATGGACCTGGTAGTGGTAGGAAGGCAATGCGGTACTTCCTGCCTGACAGTGCTTTTGCTCAGAGGAACAGAAAGGAGAGTTACTTGGTGAAAGTAGAGATTATTAACATGTAATATGAAGTTCAGAGTTGAATATGAATATTAAAATCACCCAGAGGTTTTTTTTTAATTCTGGAATAGTAAGGAAGACAGTGAATCAAGCATCAAATTTTTACTTGATAAACTTGCTGAGAAGTTTTTAGAAGACAGTTAACTTAAAAGGTTAAAAGGGTTGGTGATTGTCAGAGTTGGTGTGTACCTCAAAATGACAGGTATCTTAAGATAGAGAAATGATGGACTGTGACTGGATAACATGCTGACCTATCTTCTCACCCTGAGATATATAGGATACTGGGGACTGAGAAGACCCCACTGTGGAGGGTATCATGGAAGGTGGTGCCAGCAACTGAGACTACTCCTGGTTTAGCTAAAGTAAAAGGCCTGATGGAGGACACTTGGGGAGAAAGTTTGGAATTTTGCAGAATTCATGAGGGCAGAGGACAGCGAAAAATATGGGCCAAGAGGGAGGTGATAGGATGAGAGTAAGGGAAATGAGTGATTTGCTCTTCAGGCAGTGACCACCAGTGATGGAGATTTAGAGGAGGTTTGGATATACCCATTGCAAAGTTCTGACTGAAAGGCTTGGGTAGACCCTGAGAAAGTTGGGATCTGTGACACCGTCTGAGGACAGTATGACTGGCAGAGACATCTGGGAAAAAAACCTCATCTTACAAGTGTTAGGCTTAGTAGTAGAGTTTTTATTTCTAATAAGGGCAGCTACTATTTTTTTGAGTGGGAGCTCCTGCCTAGACCCTGAGCTAGATACACCATGTGCTCTGTTTCCTTTTAATCTCACAACAAACCCAAGTGGTGTATCTTTATTTTACATTATGAGGTAATTGGAGATTATATGAACTTCTAAGATGTATGCATTTTTCTGAAAAGGAGTAGCTTTCCATAAGTTACTTGACCTTTTATTTTATTTACATAAATGTGTGAGGCTGGGGGATGTACCCCGGAAGGCAGGACAAAGGGACCTAAATATGGTTCCTAGGGCTGCTCGAATGAAGTAACACAAACCAGGTGACTTAAACAAAAGACATGTATTGTTACGGTTCTGGAGGCTGGAAGTCCAAAGTCAGGGTTTGTCAGGGTTGGACCCTTTGAAGGCAGTGAAGGAGATTCTGTTCCCAGCCGTCTTCCCTTGCTTCTTGGGGCTGGCTGGCTATCTTTACTGTTCTCGGCTGGTAGATGCCTTACCCAGCTCTCTGCCTTCATCTTCATGTGGCATTCTCTGTGTCTTCTGTCAAGTCCCCCCCAGCCCCTTTTATTCTGAGGACAATCCTTACACTGGATTAGCAGGCTGCCATACTGCAGTATGACCTCATTTTAACTAATTACATCTGCAATGACCCTATTTCCAAATAAGGTCACATTCTGAGGTATTGAGGGATAGGATTTCAACATAGGAATTTTTGGAGGACACAAACCCATAGCAGATCACTTAGCAATTAACCTTTACAACACCATAACTTTTTAACTCTTTTGCTAGAGAAATTTAGTTTGTTCTATACATTTCTGATAAAAATGTTTGCTTCAGAGAGTGTCACAGCTCCAAGCTTTGATTCAGTTTTGGGTGAAAATAGAGTTCTCAGTTGCAGTTATGGAGAGAATCCTTAATCATGTTTGCTATATGACAGAATTCTTGAGATCATTTTTATCAGAAAAATCTGTGATTTTCACTTTTATAGGATGACACTTTATAAAGTTTTACCTGATATTTCTGGGGTGTGATAATGAGATATTTAATTTTGAAATGTTTTGTCATGGAATGAGTTATATAGGAAGCAGGAATTCTGGAATTATGTGTGGGTTCAAAAATATTTTGATTTTTATATAACCTTGGGTTTCTTTCATGCAATGTAAAACCTACTAATTGTAGCAAATTTTTCCAAGAGTACCACATCTCTGAGAACTTTGCGTTAAGCCCTGTTTTACAGCAAGTAGCAGGAATTCCTTGAAGTTCCCAGGTAGGGAGCCACACTACCATTTTCAGGTAACCTCAGGTTGGGCAACCTCAAATTGCTCTTTCTAAGATTGGACAGGGTGAGGCTGGCTAGGAGAAACTCGTGGGTGATGGGATGAGATAGACAGGTGAGATGCTATGTGTTTTAATATAAGTATGTGATAGAGATATTCTTCCTAGTTGGCCAAGAAAATACAAGATTCCATTAAGCAACAAAAGTTTTTCTAAAAAATTGTTATACTCTGTGGAATATCATTTTTTGAGATTCAAAGTGAAATCTGTTCTGTTTTTTGTTTAGTTTGTTATTTTCACTTCAAAGTCCTTTATCAGAGCACACAAAAGGCCTCACTTCTATTGTGTTGAGTATTCCCTAGGGGAATTCTCTCTGCTCCTCATAGGTGTTATTCCCATTTAACCAGTTCTTCACAATGTTGCCTTGAACTGTGCTCCTCTGACACACCCTAACTTGGAATGTCCCCTACATTCAGGATATGTCTCCTGTATCATCAAAGATTTCCCTCAATTTTACTTTTCTCAAGGAATTTTCTTAGAATATTGGAATAGTGTCATCATTTTTCATGATGAAATCTCTTTTTATATTTATTTTATGTGCTGTGCTTTTAGTAATTTCACTTTTTTGTTCCTTCTGTATCATAATGAAAACCAATAATTTATTTTATTTAATTTTTCACGACAGAATACAATTTGTTAGCATTAGTCAGGATAGCCTAGGTTTTGAGTGAATACATTCTAATATCACACAGAGCAACTTTTTTTAGTGAGTTAATTTCTCAAACTGTAGTTTTCTATTACAAAGAGAGTAACAATTAGTTTCCTTTATAGAATTAATGTAGGATTGGAAGGGAAGATGCATGTAGGATATCTGTGAAGAATAAGGACTCTCCAGAGTACTGTAAAAAGAAATACTTGACCCTATCTGGGCAGACCATATGACCCTCAGTTTCCTTCTATACAAAATAAAGAAACCATCAGTGGTGTGGTGCTAAATGTTAAAACCCCGGCTCTGGAGCTGGGATAAAGAGAGGGTGCCTTCTATTTGGAGCATTTGCCAATTTCCATTGTGTAAAACTCCCCCACGACCATTGGAAACTACCAATTTGATGCCACTAAATGTGGAGGTGAGAAAAGGTGTGAACAATCATTTCTTGCCACCCACTTATAATTCCTTCCATGACAGGGGCTACTTGAACTTTAATGAGGCTACATTTGTGAAATGACTTAGTGTAATAGGCAGTACCTAAATGTGACTTCATTTTTGCTTGGAAAGGTCTATTACATAGATAGAATTAATAAGGCGAAATTAACTCTGTGAGAAAGCAGATTGTTGTCTTTTGTATGATAGTTTTGAGGAATCCAACAGCAAACACTCAGAAAGGCCAAATAGGAAATACCAACACGGAAGTGGGACAGGAGGGTTAGTGGGAAGCCAGGTCCTGACACTGCTTATAGAATACCCTCAGAAGGGTTCCTGTGCCCTTGATCAAAGAATTCAATCAAAGTACACAAATGGCTTGTGTACAGAAGTATAAGTAGAATTTATTGTATAGTGGGTAAAGTCAGAGTTACATCTTACTCGCAGTTGGCCAACTCTTTCCGGGAAGGCCGTCTTTCACTGGTTTTCCCATTGAGGGTGCTGCTAGTCCTGAAGGCACAGTGCTAGGATAAGGCTCTAGAACTCCTTAGCCATAGAGACCAATCATCATGGACATTACTGCCTGAGGCTAGGAAACCTAGATTGAAATACCTTAAGTATCGCCTGTTGTCTGGCTGTGGAGACCCAGCTGCCTGACAAAGCACACCTGGAGTTCAGGTATAAGATGAAGTTGTGGCTCATCTGAAGGGCATGTTACCTGACGAGATCAGAAGGAATTAGGAATCCTTATCATATTTTGTGACTGGTGGGACTTCTGGGAGCAGAGAGTGGGAGTTAGGAGAATGCTCATGAGTGAAGCAAAGAATCAAAATTCTATGATCAGTATGTATTGTGGTTTAGATCTAGAATGTGCAACAAAAGCCTCAGGTATCTGCATGTTATGTGTTACCTATGGAACCATATTCTGGTAGGAGATGTAGGCCTGGTCTGGAGGGTGGATTATGGGCCTGTGGTGGATTACAGATGTGTGGTGGAAGAAAGGCCTGTGGTAGATTATAGATTACAGGTGTGAGGTGGTTTGGGGATTAAACCTGGAAGGGAGGAAACACCAAGAAGAGGCAGATCACTGGGACAGGACCTGGAAGGTAATAATATGCTCTTCTTCCCTTTCTTTGAGGACTTGGCTCCCCCCTTTGCAATACCCTGAGGAGCTGCCTTTACCTCCATGCTTCCATTGTTGCTGACTGCCTATGAATGGACCTTTTGAGACTGTGAGCTAAAATAAACATTTCCTCCTTTAATTTGTGTGTTGGGTATTCTGTCACAGCAATGCAAAAGTAACTAAGATAGTATGACAAACTCAAAAGGATGGGCTGTTCTAGTGTACAAAATCCACAGAATGGACAGAAACATCCATGAATGAAGTTTTGGCATTAGAAGTCAGTGACATACTGTAGATAGGTTTGAGTGGTGGAGCTTAAAGAGATTCTTCAAAATTTTTATAGACGTCCCATGATGAAATACTGGAAGGAGAGGTATTGTTAAAAGACTGTTTCCTACAGTTCTCCTTTCTGTATGTGTTCTCTGGTCCAAGTAAGTGTTGTTGTCATGCTCCTGTTTATATCTTTCTGCCCCTGTGTCTCTACTTCAGCTTTTCTTATTAGCCTTTGGGAAAGATGCTATTATAGGTCACTACAAGACATGGTTTTGAGTCAGATGATTCTAGATCTAACACTGTCCTAAGCATAAGATCTAGGGTACTGTCTTCAACATGTTTTCCTTTAATTTTATATCAGAAAAAAAGAATAAAGAGAGGGGATGATAATATCTTCTGCAAGTTGTAAGGACCAAAAGAAATAATAGAAGTACTCCAACAGAGTGGATACCCAATAAATACTAATTCCTTTTCTATTTTCTTTCTTCTCCATTCTAAATCATGTGTCCCTATCCTGTGGTCTATGAGCCCCACTTTGGCTTTGAATACAGTCCAACACTATTTCATAAATTTTCTTAAAACATTAATTATTTTTGTTTTTTGGTTAAAAAGACACTGTATTAAGATGTAATATGCAGGATAGGATAATTTATTTTCACTCATCATATCTCATATAAGCCGAAAGATTGAAAACCCATGTGCTAAGTGATCAAGTCAAACCCTCTTCGACACAGATACACACATGCATATACACACACATAACATTCAGTTGTCAAATTTGCTCTCTCCAACTCCAAGATACACACTAAATCGGTCTGTTTTTCTTCTCTACTGCTATTTTCAATAATCATTTCTTTTAATTTTTGCATGAGCTTTCCACCTGGTATCTACTGATTTTGCTTTTCCCTGCACAATAACCCTGGCTATCTTTTAAAAATCAAATCACCTATAAACTAGAAATTTTTCAACAGTATCCCATGGATTTTAAGATGTACATTTGTCCCTGTGGCTTATAGACATCCTGTGGGATCTGTGCCCTGGACACCTCTTTATGGCCTTTCCTTCTGTTTTCCCTTCTTCATTGTTTCTTAGTCTTTTGAATGCTCATTCACACATGCAGCTCATTCTCATTTCAAAACCTTTGCACTTGGTCTCTGCAAAAAATGTTTTTAGGTCTCAGATCCAGTGCTCAAACTGCCAAGGCATCTGTCTTGACTAATTTATCTGCAGTACCTGCCACCTACCCCAAATTGTTCTCCACCAGATTATCCAGTTTTGAGTTATTCAAAAATTAAAAGTATCTAAAAACAATTACATATATGTATAAGTGGATATACCAATTATTTTCTTTGATAGAATATAATTTTCAACTATCTCAATCACTGATTTGTTTCTAACCTTTTAAGTAGTATCTGATACATGGGTAAATGCCAAAGTCTGTTTGCTCAATGTATAGATGAATAAGTGAATAAATATTGTTTTCTTTATGAAGTCTGTTCAAAGGACTCAAATTATAGATAATTCATTCTTCCTTGTGGTCCCTCATTTAATTTTCAACTGTAATTACATTATGTGTGTACATTTTTGTCACTTACGCATATGCTTATTCATACTAGACTATAGTGTACTGGGGGCAGAATTAGAGGACAAGTGTTTGATAATTACTGGTTGAATTGACAAGTCAGTTACAAATGATAAAATTGTTCTGATTTAAAGTATAGCTGGGAGAAGCCATGCTACAAAATAGCTGTGCTTTGGCTCACTTCCTCTTCTCACCACTCATCAATAACTCAAATTAATATTATTGGAAGGTGAGCAGATTCTCTAGGACTGCCATCAAGGGACCGGTGCTGTTTTCTGAACCTTACGTTTGGAAAATGAATTCATTCTTTGTTTAGACACAATGCCTCAAGAAAACCACTGGATTATGATTTGAAAATAAGTAAATCCTTTTAAATTTATGGTGACAGGCCTCTGAAGCCAAAGGATTACATTTTTCCAGACTTGGTGACATTCATGATTCAAATCCTTTTCAGTTTTCTTACTCCTTTTCCTTTTCTCTTAATCCTCCTTTTCTTTCTGTCCTTATTTGGCTACTTCTTCCTTTTTCTCCTTTTCTTTCCTTCTCCTTTTTTTTAAAATTAATTTTTGACAATTAGACAGTGAGGCATCTTTAAAAAATTTAATTCTCACATCGAATCTGTGAAGTAGCTGTAACTTATACTATTTTGTGGATGAAGGTCAGAAAATACCTTGTCTAATACTGCAAGTGATGGAGGTCGGATTCAAAGCCAGTCTTTCTGCTCTCCACCCTATAACTTTATCTTCACAGAGTTCCTTGAAAGTTTATTACCAGATAGGACAGAAAACTACTGAAAATAATTTTGGGCGGGGGGTGGTTTTAGTATCACAAAGCACATCTCTTCCTGAAAGACTCGAGCTATAGTGGGGGAAAATGCAGACATGTAAACATAACTTGACCTGAACGTATTTCTTGTCTGTGATTGTAAACTCTCGAGAATGTTGTCCTTTCCCCTTATTTCCTCTTTTGTCATGTGTTCACAGTTCAACTGGAGGAGTAATGTGAGAGACCCTGTGCAGTTGGGAGAATTGTCAACAACTTAATTGCTAGACGACGAACTTTGCTTCTCTCCAGGCCTTTCCTGTGGTGTTTTCTGCACTGTCAAGGCAGAGTCATTATAATGATTTGCTTGTTCTGCTAGACTCTATCCTGACCAGAGTCATAGTTCAGAGAGTCCTTTTGGATGTATTCTATATATATATTTGGGGAGACTTATGAGAAATAATATGCTTCAAAAGAGATGATTTTGAATAGCTAACCTTCAAGTCAAGTTGGCAGCAATTTTTAAGAGGACCAAAATAGGAAACCTGTGTTTTAAATGTAAATTTGTCAATATTGTTTTAACTTAAACTTATTAATTACTTACTTTATTCCTGATTTGTTACTATGTAACCTAAACTTACTAACTTATTTACTTATTTTAATCTAAACTTATACTAAAAGTGTACTAACTCATATGCTTATAGACATGGAATATGAGTTACACATATTTATGCCTCTAGCCTCTATATTAATACATAGCATAGAAGGGATTCAATGAAGTTTTGAATGAACAGATGAAATAACATTGCTTTGGTAACTCTGATGTAGACTTGTGCCTATAATCCACCCAGTATCATCTCACGATTTTTTAAAAGGTAGGAAACACTTTGTATTAGATGCCATGGGCAGTGACATCAGAATGCAAATATGGAAATTATGTTAGATGCATGGGCAATGGTGTGGGAATGTGAATATGGAAATTATTAAACACTGACACTAGTAAAACACAGACGAGTGAACTGATACTGAGTGTATTGAATCCAGTCCCTATTAACACTAGTTATCCTTGAATGATAATGAAGAGAAAGTAAGAAATGATAGAATTACAGTAGATATTCAGTGCAGGTGGTTATTTTGCTTAGAGCCATGCAGAGTCGTGTGAACAAAGCTCTACTCTGGAGTGTTCTGCTGCCAATTTTTTCCCTTATTGGTGAGGTTAGGGTGTAGGATGTAAGTAAGAAAACCTGTATCTGAAATGTGGTAGATTGAGGGTTGCGGCAAACTCATTGTCTAACGGTACCTCACTTACTCTTTCATGCTTTTTTATTTACTCAGTATTTACTGAATGCTTGTTTAATGTCTCATATTATTGTTGGTGCACAAAATGCAACAATCAACAAGACAGACAAGACTCTTTACACAACTTATAATAAGTGGTAGGTCCTGTTAGTAGAAACTGACCTACTAAGAATGCTAATATAATAATACGATAGGAAGAATCTAGATTTTGTGGAAACACTACGAATAGCTAATGTATTTGAACAGTAATTTTGTATGGTTCTTAGAGCTTTACATTGACACACTTAATATTCATGACAACTTTACAGAGTATTAGTAATTCATTTTTTTAATGAGACAATAGAGGCCCAGAAGGATCTCCCATCTAGCAAATGGTAAGTCCAAGATTTGGAACCAGTGTATTTCTGGAATCTAAGCTTATAATCATTCCACTGACCTGTTGCCTATGAATTTTTCCAATCTTTGGAGCAAGGGAAAGTTTTTCCAAGCAAGGTACTTGAAGCAAGACCTGGGCAAAAGAGCAGAAGTAAAGCTGGGGAGAAGAAGGCCTGGTAGGAGTTGGGAATTAGGCAGGGATGGAATATTTGGAAAAGGAGGTGGTAAAACTAGAGAACAATCAGGTACTTACTTGATGGGTAATGATAGAGATGTATTTGTTGGTTGATATGTGAGCTTGTGCTGTGGTCCAAGGTGGATGTGCTAAAGATGTTTAAACTTAAGATCTTATCGATAGTCAAACCCCTCTTTTCTTGGGGTTCCTGCCTGCACATTTTGTCTTTCCAGTCACATTCTTCTTTACTTTAGGGTGGAGTCCTGACTACCTCCTTCACTTGTTATTTTTTCGCTGTCTCTTTTTTTTTCCGCTGGCTCATTCCTTGGGTATTCATTTCTCCATCAAAGGGCTAGATAAGTAAAGTAAACAAAACATTGCTAAAATGACAGCTGAAGTTTATCTAGACTAACAAATTATTTTATGGTTTACGAAGTAGATACTGTATTATAAGGACGTGTTAGTCTATGAAAGAGAGTGGAGATAGTGCTAAATGACAACTGAGCTTTCTCTAGACAGGTACATGATTTTGATGGTAAGGGAGGTGGACACTTTCTACACAAAACAGGCTTGAGATAGTTTGTCCATGATTTTCTGACAATACAATTTTTAAATTGATACTTCTAGTTTTAGTAATTATAATATAATTAATATCAAAAGAGAATGCAAAATATAGGTGTAACATAAAAGAATAGTGTTAAATAAATCTCTTAAGTGGCTTAAATTGACCATATGCAAAGAATAATTTCTTGTCAATGTATTTAAACAGGTTTGCAGTAAGGATCACAGCTTTATCATTTGTAGGGAGTTAGAATTTCTCGAGTTGTATGGTTTGCACTTTAGGACAAAAGGCATTGAAGTGTATTCTAGAACACTGTCTCTTTGTTTCTAAGGGAAGACTTGAACTCTGATCTACATTTCTATTCTGTCTGGAAAGCAGTAGCCAAATTATTACTACTGTTCAAGGGGGACTGCCTCAGAGAGTTTTAGGAACTCCAAGCACCTTTATTTATTATAAACTATAAACATTGGTTTTAATGAAGGTATAATATCTGCAGGAGCTGATTTGTAGAGATCATACAGGATTTTCATTTATAGGTCCCAGAGTGTGTTTCTGAGTGCACATCTGCTGGATGCTTGTGACTTGCGTTAAGGTGATCCTGTTTTGCTTGGACATTGCAGGCAATAAAGTAATGAAGTTTGTGCTTGTGATATTTCAGTTTAATCCTGAAACTTTGGGGCTGTTAGTCATAGTTCTTAATAAGAAAAACCTTGGTATCTGGAAGTAGCAATTTGCCTGCTGTCAAAAAACTAGACAGAGGACAAAGAAATTTTACTTTTCTTAAAGATAAAGTCAGGCAGAAATGCTATCAAGAGAAAATAGATGGACTTCAGCAATTTCAACCTGAGCATCAGTTAGGAGATTTGTGAATTCATTTTAACGATGGCCATGTTAATAAGGTATCAGCAATATCACCAGCAGCAACAGCAGCAAGAACATACTTCAGTCATGAAATTGAAGGTGTTTAATGTAGCAGTGACTTAAATTCTGGTTAAGCTTACAACCTCCCAGGTATTTTAGTTTGCTTTTTTTTTTTTTTAGAGTTGTTAGTATTCATCTTATTTCCCCCAATTTTTATTAGTGTATTATTTTATATGTGATATACAGTTGTTACATTGATCTTGAGAATTTTGTGTACATATAGTACATCACCTTCTCATTCCCTTCTCTCCCTGTCTCCCCTCCCTCCTCTTCCCTTCCCTTTGACCCCCAGCATCTCTGTTATTTAGTCATGCTCATATTAGAGGAATCATATGATAATCTTCTCAGTCTGATTCACTTCACTAAGCATAATGTCCTCAAATTGTGTCCATTAACCTGTAAATGACTCAAATCCATCTGTCTTTATGGCAGAGTAATACTCCATTGTGTATGTATACTGCATTTCAAAAATCCCTGTCAGTTGAAGGATATTTCAGCATTTTCCATGATTTAGCTATTACTAGATATGTTATAAACATGAGTATAAATGCATCTCTTGTTACATGGTGCATTTAAAAACTCTTTCTGTAAGGTACCCAGCAGGAATATTGCTGGGACTGAAGTATTTTAATAATGAAGATGCTTTTGCAAGAGTTTTAGACTTGGCTATCTCCTCCTCTTACTCCTCAAATCATAGAAGTTTCTCTTTTGGACATAACTTGCCCTTTCATTTCTCTTCACAGCTATCAGAGCCCAAAGGATAAAGGAATGGATTAGGGTGTGAGAAGAGCAGAGTCCCCTGTGTGAGGTTGTATAGAAAAGGGCAGCATTGATGTGCCAGAAGTAACTGGCCCCCAAACGCAAGGACACGGCTAAATTGATCATACCTGGAGAGATTCCATTTTCTGTAGCAAAATGTAACAGAAAGCTGATCCCACAGAGGCTCATAGTGGCAGAGAAGGACACCTGAGAACTAGCCTTGGGCAACCTGAAACAGGCTGACAACCACAAAGATGAACTTAGACCTTTGAGAAATTCTGAGAGTGCAGTGTGGGGTCATTTACAGACAAACAAGGGCAGATTCCAAAAGTGAGGATCTAGTTCCTGAAAGGATTCACTTCAGAAAGGATCAAAATAATCCAACTGAAAATAGAGAGGCAACAGACTTTTATCTAAAATGGTGTATTTTACTGATATTCCTTCCCTGTGTTGAGAGCTGACTGTATTTTTCCAGCAATATGACGATAACTCTTCCTAAAATGCCTAATATTGAAGAACAACATCACAATTCATTACAGGCTCTGTCACTTACTGTGTATTAGCGAAGGAAAGGAAAGAAACATATTTATTAAAAAGAAATACTCTGCCAAGGGCTGTCATTTAATTCCATCTCATTTAATTCTCACCACCTGGGCATGAGATAGTTGTCCCCATTCTGCAGATGAGATGGGTATGGCTCTGAGATTATGTTCCCAAAGCCACTCACAGGTTGGCTTCCCTGTTACCCAAATATTCATGCTCATTTTAAATTTACTATAATGATAATGATAGTAATAGTAATAATGCTTACTTTGTAGTTGCAAAATCACTTTATATAAACACTATCATATAATTTGAAGGATGCCAATATAAAATTGATTGTTTAAGTCATGGTATTTGGATGAGCAAGAGACAATGTGTCCCAGGATCCAGGAACTGGAAGTTAATTCTGTGTGGGGTTCATGAGGATGTAAGTCCTTATCCTTCATGGGAAGGAACCCAGTACCTAAAAGGAGAACAAATATCTACACTTTAAAAAAGTTTATAACTCTCTTAGGCAAGTGTCAGATGATGGACTTTTATAAAATTAATTCTCAAAAGATAAGCATGTACTAAAATACTGTGTTATGGACATCTTGAGAAGAGATATCTGTATTTTCCATTGTTTGCAGGGTGAAGTGGAGGGCCAGGAACCAATAGATGAAATATTTTAACATTATAAATAGGCTTGTGAGGATTTTGATAAACTCAGGGATGATAGGGCCATAACTTGTTCTTTTGCAAGAAGTTGGATCTACAGTGTTTAGTGTTTCGTGGTGGTGGGGGGGGGTGTTTAAAGCAGCTGGTATGGAGTTATTATCTGATGCTATTCTTAGAAATTGTTAGATTATCATTTTGAGCCTTATTAATATTTGCTGTGCTCTCCATGGTATGGTTTGGATTTTCTTTTAAATGATATCTGTCAGGCAATATTCATAAATCATCTTTATTATCTAGTTTCCTAATCAATGGTTCTAATTTTGACCAAAAAAAAAGCATATGGTGGAGCTTCATCCTTTGATGAGATAAATTTCTCTCTTGGTCTCTTACAACTTGCTTACAGAAGTGCTGCTGTAGTTAGCACTGATAACCTCAAATGATCTTAACATGTGTGAAACACATGAATGAGAGCTCACACATATTTTAAATAAAGTCTCTATAAAGTAGTAATGAATATGATATAAGGATATTTAATTACAACATTTAACTTTAACAAGAACAGATGAGGAACTGCTGTGCACTTTTAATGATATATATAATGATGTTTCTTTGATGTGTCAGTCTTGTTATCTGCCACAGCCTCAGATGGGTGCATCCTCTCCCTTCTGTGATATTGCTTGGAGGGCAGCCTTCTCTAGCCTTTCTATCCATAGCTGACTGGACTAGGGACAGTGACCTTGTCCGAGAGTAGCGAATTTGTAGACTGCTTAGTAATCTATGACTTGGCACCACCCTTAGTAATCTATGACTTGACAGTCTTCTCTCATGAAAGTCTAAGCTACAAAATAGGCCAAATTAAGTGCATAATAGCTGTTCCTCAATTTAAAATGTTAGTGAGGATAAGGAGAAAATATTTACAAAACAAGTTAGTAAAAGAAAGCAAAGTTGGACTATACAAAAAAGAGTTTAAATATAGAAATATGATTTATCTAAGATAGGAGAATGGCATTAGTTACAATTGCTGATTTGTCAGGTGTTTGCTAAACACTAGACTATGCCCAGCATTTTATACCTTTCATTTTATCTTTTCAATGAACCCTTTTAAGCAAGAGCTACCAGTCTTGTTATTTGACAGTTAAGGAATCTGAACTATCAGGAAAAGGAAACTAAGGCCAAGAGTGGCGTGATAACAGAGTCACATTCACACATCTGCCAGTTGGGCAGTTACGGGCCTCTTGGCAGTGTGACCTCAAGGCCTTCATTGTTGAACAGTGATGCAGTGGAGCAGTGGTTCTCAAAAGGTGGTTCCTGGGCCAGCAGTGCTATTACTACTGTTTTAAAATTTAATAGAAGATAATCAAGCTCTGTTTGTGCATTTTAGTGTGTTTTGTTAGCCCTGCAGGTAATTTTGAGTCTCTCTAAAGTGTGTAAAGTGTATAATTTTCTGCTGTTTCTATTTCTCCAATCTCTCTGTGGCTTGTGGGTAAAAGCCTCCCCTTTTCTTGTGACCCAAATCATTCAGTGATTCCTGGGGTTCTGTGCAACTTTATTTTGACAACTCTCTGCAGTTACTTGAGGTGTCTTGATCTGTGTTTGTTATTTGCAATTAAGACATCTAACTAAAGCAAATACTTTAGACATCTGGAATATGTTCACCCCAACAAGCTTATTAAACTAGAGAATTCTATTCATAGAAATAAGATAGGCTAAGATACTTAGGCTCATCTTGCCACTGAAAACAGGTAAGAAAACTGGGATGAATACACGTGCTGTCTTAAAGCATCAGAAAGCCAGAAACCACTAAGGAATGATTTAGGCAACTCTTAGGAGAAAATGAGAATTCTGAGAGGTTGGTGGGCTGCTGAAGCTCCTTCTGCTTGAAGACACTGGCCAGGTATTATTGTGGGTTCCAGAATTTAGCCAACTTGGCCCGGATTTTATTATCCATGGTATGGAAACTAAGAGGAGACATTTTTCTTGCAAAAAGCTGAGATCACCTTGGCTACACTCTCAGGATAAAAATGAACCACACCTTAACTCTTTCTCCCTCCCACTCAATGTGATTGTAGGAGAAATTATTTTAATGTTGAGTGAAAGATCATACAAAAACTAAGTTAAGTGAAATAGATCTTTGAGTAGTTGTTGTCCACTGACATTCTCAAGAATGTGCTCCTTTAATAGTAACTCACCTGTGAATTTCAAACTAAGAGGTATGGATTTAGTTTCATGGGCATCTGAACTGGCATTGCCCCTGTATCTATCTAGTGGAAGCACATGGTGTAATAATCATGAGCCTTCAAGAGTTCACAGAATTCTTTCCAAACATCAAACGGGAAAATATGGTCAAAAAGCGTGGTCAGTGGCTTCCATGAAGTTCAGGAACCAAGGACAAGAAGCAGCAGAATAATCTAACACCAAAATAGACCCACAAAGCCTTAAGGCTTTGTAATAATCAGTCAAATTACAAAACAACATCTCCTGTCTTTAAGAAGAAAGGCAAGCTTGAAAGTATTTTTTGGGGAACAGGAATCTCAGTAGTTGACATAAGATGGAATTTAGAAAAATGGCTAAAAGAAATTAAATCAAAGGACTCATGGTAAAGATGAATGTACATTAAAATAGAGTTTCTATTCTGAATTAATTTTGACAAGAGATTTTATGAGGTATATTTTTATAGTTGATTTTAGATTTAAAAGTACCTAAAATTCATGAATAATGACATGCTTAAGTTTATATTTGTTAATTGATATTACTTAGCAGTTAATTTAGGCTTTTAGCCAACATTCAAAGTTCCAAATTGCCAACATAACTTGAAGTGCATTAAAGTTACTTTATGTTTATATTTCAGTTGTCATGTCCAACTGAAATGTGGATATAACTATCTGAATATATCATGGACATTGTAGATTTTTGAGAAGAAATATATAAGTTGAACTGTGTCAGTTTTTCATTTATGAACCTTAGTTAGAGTGTTTGAAAGTTATAACTCATTTTGGAAGACATGCAAAGATAAGACAATAGAGACTATTTTAAAATTTACAAGTGGAAAGTATGTGGGCTCCGCTAGCCTACAACTGGCTCAACTGCAATGCAATCTGTGTTCCCCAGACAATAGTTTAATTTTCAGGATGGTGAAATTTGGAAGTGAAGCTCACTGAGTGAAAAAGACAGAACTGCTGTATTCTAACTGTAAATAAAGGTATCTGAAAATGTCCAATACATAATAGCCAGTTGATCTCTAGAGGTGCTAATTCTTTAAGAATGTAGTAACGAGGTGTAACATGCTGTGTGCCAGCAGGCATAATAGATCAGATTTCACTTCACTCATTTAAATAGGGACATTAATTTTCATTACAAGATAAAGTCAGTTATAGAAATGAGAGACAAACTACGGGGAGAGTACAGGATAGCAAGCACAGGCAGGGAGCCACACAATAGTTGGCCTTCCAAATGTTGATCTCACTTACTTGCAGCCAGACTTGTTGAAAGATGGCTATCAGAAGAAAAATAAAATTCCCTCTATGGTGTAATATTAATGCTAATAGCTCTTAGCTAGGAAAAATATAAAGTTCAAATTAAATGCCATAGGATAAGCCTTTTGAATATATTATGAGGCCAGAGGGGGGAAATATAGTTTCTACCTTTTGCATTATTATTCCTCAGCATTCGTTTACTGAACACTCAATCATGTCCAAATATGAAGGAAGATAAATAGACATTGCCCAGGAAGCTCACAACTTGTCTCACCCAGGGCCAAGGATGAACAGGCAGAAGTAAGTTGGTTTCTTACATTTAATTGATATTTTCATTTGCATTCCATGTTTCTGTTCCTCTGTCTAGTTGTAGATGAGAGGTCAACCGGGAAAAAGCAAGAACATTTAGGGAAGGTGGTTGATACGTTCAACAAGAAAACACGTCTAAATGAGTAGGATAAAGTGACTTAATCCAACTGTGTGACTTCTGAGAAGAAGCTGGTAGGTACACCTTGGGATTTGTGTCCAGTCTTAAGATTCAGTTGTCAGAAGGGTAGTGGAATCAAGATTCCACATTCTGTGCTGAATGTGCCACTTGACAAGTGACAACACAGGCAGGGACTTGAGTTGGTTCTACAAGTTAATGCCAAACCTAGTCAATCGAAGGCTTTAGAAAATTAAGGCAGGTTAGTCATGTACTTGCTAAGCGACAGTGAAAATACCTGGTATGTTTTTAATTGAGAGAGCATAGGCCTCATAATTGGAGACACACAAATTTCAGTATTGTCTCTGCCACTTACCTTTTGACCTTGCACAAAACATTTAACCTCATTAAGCTAATCTCCATATAGAATGGATGAAAGATAGCCCATTTTGGGACCACCTTTATTGTAACTCAAAAAAAAAAAAAAAGAAAAACAGAAAAGAGATGTAATTTGCACATTTTCAGGCACAGAGCTGATTATATTCTTTAAATGAGTAGGGAAATATTGTCATTACAATATATGATGATTGTGATCATTGTAGTTTTAAATATTTGGTTGCTGAGGGGAAATTCACCTATGAGGGCTCTCCAGAGGCACAGAATAGTGGGATGTATATATAATTATGAGGGAATTTTGTAATTTCTTTACCCAATCAGAGGCCAGAGAGTCCCATGTTGATTGTGTGCAGATTGAGAAGACAGAGAAACTGATAGATGCTCAATCTGCAGAGGCTGAGAAGGCACGAAGGACCCTGGACAGCTGCTGGTGCAAGTCCTTGGTCAAAGACAGAAGAATCTGGAGTCTGAGTCTGTGAGTGGTGACACTGGCAAAATGACCCTGCCCAAAATAATTGAGTGCATGTGCCTGAGGGTCCTCCTTTTTTCACTCTTCTATTATGTCAGGTGTTGGACAGTGTGCTGACCTTCAGGGCCAGTGCTCCTGCCTTAGTTCATTGCCCCTCACATGTCTCTGGAAGTGCTTGCACAGGCACCGCCCACTTCTCTTTACCATTTTTTCTAGGCATCTCTCAACCCAGTCAACAGTCAGGATTAATGATCACAGGGATCATTGTAAATAGGAGCGCCTTTTTAAATACTGTGGTAGTGAGGATAATTTCTGTGTTGAACTGTAAGAACTTATATTGTGTCTGGGTGAAAATATAACCCAATTAATAGATATTTAATTTATCATATAAGAAGAAAAATGTCAGGAAGAGCCTGAGTAGTTAGAAATGTAGGTGGATGTCTACATTAGTTATTTTTCACTATGTAGCAGTTATCACAAAATTCACTGTTTAAACCAAATATTTTGTGTAGTTATGGTTTCGTGGGCCAACAGTTTGATTAGCTCTTCTCAGCAATTCTGGTTATATTTTTCCTTCACGATGCTTCTGACATAAGCTGCTGTGTCAGTGAGGGGCTAGCCTTACCTAATTCTCAGCTGGGAAGGCTTACCATGAACCTAGTGAGCACCTACCATCCAGATGCAATTAATAGTTTAGGCTTTCACATAGTGGCCCCAAAAAAGCAGTATAAAGCTCGACAGAAGCTGTGTTTAGGAAGAACGCTGAAGAGAAGAATTTAGTCTTTGTCAAAGTATAAAAGTTATTCTCAACGATTTAGCTTTACACTTGAGATTGATAAAAAATAATTGTATGTAGCAATTGGCCAATATAGAGAAGTCAAGTGCACTATATAATGTTTAAAAAAGAGAGAACTGTATAAAAAGAAGCCCAAATTCTATCCAAAATTATATAAATATGACAAAAAATAAGTATGATGTCTAGCAATGGTTATTTTTTTTAATTCTGAAGAAATATCATGTATCTGTTTTAGGAGTGAGTAGCTCAATTTTATACTACCTAAATTCCAGGAGAAAATTTCTAAGAAACTTTACGTTTATGTAAATGGCATAGCATAGGAGAAAAATGAACTAATGTCTGTTAAGGCAACCTGCCTCTAAGTTATGGCCGTGTAGAAACACGACTTACTGTGTTTCAGAATTTATTGTCTTTATGTACCCATCACCAGTATTTACTTGATTCCATTGTGGAATAATCATTTGGTGGGAACCGTTATTGTTCCAGCCAACTGAACAGGAAATAAAAATAAAAGGGACATTTAAGTGCAGGGCCTTATTAAGGAGATGCTGTAGTCAGCAGGCTATTAATGAAAAGCAGTACAATTGTGCCGCACCCAGGTTAGCTTAGGCCCTCTGACTAGCTCTTTCCTCTTTTTTTGGTGCCTGTAGCATTTTGTCATTACAGATAAGAGCTTTCTCCTGTGCTGTCTTGCAAATGAGGCTAAAAAGAAGCAGGGAACAGAAAAGACAGAGCTGGATTACAATATTTTATAATACAGCTCTCACTTGGATGCAGGATTTAACAGTGGGCTATGGGGCACTAATTATTCTTATGTTTGCTTACTTGTTTAGGAGCCTGATTTTATGTGTTCTCAAAATGAGGAAGCCATTGGAACTACAGCATTTTAGAATATTGGCTTTTTTGGTCCCTTTGCCTTGAGGTCAGTGAAGCTAAGGTTCTCTACAGAGGACAGGAAGGGTCCCTAAGGATTTGCAGAGAACCACAGATGCGTTTACCCTGTTCAGACAAGGGAAGTGTATGGGTACTGAAGCTTCCTTTTGGATGTGAGAGACGGCTAATTTTATTTTTTTCTTAATGTCAAGCCCTATAAATCACTGTGAGCTAATCCATTTTCTTCAGGACAGGATGATGAGGCTTACAGCTGCAATTCTGAGTTGAGTTTTGAGCTCCTGGGACTTCATGAGAAGTAAGACAAAGTGGCTGCCAGCATCTCTCCTACAACACTTAAGCTGACCCGGGGGGCAGGGGGCAGTGCCCCCTAATATCGGCCTTTTCTGCTACCTGTGGTGCTTTGAGCTTCCTGTGCTTGAATGCATGTGTAGGTGGTTGCTATTTACTTGTAATGTGACCCCTGTTGTCCTCTTGTTGACTTGCAGTTACATTTTAAAGTAATATAACCACAGTGTAAAAAGTTGAAAAATAATGAAAACATAAAATTTAAAGATTTTCTACACTCTGACAGAGCATGGTATTTTAGATAGAGCATTTCTACAAGTAAATTTTCTCCTAGTATAATTGTGACTGAAACATACGTTTGAGGTATTGTAAGCAAGCACCTTTGTATAATTTTTTATAGAGGCCACAGAATTCTGAGAGTTAATTGCATCAAAAGAAGGAATCAGTTCTTTTTTAGTGGATTAATGGGTTGCTTCCATTTTTAAAAAAGTTGTTTTTAAAGAGAACTGTAGAAACATTTTTGTGCCTACAGACTTACTTCTGCGTCCTGGATTGTTTTCCTATAGAGATTTCCAAGACAACCACTTGCTATAAAACACACATCTTTATGACTCAGCACATTCACCACTCATAATTAAATATGGCTTTTTCAGTTTATAGGCCTTTATCAATTTTGGTTTCGTTATTTGTCTTTCACTCAGATCTCTTTTATGCTAAGGTATAGGGCAATAGATTGAAAATAATTATGCTTCTGCTCGTGATTCTTCTCACCTAGCCCCATTTTTCTCTACCTTTTTGCTTTGCCTCAGCTTCTACTTTTGTTTAATAATTAATTTTTGTAAATTATGTTTTTTTTCTTCCTACATATGTGGCTTCTACTTAATTTTTCAGACTTGGTTACTTGGCTTGTTTGCTATTTCTTAGAGGCTGGGGACACTCCTACTTTGTTCCCTGTTTTCAGAACCCTATCCACACCATTCACCCTACATTCCTCATTGGAAAGTGAAGTAGGAGGAAGAACGTGGATAGTGTTCAGGAGAGTACACATGTTATGCTTTCCCTGAATCAAGCAGAGAATTGGAGATATGCAGGTGATAATGGAGATGAAGAAGGGAGGATGCTTTCAAGGGTACTTTGTAGGCATGGGTAGACACTGTTCATGACTGGACAGGAAAATGAGGAAAGTGTCAAGATGACTCCAGAGGTCTTAGTGTGGACAACTAATTAGACAGCTACATGCTAATCAATGTTGAGGGTCCAGAAGGAGGAACGCATGTTTGGAGGTATAGAATGGAATACAGTTTTGGTTTTGACATTGTAGTGGTCACTGCTGATTGTCTGTCCAACATTCATTTACTACCTTCTTAATGAAGAGAAAATGATTTAGTCCATTTGTGTTGCTAGAGTAGATTACAATTGAGTAATTTATAAAAACAAATTTATTTTGTCAGAGTGCTGAAGACATCATAAAGTTTCCTGAAACTCTTTAGCCTCAAGAAAGTAACAGAAACAATTTAAAAAAAAGTTTTGGGGGTAATTTGAGCATGTATCCTAAGCAAAAGGAGAAGGATGGATAAAAGAAATGGAAGATGGCGGATGGCTTTAGAAGACAATGAAGGGCTAAATTCTCTGAAGAGTATAGCTTTGTAAAGGAGAAACAGTGTATTATAGAAGAATGGATATAGTATGAATGAAAAAAGAGGGTTGATGAAAGAGTTTATAAACTCTTTTCCTGACAGTTGTCTGCTGAGTATGAAGAGTGCAAAAGTAAGAGGTCTAGTGCTTGGAATATAATAAATGTCCTCAATAACTACTTTTAGACAGTGGAAAAGAGAGCAGAGACAAGATAAATAAATGGATTGCTGAGCAGCTGGTGTTGAATTTCATAAATTTGTGATGGATCCAATTAGCATATTTATGTGACTTCTGCCTGAAAATGCTAGTGACTCTTTAAAGGAAATAGACTGTCTTGTGAGTTCTAGCTTGTGACTTGGAGGGAGGAATGAAGTAGAAGATAAACTGGCAAAGTAATGGCTGAAAAGCTGGTAAGAACGTTGCTGAAATTATGAAGCATCACATAGTAAAAAATACATCCAAAGAAAATTTTGAAACTTAAGCTTTTGGAAAAAGTAGAAATTATGAATGATTAGAGTGGATCATTAACCATCAATTAATCTTCTTTTTGAGATGAAGATTAAAAGTATATGTGGCTTCAATATTATTTATTTATTTATTTATGGTACTGGGGATCGAGGCCAGGGCTTTCACATCCAGCTACATCCCCAGCCCATTTTTAAGAGAGGGTCTTGTTACAGAAATCACTAGTTGCCCAGACTTGGCTTGAACTTGTGATCCTCCTACCTCAGCCTTTGAGAGTGTTGGGATTACAGACTTGTGCCACCCAGCGCAGCCTTGAAGACTCATTTAAATGAGAGTGATGTGGGATAAAGTGCCTTTGAAGGAAACATCACTTCTCAGATATTCTGCTTTACAAATTAATAACATTTTAAAGTAAAAATGGAATTTTCAAAACTCATCTGCTGTTATGGTTTGGATCTTAAGTGGCCCAAAAGTCTCATATGCTAAATGAATATACCCTGCACTGTGGTACTATTGGGATTTGGTAAAACCCTTAGGATGTGGGACCTAGAAGAAGGAAGTTAGGTCACTGGGAGTGTACTTTTAAAGGAGATACTGGAAGCCCAACCCCAGCTCCCCACCACCGTGAGGTGAGCAGCCCTCCTCTGCCTCTTGTTCCTGTGGTGATGCACTGTGGCACCACAAGCCCAAGGTAGTGGGGCTAGCCATGCACTAGGAATCTCTGAAACCATGAGTCACAGCAAATCCTTCCTTCATGAAAGTTGTTCATGAGTCCTTACCACAGTATGAGAAGCTTAAACACCCACTCTGCAGGTAAAGAATGTGACGTTCAGAGCCTGTAAAACCAAGGCTCCAGATAAGGTCACGTTTTATTGACTAACGGACATGATCTGGATATACTTTTTCTCAGCTGAATGTGTTCTTCTTTGAGCCAGTTTGGAATGCACAAATAAAAGACTTAACAAAAACATCAAGAAATGAGCTAAAGAAGAAGTAAGTGAACCTCCTTAATGAAACAGATAGTACTTATGACTGTTTTAGTTGATCTGGGTCATTCCTGTGAAAACATTTCTCTGTCTACCATGTTGTGGTAGCTCTAGAAGGCCGGTTACATCCCTTTAGCCAGCTCCTGTGGTCTCCCAAAGCTGCGGGAGGGGCAGCTTTGCAGGGAATCTGGCTGGGAGCCAGGTGGGGCCATTGTTTAGGAGTCAAGTAACAGGGTGATAAAAAGTCACTGGAGGGAAACAGAAGGGCATTTGATGTAACTAATTGATTGTGAATGCAGCCTGAAGCATGGGGACTGAGGATTGAGGGAGACCTTTACAGTCCACTGGCGAAGTATGTGCTTTTTAATCAAGAGGTTAGTGTTCATGTGAAGTCTGCTTCTTTTTTGAAAGGGGCTCATTCATTGGGGTAGTTATTGGGAACATGTGTTTATTAGGCTGGAATGGTGAAAGCTTTAACATTGTTGAAAGAGGTCAGTCGTGTTTCTCAACCTCTGCTGTACTTGATGGTAATTGACAACACCATTAATGGGAGAGAGCTGTGCACAGAATTGGAGCTTTCTCTTTTCACATTTTATTGACTGTTCTATATGTTGATTGTTATGTGGTCTGGGTTTGTTTTTGTGTGTAACCCAGATCATGGCTGAGAGTAGCTGGTTACTAGGTAATAAGCTGTTATTATTTACTGTTCATATTTATAATTTGATCAGTTTAATATGTTCAGTTTATATTCTTTGTGAGCTCATTGCAGTTTACTCCTTAGTGATATCTCTTATCATTCAAGTTTTCTCTCTTGTGCATTGAATAACTGGAGAGTTCAGATGTCTTTCTGTGTTTTAAGTATAGACAGTTTGTTTAAAGAAAGATAGGTCCTTATTTCTTGGATAGAATGTCGATTGTTGTCACACATGGGCAAATGAGGAACATGCCTTTCAAGTGGTAAAGTTCAGTATCAACAATAATTGTATAAGATTTGTGTGCATGATGTATTGCTTTTACTCAAAGAAAATAATCATATTGTAATATGGAATAAATATAAGTGAGCACAAATCTCTTTTTAGCAATCACATTCTCATGACTTTTACTAATTAAAAATAAAAAAACTCCGTGAGGATAAAGTTTGCTTCATTAGGTTTCTGCAGTGCTAAATTACTTGGATAACTTGGTACAATAAATAGAACCATTGTAAGAGGGGGAAGCATGTATTTAGCACTCACAGGTGCTTCACTTACTTCAAGATAACACAGCATGATTACATAAAAAATGCATACTATGAATGGCATGTATGTTGTAGTCTGAGTGGTTCAGAATGTTTGTTTTTCTTTTATCTCTTTCCAGATAGAATGCTTAGTTTTTATAAGACTTCACAGATTTTATTGTAATAATTTAGGTTTTCATTTGGTTAAACCCATTTTGTTGTATTACTGTTTATTGTTGAGAATAGGGTCTGTATTGCCTTTGAAAGTATGTTTTCCCCAGAGCCAATTAAATAATATATAAGTGTGGTCATGCAGCATGCCTTACTATATTTTTTGTATGTAAAAGTGAAGGAAGTATACAGTACTGTCTTGTTTTGCATAATTTTTACTATGCATATGCTCCTAAAATTTCCAGTGTGTTTTCCCATCTTTCTTTTTACTTTTTTCAATTGGGTACGTGTGTGATATATAGAGCAGTAGGAGTTTCTACAGAGAATGGAGATGTGGATTTCTGTATGTCCCCTGTCCATGTATTCATGGTCAAAGGCATTGCTGCAGAGCACTCTGTCCTCTGACACCTCACCTAGGCATTTGCTAGTTTTGTTCAGCACCTCACTCTATATGTTCTTAGAGTCATGTCACAAAAGTGTCTGCAGTTTCACTTGTTTGACATAATGTTGTTTTTCTTTTGAACTATATTTATTTTTATACATGAACTACAGATTCAGTAACACATTGGAAACCTGTAGCTTTAGGAAACAGTGACCATCTACACCACGTTTGGCCTCTTTTTCCCTCCCTCTTCCTTGCCCTATGCTCTCCTTCCCTCCTCCCCTCTCAGAGACTTGTTCCTCTCCTAGCAGCCCATCACCCCTCTTCCCTACCCTTTCCCTCATGTTGGGGCATTTTATGGAATTATTTTTGTGAATTACAGAAGAGGGGCATCTATTGATAATGAGTCTTTTGTGTTTGGTCCATTTTACTGGGCATTTATTGACGCAAGGTGGTCCCATTTGTTTCAAATACTTTGTATCTGTCTTTCTTTAGGACGGTATAGTATCTCATTGTGTATAGGTACCACATTTTCTTTATCCTTTCCTCTGTTTATGAGCAAATAGGTTGTTTTCAGGATTTATGAATTATGCTGCTATAAGCATGGATATGCAAGTATCTTTATGGTATGCTGACTTTATTTCTTTTGGGAACATGTCAAGTAGAGCTGTAGCTGAATCAAATGGGATTTCTATTATCAACTTTCTAAGGAGTCTTCAGACTTCTTTCCATAATGGTTGACGTAGTGTTAAATAGAATTACTAGTTTCCCTCTACATACAATTCCGGTGCACTGAGCTCTTTCTTTCCATTTTGTGCATATTATGTATAGGTAGTTTCCATTGCCTCTGGCCACTTGGGTGTGATACGCTCCTGGTGAATTCTTACCTCCACTCATTTAAGGCTTGTTTGTCACACCCTTAACTGCTCTTCTTGGACTGTGAAAAATTGGGCTTTTATTTTCCATGACATGATGTAGATGGGGGAGAGCAGAACTTAGCATACATTGTGCTGGTTGTGATAAAGACCATTGAAAACGTGGGGACACGGGTGTCTTCCTCCTTCATAGGGAACTTTTTTATTTCTGTAGGTTTTGAGTCTTCTCTTGGAATCAAGGAGAACTTCCAGAACTTTCTTTGCTTTCAGAGGTAACCGGTCCCAGGAATTCACGTCTTTATTTATCCCAGCAGCTCTTCTTTTAGTCACTGAGGAGAAAACTAGATTTGGCCATGGCTTATTACATCACAGAAGTGTGAAGCTTTCCATGAAGACTTGTGGTATATCTCTTTCTAAAGATTACTCATTCTCTCCAATAATCCTGTCTTATTTTTCCTTCTAATTTTTCCATTTCTCAAAACCTCCTTCTTTATTGGTGGAGATTTAATGGGCAGGCTTTGATAGCTCTATCCTTTTTTTCATCCTAGCTTACTTTCTAGGCAACAAAAAAATGAGTTGGACAGCTTTGGTGGAATTTTCTGAACCTGTGACAAACTGTGATGGAAGAGCTTTTACTTGTCTTTGCTTTGGGGGTTTCCATGTATTTTGCATGGGCTGCCCACTTATCCCTGCAGTCTACTTTTGTTCACGTATTATGGATTTTAAACGTTGATCATGGTGTAACTTACATACAACGAAATAGCGAGAATATAATGTATATTTTATGCCTTTAACAGCTGGATATACTGCAGAGTCACAGATTATTCATAATATTTCTATTTTTCCAGCAAGTTCTTTGATGCACCTTATAGGCCAATCCTCCTGTTGTCTAACATCTTTGTTTTGATACTAATTTGCATATGATGTCTTTAATTCAGTTCAGTGTTTTTGCATATATTAATTCTTTTTTCATTACCAAGTAACATTCAGTTATATCTATATACCACAATTTATTTAACCATTCTCATATGGATGAACATTTGTACTTCTTTCTAGGCTTTGGCTATTGTGAACATTTTGTGCAAGTTCTCTTTCAGAGATTGTTTTCATTTCTCTTGAGTAAATACCTGCAGATAAAATTGCTTGGAAATAGATTGTGTACATTGCTGCTTCTTTAACAATAAGTTAGGATGGTAGTGACTAACTGGGGAAATTGGTTCATGTGTCTCTTCCATATTGCTTTACTTTATGTAGAACGTGGTTTGGGGTGGCTGTGCCATTTTTTAGAATATTTGATTTCTCTCCTTTAGTAACCATTTCTTTAAAAAGAAAGTGCCGGTAACATTGTGCCTCTTCCTACACTCTTTGCTATATTTTTCTTGGTCACTTCTTGTCTATTTTCATTCATTTATTGGGTTTGTGGAAAGTAAGATTCTTTGACCTGGATTCAAACTGTTAATTTTTCCTGGAAGAACTATCCATAAGAGAAAAAATACTGTGATTGATTCAGCTGTTTTATAGCCCCTTTTCCTTCCTATTTTATATGTGTATTTCTTAAAACAAATGTATGTTTTAAAGCCCAATTTTTATTATTTTGCCTTAGAACTCCAATAATTCTGCTTTGAAGGCCAAGTAGGGAACATTTTTTTCTGAGTTGTGACAAATGTGATATGATTCAGTTTGTAGCTGATAGGAAATTTTGAGTTGTGTCATTTACCTACGAATCCTGGGACAGTTCTGAGAAATACTAATTTTATGTAGTTGGGCATTTTAAAAACATGAATCAGCTTTCTTACTTAGGACATTTTGAATGATTCTATTATGAACTTACTCTCCTTTACAATATTACTGCCTTTTAGGTAGGGGTGTGTTACACTAATTTGAAGACCCAGTGCCTATCAAGGTGTCCATTGACAGATGTAGTGGGCAAGTTGTTACATTTTCCAGGTGAAATCCTCACTCAGTAAATGCTGCCTGTGTATCCCAGGGAATCCCATGCAGATTAACAAAAAGATGTCTGTAAGATGTTTGAAATGTTTTAGAGGAGGAATGCATTGTGATTTTATAGCATCGGGATGATGATGTTGTTATTTATCTGGCTCCAAGGAGGCCTCTTTTAGTTTCCAAGTTGAAGGCCCAGAAATAATTTTCCTAACATGAAGTTTTCCATGGAAATGCAGAAAACAGTTATTGGAACTTATGTTTACACAATACGTATTTGTCCATGTTTTCTTTGTGTACCCAGTAGTTTGTTCGCCTTATTTTTCCCTCGTTAATATGGATAATTCCTTTCTTCTGAGTTGGGGGTGTGTGTGTGCGTGTGTGTGTGCGTGTGTGTGTGTGTGTGTGTGTGTGTGTGTGTGTGTGTGTGTGTGTGTGTGTTGGTAGGGGCTCACTCTTTGGCCAGTAAGAAATATGACCAATTTTGTTTTAGTTTGAAAATGCATATAGGCAAAGAGAGGCTGGGCTTTGTATTAAAAATGGCACCTTGGCTCTGGCCGCCTCATCTGGGGTGCTCTCTGTCTTGGCTCTCATTGACTTCCTTGGAAGTCTGGGCTGTGGCTCAGTCTGGTTTCAGCAGTTGCCATGTATCATCATACAAACCTTTGCTAGCTGCAAATACCCTCTTAACCGCAGATTTCAATCTGCAAATTATTAATGTTAAAACTATTTGAAGAAGAACATTTCCAGACACAAAGCCAACATGAAGCTTTTACATAAATCAAATATGGCAGAACCAAATTAAGACGATTGAGTTTTTCCAGTCTCTAGATTTGGGCCTTAGCAATGGTCTAGTTTCCCATTTGTGGTTAGTGTTATTATAACCTGTACTGTGTGTCACCCTGATGCTGCCTTTGCCAACATTTCACAGGCAACCCTTTTTCAACCCTTTGGGATTATTAAACACTATATATGCAATGGAGGGCCAGGTTTTTTGACCTGCCCCTGGTAACAAGAGATAATTTTCTATTCAGTAGTTTCTCATTATCTTCCTCTATGTTAATGTGGCCTAGCAAGTTAGAATATGTTCCATTTATACTGAAGCTATAAGATGAATATGTTTATGTGTATGCACATAGGTATGGCAAAGTGGAAGACAGAAAAGGGCTAAGAACACAATGTCCTCTTTGAGTTTGCTTGACAAAAAAAGGCTTAACACAAGCAGAAAATATATACCTTTTGGGTTACCCTCTCTGTCACCAGTCTGGGGAATTAGACTACACTTGGGCTTGATGGTGGTACATAATGTTACTTATAAAGTGTTTTGTACTTCACATTGGCTTGATCTCGTACTGTGACCTGGGAGAATGAGAATCAGGAAGTGGAGTTTGAAAGGTTGGCAGAAAAACTCCCAGTGCCCAGGATGCCAGTTTACCAGAACACAAGGCATGCAATCATTGCAAAATGTGTTGTCAGCGCTCGCAGGAAAGTATGTTGGGAAGAGAATCACTAGTATGGGAACAAGGAAGACAGAAATCCATAAAAATTCTAAATGCTTCCATTGTTTTTTTTTCAGCTTTCCTTGGCATGTCTTTATTCTCTCTGTCACTAAAATTCTCAATTAGCAAAATTCTGGAATATATTTTACTTATGTGTCTCAGGATAGAGGCAGCAAGTGCTAGAGAAAAGAGACGGGAGGAAACTCGTGACCGAGGCACTGGGATATGCATTTTTTTCTCTTAATCCTTCAGGTAGCTTTAATATTTAATTTACAGTTTTATATATGTGAGATTTAGTGTGTGTGCATATATAGTGTGCATTAGTTATTTATACCATATTATAGATAATAAGGCAAAGTTCAGAGAGGTCAGGTGACCCAAGGCCAAATAGCAGGTAAGTGCTAGCTAGAATTCAGGTCCATGTGTTTGAATTCAGCATGTTAATTGAATTAATGAATATAAGAAATTTTCCTGTCCCACTTGCCCATCCCCAAATACTGATACCCAAAGTCTAAACTAAAAATTAGCTCACTTTCTCCTATAGTCCATAACACTGAATTATATTTGTTTTTTAGTTAACAAATGTAGGATATTGTCCTCTATTTTGATTTTATTCAGAAAAAGCTTTGGAGATTGTTGCAAGGCCATAGAATTATATTAATGCCAATACAACAGACAGAAAAGGATAAGCTTCATAAATGCATTTTTATGTGACATTATAAAATATTGAGTTCAACTCACCTGAAAATGCATATATAAAATGTTGTGCTCAGCCTTTCTCCCATCGCCGCCATTTCTTGAAAAACAAAGTAGAACGAAACAATAGAGATAGTTAAAATTAATATTACATTAGAATACATTATAACTTTTTTGTTTTTGTGAAATATGTAAAACACATAGAACCTGGAATAGGAAGATGTACTGTTGACTGGCAAATGCACAGAGCAGTTTTTAAATAACAGACATTTTATTTAACTGGTCTTTGAGGTTTCACCGTAGTTTTGCCATGTTGTTTAAATTAGCCCAATAGCTAGAGGGGGGCTTGTACAGGAAGCCATTGTAGTTTTCATCTCCCAGACACTGGTATTTTCATGAGCTGAAGTTAAGTGTCTCAGGGGATAATGGAATATCACTAAAACATTTCCGGAGCTCGCTTGAGCTGCATGTTGGTATGTTCAAGTCTGCTCTTAGAAGAACAGAGCTTTTGTTCCAGTTTTCAGGGTATGAAATTGTCCCCAAATGCAAGTTGTCTTTTTAATGGAAAGTTATTCAAAATTATATTTACAAAAATAATTTCATCCAAGCTGTTTATTCATAAAAAATGTTCTATGCTTAGTTTGAATAAATCATGGGGATTTGACTTCTACTAGCCTAAGGTTTTCTGAGAAATATGAAATAAAGTGTCATAGACCTTTTGAGATAGAATAGAAATACTTTAATTATATTTGTTTTTAAATTCCCAAAGACTTACAGGTTATTTTCAAAATATTAAAATTCATATATAGTGTTTGTTGTCACCTTTCTGTTATTGGTAAGGCAATAAAAAGTTAGGAGCAGTGGTACCTCATGGATAATAATGTGACTTGACAAACACTTATTTGATTCCCAGCTTTGGCAGTAGGGTGAATGGATTTTCTGTTATGAAAAGAAACAGGTAGAAAGGAGAGAGTATAAGAAAACCATGAGTCATTTGGCTCCACTGTGTGAGATGGTGTGTGTCTATTCACTAGGAATTGCTGAATCTGCCGGCTTCATCGGGAGGTACGTGACGTGGTATCCACATCTCAGGGTAGTTCAGGGAATGTTTTGAAATTGCTGCATTTCCAAGATGCCGTGAGAAAGACTGCTTGATTTTGACATTGCTCATGGTGACTTTGTACCACACAAACGCTGTTCAAGTTTTACTTAAATTCTGCTACCCGTTGTGCTGGCAGTCTGAAGAAGGCCACATGATGAGGCTATTTTCTCTACCATGTTTCTGAGGGGCCCTTTTCTGTGGTCATAATTCATGTGGTGGCCCTAAATGTACCTGTGATGGCTGTTACCTGTTTCCAATCTCTTCCCAGGCTGGTGTCAGAGGGAATTTTGTTTCCTTCTAGCTCTTGAGGTCTTAGGCAAAAAAAATGTCTGCTAGGGTCAGGGATAACCTCTAATTTTGTTGCTTACTGGTGCTGTCATTTATTTATTTATTAGAACTCTGAACTCAACCTGATAAGAATGAGAGAAGTTGTGTGAGTGTTTCTGTTTGAAGTACTTGACTATTTGTCAGAGCCCCTTTTCCCAAGGGGTGGGGGAATGTTTGGATATCATTCCTTGAGATAGCCTCCTGGAGTTAGTTGGGGTTGGTCCCTACAAAAAATTTGATTATGTTATTTGTGAAACACACACACACACACACACACACACACACACACACACACACACACTTATTCTAAGGAAGTAATCACCTAACCAAAACAAAAACTTACTGCTTCAACCCACTCACCCTTTCAGACAAATACTGTATATTCTTTTTTTGTCAAATTTATTGAAAATATATGTTAAATGTAGCTGAAATGGTCACTTCCTGACCAAACTAAGTTTCCTCTATTCTTTGAAATAAAGATCCTATTCTTCAGCAGTTAACAACAATATGCTTGTTGCTAAAGCAAAAAGTGAATTAGTCTGTCTCTTTTATTTCCCTTTCTGTAGGCTGTGATGCTCCCAACTTCTTAGTTCTTTCAAAAATATCATCTTTTATGCTTAATTTTCTAGTCCTGCTGCATCCTGGCTGATGCAGGAAGCAGGGCTTTGTGATCAGCCTTGGTGTGAATCCCTGTTGTGGTCCTTACTATTTTCAGACTGATGCCTTATTTAAACACTGGGCTTCTAGCTCGGCAGGCACAGAAGGAAGAATGAAAAAAAAGGGCACTTGATGGTGCCTGGCCCACAGCAGCATTTTTCAAAAAGGCCTTGTTGGCATTTTGGGTGGGACAGTTCTCCCTGGTGAAGGCCTCTCCCATGTGTAGGATGTCTGGTATCCCTAGCCTCTGGGCATCCAGCATTGACTGCTGGTTGCATCTCTTACTGTGCCAGCCAGAAAATGCTCCGCACGTCCCCAAGTGTTCTCTGTGGAAGTGGTACTGGCCTTATGGAGAGGTAGAGAGAGACTGTGGTTTACCTTTCCACTGAGAATCCTTAGTGTGATTTATGTCTTTACTCTTTGTTCACTGACTTTTTGAGAGATAATTATGTTTATCAGATCTTTTTTGAGAGATAATTATGTTTATTTATGTTTAGCATAAATTATTAATCCATCATAAAATGTGAGTTTCCCATATTATTCTATTCATATGTTTCCAAATATTTTTTCTTCTTCCCTTCCATAGCTCTGTCTTTATCGGTAGGTAACTGTAGAACTTGAAGAGCTTGTGTTTGTACTTTGGGCTCAGCGTGGACCTATACCCCTTGGCTTCTAGGTAAGCACTGCCTCCTGAGAGCTTCCTTGCCATAGAATTTTTCCACACTGAGAGGTGCAGACAATGTTCTTGTCCCTCTTAGTTCACCCAAGAACAGACACTGCTTTTTTCATGCTTGTTATAGTGTATGGCACATAGTAGGTCCTCAATAAATATTTGTTGTTACGTAAATAAAAAGGAAGATCTGATAAAATGCACACACATTTTCGATGAAAAGGAAGAAGCGGCAACTTCACTGCTCTTTCCACCTGGTAGAGTGAGTTAATAGTGAGTTAACAGATGATGATGCAGTGTAAGATACTATCTGAGGTTGGAAACAATATTTTTTTGTAGTAAACTTAACTTTTTGTTCAAGTACCTTTCAGAAAAACCTAGAACAAGTTTAAAAAGATAGTATTAAAAATTGGAAACACAAAGAGTTGTTGATTCAAAAAGATTTCACAAAGTCAGAATTGGAAGAGCTGGGGTCGTAACAAAAGCAAATTAAAAACATTAAGTTTGAAACTCTGTAAGACACACATTTCTGTGTATTTTAAGAATTTGATTTTTTTGTAAGTTAAACCCTTGTAAAGCAGCCTTTTCTATTTGCCAAATTCTCAACCTTATACCCCATTTCCTCTTGTAAGCGTACTTCCAATTAATAGTTGGCATAACCTATTCTTTCCATCTCATAGATGAGTATTAAGTGTTACTTGTGGATATGAGTGTATCTGCTGGTATTTAGCCTTGAGTGTTCACTTTATTGCTGCTACTTAAGGTTTTATGTGACTAAAGAGACAGGATACTGATTTGCTTTTTTAGTAGTGTTCTAATTTTAACAATAAAATTTTGTTCAGTAGCTAATCACCAAACTATTGGCCAAAGGTCTTTTATAGTTTTTTTTTTTTTAAATAGTATTCTGTAGTTAAGGACGCTAGGAAAGAGATCTTTCTTGGGGAAGTTATATTCAATATATACTGTTGTTTGGAAATAAGAAGTTAATGCTTAACACTGGAAGAGTCATTCTTTTTTTTTCAACTCATGCCTTATTTGCTGATTTTACTCAGTGTTCTTTGATCCATTAACTGCCTGAGAGTGTATTTCTGTGTTTGTATACTAAAAAACAAAACTAGTATACCCATAATGATTAAATTAGCTATGATTTGTGCCTTCAAATTGTGTGATGTAACTTTCAACATCATAAAAGTGAAGGACCCTCCTAAGTAGCTTGGCTTTGCCACGCCCATAAATTCTGATCTTGCAACAGGTGACTTGCTGTCTTGTGCTTCAGAATGTCCTTTCCTCAGGTGTATGCCAAGAAGAGATTGAGGGATTCTGGCAAGTAGATGTAACAGTTGGATTCACATTTATCGGAGTCCTGCTGTCTTGCAAGCAGTCCTCACTGCTTGAAAGAGTCATAGAGTTTAGTGAGATAGAAGATCCTGCTCACAAGAAACTCCGCATCTAAGGATGGAAGAAATGGACAGATGAACAAACAGCTGTAATAAATACTCAAAAGAATGTAGGGATCCTTTTAGAAGGACAGATTGGAAGGTGGCATGGTGATAAGACTGGTCAGCTCACGTTGTAGGGGACCATTGCCACGGGGCCAAAGTCATTAAGAGGGGATGTTATTTCCACTGGAATGGACCATAAAGCACTTGATGACTCTACAGCTGTAGAGGTGTTCCCAGTCACAGCCATGTGGTGACATAAAATTTTACTGGACAAACATAAATCCTTCAGAACAATACAGAAAGCTATTCAAGGCATCTCACTAATTTTTGTCGATGATATAGACCTTTTTGAATAGAAAATAGTTTCCCTAGATATAAATAGGACAAGGGCTATTTTAATTAAGGATATATTTGATGTTTAAATATTGCAGTTAATATGTTAAAATATAAACTTGACTCATCCAGCCCCAAAAGTTGCTTCATACATCATTTAAAAATTAAGTTAAAATTTAAAATTCATGATATGAGTTAAAGACTGGCATTTATGATATATTATTTTTAGTGATTAAGTACCTGAAGATGATTTTAACCTGCTAAGATGCACTAATGATAGGACAGTTAAGTACTGGGACTCTTCTTAGCTTACAGTAATATTGTGGTCTCATTAGGACTGTATCTCATAGCTGTGTATATTTGTTTCTGGTTATATTGGCTATGTTATCTCCTTTGTCACTCCCCCATACGTACAGTAAACTTTATTGTAACCATTAAAGAGCCTTGAAAATGGGTGGTCATTAATAAGTTCTTATATAACAGTTTTATAAGATTTTTTAAATAGACACTTTCGGATTGACACAGTATTAGTTCTAGCACTATTTTCCTGTCTTATAATTAATGGTATAGTGGTATTGCCTTAGTTTCCTAGGATTACTTTAACAAGTTGACACGCATTTATTGGATTAAAAAAGCATAATTTATCATCTTACAATTATGAAAGTCAGATGTCCAAATATCAAGGTGTCGGTAGGGTTACATGCCTCCTGTTGGCTGCAGGGGATAATGTAATGTTCTGGTCTTTTCTGGCTATTAGAGGCCACTTGCATTTGTTCGGTCAGAGTTCCTCCCTTGCGTCACTCCAACGTCTGCTCCATGTCCTATTTTCATCTCTGACTGTTACTTTTAGTCTTCCTTTTTTCCTTTTTTTGAGACAGGGTCGGTCTCGCAGGCAGGTCCTGAACTCATTGGTGTAGCAGCCCAGGCTGGCCTTGGACTCATGACAGTCGGCCTGCCTCTGCGGCCTGCCTCTGCGTCCCAGTGCTGGGATCTTATCTTCCTTTTGTAAGGCCTCTTGGGATTCATCTACCACCTGGCTTATCTAGGATATTCTTGCAATTGCAAAATCTTTGTTTTAAGCACAGCTGTGACTTTTGACATGTAAGGTAACACATTCACAGGTTCTAGGATTAGGATAATGAGATCTTTGGGAACCATTTTTCTGTTGATAATATACTAAATAAAAAAGTGTCAAATCTTTAATTATTTTTGCTAAAATTTTGACAGTTGGTTAATGTCAAAAAATTGATTTGAAATATTTAAATTGGCGATTTTAAAACTGGAGACAGGGAAGCATTTTAAGGATCGTCCAGGGCTTGAGAGAACATTTCTGAAATAACACTTGCTTTTGAAAAGATTCTAATTACTCTCCTTGCAGGTAAAGGTTGCATTTCCTTCTCTTGTCTTCAGTTGAGAATACTGTATTAGTGCATGTAAAGAGATTACTAATAGGAGTATCTTGTACAGATGAAGTGTGTGGAGACCAAGAAATGGTTCAGAACTAGTGCAAGTGTGCTTGTTTCTCCCTCCATCCCTCCCTCTATCCTTTCTTCCCCCCTCCTTTCTTTCTGCCCTCCTCCTTCCCTTTCTTCACAGAGCTAGGATAGCACCCTAGGCTTCACATGTGCTCAGCAAGTGCTCCGCTGTTGAGCTCCATCATCATTCTCACTCATTTACATTTTTGGTAAAAATTATCAGAAGGTGTAGCTGTTAATTATATTTGGATAAATTATACCCATGCATTCCAGTTGCTAATGATTTCTGATTTCAATGACATCAAAGTCAGTGGGCACCGCTAATACTGCTAATACTACTTGATTTTTATAAAACTTCTTAATAAGTGGGAAGATCTGGGAAATGTTATGATTTGCTTTAGTCATCCAGTTTTTATCCTTATTTGATATGGTCTGTTGCCCTTTTTGCTTTCTCTCTGTAAAGGGAGAACATTTTTTTATTAGACTCCAACTGTACCCTTACCTAAAATTGCATACAATGTATGCAGGACATTATTTTTAAAAAGTCATTGTAGTCTTGCAAAATATGGGTTTTGCAAGAAAATGAATGTAGTGATGTTTTATTTAGAGTAGACCTTAAATTAGAAGTTTAATTTTTATGTCAATCCTGAGTGTTCCCATTCTCCATTGAGACCCACCAGCATTTCTGGGAGAAACTGTACATCTTAGGTTTCACTGAAGGAATAATTTGTGCATGTGTTTCATAAAAAAGAAGTAAGAGTATCTTAATGAATGCATTATACCCTGAACTTTACCAAAAGGCCCTACAACTGCATTTTGAATAGTAGCTTTTTAAAGATAGAGTGAAATTTGTTTTCCATGGTAATTAGCCATTAGTTGACAGAACCTACAATGCCTTTGGTTTACTCAGAACTTCTAGTTGCCAACCCAAATATTTCAGTTTCCTAGCCATCCAAGAAAGGGACATTTTTATATTGTTATTTCATTTAATCACTGAATCCTAAAAAAATAAAGTCATTTCAAAATCTCTTCCCAAGAGAAACTTTTTTCTCCCATGGAGCTGTATGTTAAGTTGGTTGTATTACAAATCATCGATTTCTGACTGTTGAAATGACCTTGAAACAACACACAAAATTTGGTGCCCTCGCGCCAAGGACGCAGCTCAAGAAATCACGATGAGCCTTTTGGTGCCAAATTCTACTTTACAGCTCCTTAAAGGAATGTCCGGAGTGAGAGGATCTCTCCCGATAGCAGGAGTTCTCAGAAAAGACATGATTTCTGTTTACATTGATAGGTCATGAAGAGGAACGTGTCAAGCATATGATAAGTAAGAATTTGATGACCTCTTTCATCCTACAAAATAGCTGCTTTAAGAAGCAAAAAGTCTTAGGTTTTCCCTTTTAAATTTCAACATCAATTTCTTCCTCTACTGAGTTTAAAAAGCAACTCCCAAGTATCTTCATTGAAGACCGATGACCATGTCTGGCTTGTTTTAGTATTGAATCCCGAGGCACAACACATAATAGGTGTTTACTATGTATTTGTGGATTAACTAAATGAATAATATTGGCGATGCCTGCTACAGCTCTATCACTTTTTTCATTTTATAATTTAAATATTTGTAACTGACTCATAAAAATTGTACATATGACAATGCACCATACAGTGTTTTATACTGTATGTACATTTTATAATGTTTGAATCAAGTTAAGCCTATTTCTTCAAATGTTAATTATTTATTTATGATGACAATTTTTTTTTAGCTTTTTAAGATTTACTGTAGGTTATTGTTTTCTGTTGCCATCTTAGTTTCCAATAGTGCACCAGGACTGCTTGTAACTACCCTCTGTGTCCTTTGATCAGCCTCTTCTTATCTTTCTGTTCCTTACTCTTGCAAACCTGTAGTAACCACTACTGTACTTTCAACTTTTGTGAGAAGAACTTTTATATATAGTGTACCTGAGCGAGATTGTTAAATACTCATTTTTCTCTGGCTTATTTTGCTTCGTATACTAATCTCTACTTCCGTCCATGTTGTCGTGAATGACAGGACTCTGTGCTTTCCATGGCTACGTAGTTTCCCATAGTATACCTGTATCACAGTTTTAAAAGCATTACACGAATTGATGGACACTCTGGCTGGTTCCACTTCTTAGCTATTGTGCATGGAGCTGCCATGAACAGGAGCATGCAGATAGTTGTGTCTTTGACTTGCTGATTTCATATCCTCTGGATCTACATCCAGTGGTAGGCTTTCTGGATTGTATGGTAGTTCTTAATTTTTTTGAGTCATATTCACATTGTTTTCCACAATGGCAGCAGGTTTGAGTACTCTTTTTTCCTCATCTCTGCCAGGATTTGTTCTCTTTACCAGCATCTGTTCTCTTTTTTTATAATAGCCTTTCTTACTGGAGTGGGTAATAGTGTGCTTTGGTTTTCATTTTCAAGGTAATTATCGATGTGAACTGTTTTATGTTAAATAGAAGAGTTCTTAGTTTGGTGTCATCTCATTTGTCTGTTTTTGCTTTTGTTTCCTGTGCTTTTGGAGTGTTTTGTTTTGTGTACTCTAATGTCCTGAGGATTCCAATGTTCTGTTTTCACTTAGTAATTTCATATATTCCATTTAAGTCTTTAATTCATTCTAATTGATATATGTATCTGGTGAAAGATAAGAGTCTAGTTTTATTTTTCTGCATGTAGATACTCAATTTTCCCAGTATCACTTTTTGAAAAGACTGTCTCTTTTTCAGTGCATGTTCTTAGCATGTTTGTTGAAAATTACTTGGTCAATCCAAAGAAATTGTGACAGAAAACTTCCCAAATATTATTTAAAGTACATGTTGGAAACCACCCAGCCATCTATTTAGCCTTTAGCAATTCCAAGCTTCAATTTTCAACTCTGTAAATCTGAGTAATTGTAAATTATATTTTATTTTACAAGTTGTTTTAAAGATTAGTGATAAGCACTTAACCCATAGAAGATAGCTATTAAATGATACAAAATAATATTGTAAATGATTATAAGTGAAACAATTACAATTGTAACTCCTTGTTTAAGTTGCTTCAATTTTTTGTTTAGTTGCAAATGAGCTAGATCTTTCAGTAAAAATTTCCATGTGTCTATAAAGTATTTGAATTAACTGAACTCAATTTCTAAATTATTTTACTATTTTTGAATTTTCACAATACAGAAAAAAGGATATGTTACAGGAAATATTTCATGTCATTTTGACAGATAACTAATATTTACATCTTCTGGTTTGTTTTTGTGGGAAGTAAATTCTTTTTGAAGTACATATTTATATGGCATCTAAGAAAATAAACTGCTGTTTCTAGTAATTTTACCGTGAAAGTGTTTCCACTCCTCTTGTGTAATTACTCTGATTTTGGTAGCTTTAAAAAACTTTATAAAAGAAAAGATGAACTGCTTAGCATTTATTTCAAAATAAAACAAAGCCTTATTAACATAAAAATAAGTACAGTGTCATAAGATCTGGTGTATGCTAGAATACATAGGAGATAGAGTTTCTGTTTGTTTGTTTTTGGTAAAATTGAGTTCAAACAGCACACTCCTTCTCAGAGGAAAATCATGTATTCCTACTATGAAAGGTTTGCATAGTTAGGGCTTGGTCAATAATTCAAAATGATTCATGGTGGTGATGAGTGCTGAAAGAGAAAAAAGGCAATTGGATAAGATAACATCACATACGTGCTAAAAAATGACAAATGTTTTAGAGAAATAACAGCGCAAATGACTGGATACATTCCTCTTGTATTTCTTTCACAAGATCTCCAGTGATTGCAGGTTGTTCTAATGGTTCAGCGGTTTGGGTTTCTCGTCTTTTGCTCCTTTACTCACAGATACAAAGCTTCTGCAATGTGTGAGGCTCTCGCTTGGCCCTAGAATGGTTGAAAACCAGAAACAGATGCAGTTTCTTCTCCCTTTGGCTTGTGGAGAGACAGAAATTGATTAAATAGTCAAATTAAACAGTTGAAAATATAAAGTGCAGCTTGGCGAATATGAATTAGTTGGGGGATGCTGAAGTGTTTCCCTAAAGGGAAGGAAGGCTAAACTAAATACCAGGGTGAAAAGGGAAATTAACCAGAGAACAGAAAGAGGGAAGAACAGCCTAGAAGAAGGGCACAAAGCAGATGGTCTGTGGAATGAGTGTGTAGGCAAGTGAGAGAAATCAAAAGGCATGGAGATGATCATGGATTTTTGAAGGTAGAAACCAGACAGGCAGGGCAATGCCATTCATATTCAGGAATTTCCACATCACCTGAAGAGCAATAGAAAGTTATTGTCAGGGTTTAATTGGCTGATGGTACGATTGTGTCTGTATCTCAGAGAGATGGTTCCATTTCTGGTGGGGGATAAATTAAAAAAAAAATCACAATGACTGGTGAAAGACCATTATGTGCTGTTTCCATATTCCAGATTTTCTGAGACGCAAGATGATACAGCTAAGGACCAAGCAGATGATTAGAGAGGGAAATGTGGACATAATCAAGAAGTAGCTAAAGGGGCAAACTGGGTAGGTTTTGATGATGGCTTGAGGTGGGAGGAATGAGGTTGAGGGCAGGATGAATAAGGATAATGCCTCAGTCTTTGGATTGTGTTGATTAGGTGGACTTAGGTATTTTCATAGAGATAAGAGGTAGTGGAAGAGAACCAAGTTGAAGGGGAGAGGTAAAATCATAAATCTGTCTTTTGAGATATTCCACTAGAGATTTTAAAGATATTTCTGTAAAAAAAAAGATTAGATGCTTTGACATCTGATGTCATGGAGGAACTGTCTTAGACTAGGGATGCACATTTGTGAGTCACTATTGCATAGAGTTTAACTGGAGCCATTGGCTGGATGAGATTACAAAAATGCAGAAATGATGGTCTGCGAAAGAGCCTTTGGGAGCTGAAGAATCTTTATTAACCAAGTAAGGAAGAAAGAACATGGAACTGAGAGGAGAGGACAGAAAAAGTGAGTTTAGTGTTGTATGCAGGTCAGCAAGGAGAGGGAATATTTCTACTGAACCCAGAGTACCAAATGTGTTACTCATTTGATATGAGGGAGGATACTCATTTGATATACTGTCATGAAGGTCACGACTCAGTTATTTTGGTCAGGTGTTGGGAACAGAAAGCAGATTTGATTAGAGTTAAGTTTTCATGGAGATGAAGAAGTGGTGGCCCTAGACAGCTGTCTTGAAAAAAATACAGGGTGATAGTAAAGGAGAGGATGGAGAAATGGGAGGAGTTTTCTTACTTTGGTTTTCAGTTTTTTAAGTTGAAAAAACTTGAAGAGTTTAAAAGCTAATTGGGAAGAGGGAGACTATGTCAATAGATATATGCAATAGGGAGATCTCGTAACTCGTAAAATAAAGCTTCTATTACATGCTTAGAAGTGGGTTTTTCTCCTAGATTCTGATTGTTCATTGCATTAACCTGTAGGAAGAGGAATGTCAGAATTTTCTGTGACCTTCTTGACTTCCCTCCAAAGTAACCTTTACTGAATAAAAAAGCTCTATTAAAAGCTTCCATTAAAATTTACAGAATCAAGAAGACAAGAAGGAAATGACTTTGGGGAGTAAGTATAGTGAAACAAAAAAGAAAAGAGAGGTCTCTACACTTCAATTTTCGTAGACACCTTACAGAAACTTTGACATTTTTATAACTGTAGTTTCAGCACAAACACTCACTGGAGTAACTTAAGTCTGGAGAAGCAAATATGTGTTTTTATATCTGAGAAATTCAGGCTATAGCTAGTCATCTAAGCTGTGGAATCTGCTTTTTTTTTCCTTCAGTAATGTTTCTTATCCCCAGTCAGTGTTATCTTCCAGAAGGATTTGCAGTAGGAAAAAAATTGAAAAATTAATCTTTAGTGAGCAATGTTCTTCCAACATAAAAAAGGACACAAAAAGGATGAGGCAGAAAAGGCACTTTTGAATATTAGCACCTTTTTAGGAATAGCGAAGTGGGATTAAACAGATTTTTGTTTTTAAATCTTCTTACACGTAAGAGTATTGCGTTTTAATGCAAACAAAGTTTTTTTAAATTTTTCTGTTAGAATCTTATTATTATCTACTAACATGTTGTATAAATTTAGGTCTCAACCCTTCAGTTTTTTCATTTATAAAACAAAAAAGGGCAGGGATTATATCCAAATTTATTTCCTGATTTAAGATTCAAGGGTTCAAACAATTTTAATCACTGCTTATTAACAGTTGTTCTCAGAATGAATCTTTTTGAATACTTTGGTTTCCTGGCAACAAAAATTGTCTTTATTTCTGAACTGTTCTTCATAAAGGAATTCTAGGTGTTTGAATAGTACAGAAAAAAAGAGTTTTTATTCATCTTTCCTCATACTATCTAAATAAACTGGTCACATGTTTTGCATATGCTTTGGTGGTGACTGTTATTGTCAATTGTTTTAATTTTCATGTAACAATTAAAGGCTAAAGAGTATGTTCTCTGTACTCTGTGCCTTCAAAGTACATTCTTTTCAGAATCAAAACACAAATACTGTAACTCCAAAGATAGGTACACTAATAATTAGAGTATCACAAAAATCGTGCTAACAAACTTTTACATTTTTACCTTTTCTTACTTGAATATTGAATGCTTTACCCTCTATAACTGAAGCCATGATGACTTATTTAGTTGTGGTCTGTTTGTCTCATAGAGTCCTGGGATGCTTATGACCTAAACTCCAACATATAGATCACTTTCTCCTATGTATCTTCAGAGCACTTCACTGAATAGTTACAGAAAAAAAAAACCAGATCTACTTTATAATCCTGGTAGCCTTCAGCTTCTGCAAGAGTTTAGAAGGATTTATGAAATTTCACAATTCAAACTTCTTATGAAACTTTTATTGTGATACTTGTGGATTTTAAGAAAATGTTGTACGACTTAGTTCAAAGCTTTTTTGCTGTTTAAAGACCAGTGCTTTTAGCACCAGGTAGATCTTTGCCACCCCCCCCCCCCCCCCCCCCCGTGGCTTTGTCATATATCTGCTTTTGTCACCTCTAGGGCATGCTTAAGCCTGTCTCCTTAATTTGCTTTGATTCTGCAGAAATTCTTATTTATGTCTTAATTGTTTCCTGTTGTGACTGCAACTCTTCCTCTTTGATAGTTTTCCTAAGTCCTTTCTCTTTAAACTTCAGAGGAGACTGAATGTTACAGGGAGGCTGCAGATCGTCCTGTTAGGACAGTATTGTGTCTTATGTTGAAGTAATGCCTATCGACCTAGTTTGTCTTCTTTTTCTTTGTAGTTTGGTTGGAAAACAGATGAGATAGGCATTGGGAAGGAATTTCATATATAGTCGATTCTATTAGAAAATGTACCTTGAATCATCTAAATTAGTTATTCAGTGGGGAAAAATTATTCTAGTGGCAGAGTTTTCTTAAATTCATGGCAAACTTTTACTTAAGGTTTATGTATTCAACTTTAGACTCGGAGCAAAAGAAGCACGTGAAATAGAATTACGTTTTCTTACTCTAAAGACATTAAAATACTTCGCATATCTACAGTTTTAGTAAAATTTATATTAGTCTCAATTTTTAAATTAGTAATTAAATCCCCAAATCTACTTTTGAAGTGGACGAGTGACAGTTTGCAACTCATTTTAACTTGAATAAAAAAATTGAAGTATCTCCCTCCGGAAATAGCAGATTTTATTGCTGCAGAAGATCGTTTAGGTACATATGACAATTTTCTTTGTGTGTGTTTATCAAATGAAAATAGCTATTAAATGAAATTAGATTGATACCTCTGAGTTTTATCCTACCTGACTAAGAGTAAAGAAATGTATGTTATTCTATCTTCCTCAGAATTTTTAAAGGCAGGTTATTTTTATGAAACAAATTTTTTCATTGTCTGATCCTCTTGTAGACTGACTCTGAAGGAAGCAGGATATTTCTGTAGTGCATGTGCCACTGCTCTTTTCCTCTCTCTCTGTCACTGGCCTTGTGTCTTTACCACATATGTTTAATTCTGTAGCCCAAGAAGCACTTTTAAAGACGTGTGGGCAGCCCACCATGTCAGCCTGTGGTCTCCCTGAAAAGCTACTGTGTTGGTAGAGCCAGTACTTGAACTGATCCTGGTACAGGCAGAATGTGCACTCTAATCATTACCATTTGGGGCTGTATTTGCAACTGTGGTGTGGCTCGTAGTCACTTAAAAATAGGGCAACAAAAGAGGAGTCTGTTTTTATTATTTCTGAGGAAAACCTTTTCTATTGTAGAAGACTCTCTTGCTGAACAAATTAAGAGCTACCTGGAGAGTGACTCCAAGAGTATAGAAAATGACATAATAATAAAATACTAATATTAATAATAATTGAGAGATTGTCACACACTAGTTATTCCAATTCTTTGTGCTTTCATTTAACTCACTTAAATGCACAGTAATTCCAGAATGTAGCTATGAACCTCTTTTTATAGACGAGGAAACTGTCACTAAGGGGTTAAATGGCCGAAAAACTAAAAAGAGATGGAAAAGGATTTGGAGACAGACTGGAGACCACCTTAGGCTGCTGATGTGCAGGGGCTGCTTTCCACAGATTTCCTATGCACTTTTACGAGGCCTGGCAGGAAAAGTTGTGGGCAGCAACACTTCCTCAGCTTTTTGTTCTCTTTATCTTTACAAGCCAGTTTGCACTTATAAAGAGGCTTTTAATTTTGAGTTTGAAAATGAAGTGTCACCTACTACAAAGATTCATAGTGATGTAGTATTAGAATACAGATGTGAAGTGCCCACTGGACTTTGATGATGTTTGACTTGCTTAATGTGGCCAGATTTTGGCAATATGTTGAGAAGGTTAGTTAATCTTATGATGAGGAGCAGCTCAATCTCATTTTCTGCCATACACACACACACACACACACACACACACACACACACACACACACGTGTGTGTGTGTTTCTGTACGTATTACATCAGTGAACTAGTTGGAGTTTTTCTCAGTGATTGAAAATAATGAAAATTATGCTTTGATTTGAATTAACTTTAACTTTCAAGAATTTTTGATTGTCATAGCAGTTAGTATGAGAGTGAATATTTAAGTTTTGACTTCATTGTCTATTGAAGACTATAAAAAGTTGTCTGATTCAAAGTCCTCATTCCAACTACTTAAGAATATTAAAAAAGCTATGAATAGCATGAAAATGTTTACATTTCTGTGGAATTTTTTGTGTAGAAGACTATAACATCCTCATATCCTCATTAAATAAAAATTACATATTTACCCCAAAATGTTAATATTTAGAATTTTTATGCTCTACTCCTGATCCCAATAATTGGATGTAATATATTGGCTTTTCTTACATGCTATACATTTTTCATAATAGTCCAATAGTTCCTCAGAACACGCAACATGAATGATTATTGAAAGAGAACAAGCTGTTAATGTAGCTCGTGTATGTATGTATGTAGACATGGGCACAATCACAATAACATATGCATCATGCTGGTATACACACATATGCCCCAACATGATAACACACATGTACATGCATGCACACACATATGCCCATGTCTCCATATACACATTCAGTTGAAGGGGAGACTGCTTCTGTCAAGGGTAGACTGCTTTTCTGGTGACCCTGTTTTGGTGTTAAACTTTTTAAAAGTGAACCTTTGAACATTATTTATAATATGTGAGAAGGAGCTTTACATTCCTGTTTTTGCTATCACCTAAGATATAACAAGTAGCATAGCTTTCCTAATTTCCTAAAAAGTAAATACTTTGGAACCATTACTATATTCAGAAAAGCCATGGCAGAAATACTCTTCATAGGCACTTAAAGCATAAAACTTTCTAGTCTAATTTTTGGATTTAGAGAGAGATCTGCTTTGTCTTGACATTTCTAAATAATTATAAAAATAGATGAAAAATCACATAAAACACAGCAGAGTATCTTTTGACTTTTCCTCTTTATTGCTGTTGTTGTGAACTATAGATTAATGTTTTGAATCAACTGTGGTGTTTCACACAGGTTTTCGTTTTTGTGGGACTGTTCCTCCAGCTGTGGTTCACATTATACTTTGATTCTTGTAATTCAGTAAACTGTGTGAAATAATGGAACCCTTCCAAGCATGCTCTGTTTTCTCTTTTCCCCAGTACGCGAGCAATAGGAGAGGCTAACTGGTGCATTTTCTTGGCAGATCAATATTTCTTTCTCCGACTATTAATGATGTGATGGCATCCGACATGGGTCTTTGGGCAACTCTCACAAGAGTCTGAAGTATTCAGAAGGGAAATAGCAGTGAGCAATACGTAATGGATCAGCTCTTTGGAATGGAGAACTAGTAATTTATACCAGACCAGTTGTTCAGGGTTATTTTACCCACCCTCTTCTGTGATCGGGAGCCAAAGGATTCAAGTGGGCCATTACCTTCTGTCAGATTGTGCTTTGACTTACCTTATGATAGTGCTCAGTAGACCGTTTTTCTCCCACGGACATATAAGCACTTTATTAACATCTCTTTCATTCCTCACATATATCTAAGAATGAGCTGGAGGCCAAAAATTTCCTTTACTATAGTAAAATCCCCATTTTACACATAGCGCTGGAGACTAGGGCCGTTTTCTGGGAACCAGATTGTGGTAGTTTTCTCTAATAATTTTAATTTTGGAATCCTGCTTTTAATATTCTTTGTTAATGAGACTCTTCGAGGTACTCATATTAATAAAATATTTATTTTATTAGCAGTGAATGCACACATGAGATTTTAAATGGATGCATACATTCATGTATTGATACACATATTCTTTGAGTTTTTATATAGATGTTCTATTCCAGAAGTTTTACTGTGTATCTTGTATTCATTTGGATGAGGAAATTAGGGAGAAAATAATGGTAAAGAAGGTGATCCTTGCCCTTTTTTAGTTCTGGAAAGAATAGCAACTAGGATCTTAACATACTTTTAATCAGCCAGCTATGGCTACAATTACTAGATTTAGTGAATTATTTTGTCATCACTTATCATCACTCAGAAGGGGTTCAGATACCTGGTGAATCATTTCAGATTCCTACCATGACCTACAAGACTCTTTAAAATATATGACGCAGAATTTAGGTTCTCTTTATATATTTCCTCTTTGATATAAATGTTAACTTTGTATTCTCATATTTTTGTTTGTTTGTGAGACAGTCTCACTCTGGAGTTCAGGCTGGTCTTGAACTCACTGTGTAACTCACACTGGCCTAGAACTCAACGGCAATCCTCCCTCTCAGCCTCTCTAGTGCTGGGATTACAGATGTGCACCACCATGTCCAGGTATTATATGGTGCTGGGGGACTGAACCCAGTGCCTTGTACTTCTTTGGCAAGCGCTCTAACCACTAAGCTGTGCCCTCAGCCTTATATTTCAAGATTCTTTTGGTTCTACATAGGGTGAGTCTTCTCAGTGACAGGATAAAAGGTGGGAAAATGAAAACTTGATGAGACAATTCCATCATGGACAGTCTTCTCAGGGCTTATTGATAATCATGAAGTAATCTTGCTACTTTGACTGTATTGCTATAAAGCAACAAAGGGTCTGGTTTATTTGCACTTTAATTATACTTTTAAAAGAAATGAGGAGTTAGATTCTACAGTGAGTTTTTTTTTTTTTTTACCATATTTTACATTTTAAACTGAGTATGAGTTGGAAATGAAAACTAAGTATAATCAGTGAATGTTTTGGGTTTAAAAAGAGAAAAATTTACCTGGTAAAAAGATTCACAGACACCACAATAACAATTTAAAGTGAAACTCAAAAATAAGAAAACATGTTTTATTTGCTCAGTACTTTTTCTGATTTGACAGTAATTGCTTACGTATAGGTAATTTTGCATATCAGATAAAAATGGATCAAATTGCTGAATATAATAAAAGATTTTATCTCATACTTGTTTTTTGCAAAATTTTAAATATGCTCCCAAAAAGTGGCAACTGAAGAAATATCAACTTAGTGTGTATGTTCCAACTGTCCACAACATAGGAACTGTGAATTCTGCTTATAGTTATTAAACTTTATGAAGTGTATAGAAAAATAACAAGGTTCTACTACGAAATATTGGTCATAAATATCAAATGTATAAATTCATTAGCGGTAAGTCGGTAAATTCCATTTTTCAAAGTTCATCTGGGTGGTGGCTTTATGAAAAAATATTCAGACATTTCAACATCGTTTGCTTATGGAAAACATTTGGCAATTCTGTTAGCAAAGAACGGTGTCAAAAATCTAAACTTTTTTTCATTCAACATCTGCATTTGCTTATAAAAAACACCCCCCCCCCCCATCTCTCAAGTGAGTTAAGTTTGTCAGGGAATGTTTTTCAATTGTCGTGAAATTCAGTGTCAAATTTTGAGTATCTGTGAGCTTTAGCCTATTTGCATTTCCACGTGCCCTTACATTTAAGACTTTAGATAGGAGGGTCTTACAGAATTTTGAAAAAAATTAAGAAAATAAGTCATCTTAGGGTTTCACTTTGAAAATTTTGCTTTAGAGGAACAGATAGGTTCTTTTACACAGCCTGTACAGAAAGGGTTGCATGCTGCATGTCCCCTAGATAACTGACCATTTTCTTAGGGCATGGTATGTCCATTCTCCATATCTCAGCCTACTTAAATAGGGAAATGTGATTTGGGTGCAGGTGTCTGGGGGTGTGCTTGTAGAGTTGTTTTTCTCATGGATCTTGTATTAAAACCAAGAAAGTGACTAGATTGAAGGAAGAGACACCCTCTCTCCCCTCCCTGCCACTCTCTTGCTCTAACAAAACATATATACATACAGTGTGGCTTCATTGGATTGTTTTAACGAAGAGATTCAAAGAAAAGTATGAATATACTGGGCTCACTTAACTATGGGACCTTTTTTGATATAATTTTTTTGCACAATTTTCCTTTTTGTATTTGTTATGTATTTTGAGATTGCCTCAGATACCCAGATACTTCCTAGGGCATTTCCTTATGTCTTGTGCTGTTGGAAAAAACTGGAGACAGACATTAATAATATTCATAAAAGTCAGTTCCTCTTAGTTTAAGGAGTTTGTCAATACTGAATACTCAGCTTTTAGTAACTGAATCAGGTTTAGTAAATGAATCAGCCAGTTTCTCAGTGGCAGCATAAACTTGTTGCAGGTGTACATTAAAAAAACCCCACCATCACCAACAAAAAACAAAACCAAAAAAAACTTCTATCTACTTAATAGTATGCTGCTTTTTTTAGGGTAAGATGTTATGATGAGAAACAAATCTGTCCAGATTTTTTTGTGTTACATTTAATATGTTTTGAAAAATCTAACACAAGGATACACACACTCAAATTAGTGGGGAACACAGAATAAACTGAATTATCTTAAAAGTGAATTGACTTGGAAACATGAATTAATTTTGGCTTGTTTGACCTGTTTCTTTAACAGAAAGCTCGTTGCCGTATACAACCATAAGGAAAGTGAAAACAATTTCTTACTTGAAATGCATTTTAGTTTGTCATGTTCTTTTTTTATCTACTTGTTAAACAATATGTGGTCAGAAATGAAAATTGTATTATCTGCTTCGCACTTACCAGCCTCGCTCTGAGCATCTAATGGCAAGAGTCTAGTCCAGATAGTAAGTCAGGATATTTGTCAATAAAATATTAACAATGATAATAATTAAACAATTTACTGAGTACTTGGAGGGGCAGTATTGAATATGATTTTGGCAACTGAGCTGTTCACTAAATTACTTTCTAGTTCTTAATTGTTCTAATACTGGCATGTATCCTGGAGATACATCATGTATATCAAAAGGTCCCCCCACATATTCTTTTGTTAGTGCACAACGTGATCAATAAAGTGGAAAGAAGACTTTACTCCTGTTTTATAAGAAAGTATGTAGCATTAAATTTCCAAATTTGCAGTATTGCGATTTCACAGAGGTAACTCTCATGGGTTTTATTCACATGTGTATGTGAGTGACATCTTCATGTGCCTTCCTATGTGAGTGTTTCCTGGTGATGTCCCATCACATCTGATTAAGGTGGTAACAAAAACATGCACATACACTTGTTCACCTTTTTCTTTGTCTCATCATTATACCATGAAATCCCTATCTACCTTACCTGCTGGTGGTTTCTCTTGACCACCATAAGAAGTACTCACTGGAGAGTTATGGATAAATTAGTGAATCACACATGCATATAGACTTTGGTGTGTGATAGCTTATTTGTTAAAAATTTAGAATGAGGTTCATGGAAACAAGATATATTAATTATTGATGTTTTATTTGATGAATTAATTAAAATTTAAAAATGCTAGCCAGTTAGATCTGTCATTCTGTAAATTTTTGTGGCCATCACAGCAAAATGAGATAGGTTGTGGGTTGTACTTTTTTTTAAGAGAAACTTTGTACAATAACAGAGTTATATACTTTAATTTTACCTCAGGGTAAATTTTAAGAAAAATTAAAGCCTAACTTCTCTTGTCAAACGTGCTGATATAAGATGCTGTAAGTTAGTTTGCTATAAACACTATACAATGAAGACTGCCCCAAAGATTTGTACCAAGTATCTAGCAGTACCAGCAGGGGGAGCTACATTCCATTACTCAGTAATACATGGTCTCTGATGGTTGGCTCCTGGCAGAACCAAAATCCTACCCACAATTTCTTAAGGAATTTTATACATCATGTTATGAAGTACATATCTTAAATTATATGTATAGTATAATCATAAGAGAGAATTTGATAGAAATTTTTTATTTTTGGATGTGATCCCTACATGTGCTGTCATATAAATAATTATAATTTTACCAGATTACATTTAATTTACTTTGGATATATACTAGTGAAATACCCCTCGGAGCTAAGTTATATGTTGCTGTAAAGCTAAGTTGTGTAGAGCAAAGAGTTCACCAAAGGTTGTCAGAGGAGGTAGAATGGAGTTGTGACGGTGTTAGCCTACTTAAACCTGCTTAGTGCGCATATTGTGTCTACATTTGTGACACTTACTCATTTCTGAAAACCCAGTATATTATACTGTCAGTGATAAACTATAATTCAAGAAAATAAAAAGAAGGAAGGATGTGGTAGGAAGAGACAAATCTAATCTTAATGTAGAGAGATGGAGAACATGACAACTTGAAAGTACACGTCACCTTTAAATTTGAGTCTTGTTTCTTTCTTTAAAATAGTACTGGTAAAGACTGTTATTTTTTATTTTTCCCCCATTTTCCCCCCAGTATATGTGTAAAATCTAAAGTTTACATTGGAGTTGAGCATTTTGTGCACATATGTATCTTGTCAAGGTGACAAGGGCTTTCCCACTCTCCTTTTGTCCCTCCCTCTACCCACCCCTCCCTCACTCAATACCCCCCACCCTACCTCCCTGTTTCACTCTGTTTTTCATTTTAAGTTTCATAAGAGTTGTGGCCTGGGTCTCTCATATTAGAGAGACCATTTGATGTTTCACCTTCTGCTTCTGACTCATTTCACTAAGCATGATGTTCTCAAGCTTCTTCTATTTGCCTGCAAAAGCCTCCATGCTGTTGGACTTGATTGATGCATAGTATTCCATTGTGTATAAATACAGTTTGTGTATCTACTGGTCTGTTGATGGGTATTTTGGTGACTTCCATATTTTAGCTATTGTTAGTTCTGCAGCTGTAAACATGGGTATGCATGTATCTCTGTTGTGTGTTGTTTTGGCCTATTTTGGATATATTCCCTGGAGGGGTGTCGCTGGATCGAAGGAGATATTTATTTCTAGTCTTTTGAGAGCTCTCCATACTGCTTTCCAAAGTGGTTGTACGAATTTACATTCCCACCAGCAGTGCAGGAGGAGTCCTCTTTCCTCACAACCTCGCCAGCATTGACTGCTATTTGAGTTGTTGATATAGGCCTTTCTCTCTGGAGTGAGGTGGTACCTTAGCTTTGTTTTGATTTGCATCCCTCTTATGGCTAGAGATGTTGAACATTTTTTCATGTATCTATTGGCCTTTTCTACTTCTTCATGAGTGAACTACCTCTTCATTTCATTTGCCCACTTTTCAGTGGGGTCCTTTATTTTGGTTGGCTTACTTTCTTCAGCTCCCTGTATATTCTAGTTATGAGCTTCTTATCTGAGATGTTGGTGGTGAATATTTTTCCCAGTCTGTTGGTTCTCTTTTTACAATGTTAATATTTTCTTTTGCTGTGCAGAAACTTTTTAATTTGACAAGATCCCATTTGTTAGTAATGGAATAATTTCTTTTGCTCTTGGTGTCTTGTCAAGAAAGTCTTTGCCTACCCCTATGTCTTTTAGAAGTTTGCCTAATTTGTCTTCTAGAAGGCTTAGTGTTTCATTTTTAATGTCTAGGTCTTTGATCCACTTTGATTTGATTTTGGTGCATGGTGACAGGTGTGTGGCTAGATTCATTCTTCTTTATGTGGATGTCCAGTTTTCCCAGCACCATTTGTTGAACAGGCTGCCCTTTTTCCACTGTATGCATTTGGCCCCTTTGTCAAAGATTAAGTAATTGAGCATATTTGGGTTTGTCTGTGCATCTTCAAATCTGTTCCACTGTTCTGTCTGTCTGTTTTTGTGCCAGTACCAAATTGTTTTTACAACTCTTGCTTTATAGTACAGCCTGATATCTGGAACTGTAATGCCTCTTGCCTTGGTCTTGTTGCTCAGCATTGCTTTGGCTATTCCTGCTGTCTTTGGGTTCCATATGAATTTAAGAATTGTTGTTTCAAGTTCTTTGAAGAAACTTGTAGGTATTTTGATAGGGATTGCATTAAATCTGTATATAAGTTTAGGTAGTATAGTCAGTCAATTTGACTGTATTTATTCTGCCTATCCAAGAGCAGGGGATGCCTTTCCATTTTCTAGTGTCTCCTATAACTTCTTTCTTCATCGTAATGTAGTTTTCTTTATATAGGTCCTTCACATCCTTCGTTAGGTATACTCATAGGTATTTTTTTTTTTTTTTTGCTGAGCTATTGAGAATGGAATTATTTTTCTGAGTTCTTGCTCAATAAGTTCATTGTTAGTATAGAGAAAAGCTATTGATTTTTTTTTTGTGTTAATTTTGTATCCTGAGGCTTGGCAGAATTTTTAAATTATTTCTAGGAGTTTCATAGTGGAGTTTTTTGGGTCTTCCATGTAGATAATCTTATCATCTGCAAATAAGGAAAGTTTGACCTCCTCCTTTCTGATGCAGATTCCCTTTATTTCATTTTCTGGTCTGATTGCCCTGGCCAGTGTGTCAAGGACTATGTTGAATAAGAGTGGTGAGAGTGGGCAGCCTTGTCTTGTTCCTGATTGGAGAGGGAATGATTTCAGTTTTTCTCCGTTTACGATGATATTTGCAGTAGGCTTAGCATATATGGCTTCTATGAATTTTAGGTAGGACCCTTCTATGCCTGTTTTTATCATTGTTTTTATCATGAAGGGGTGCTGGATTTTGTCAAAGGCTTTTTCTGCATCAATTTAGGTGATCACGCGGTGTTTGTTTTCACTTTTGTTGATATGGCGTATTACATTGATTGATTTTCATATGTTGAACCAGCCTTGCATCTCAGGGATGAAGCCCACTTGATCATGGTGTATGATCTTTCTGATTATTTGTTGGATTCTGTTTGCCAGAATCTTATTGAGGATTTTTGTATCTATATTCATTAAGGATATTGGTCTGTAATTTTTCTTCCTGGTTAAGTCTTTGGTTTTGGGACTAGTGTGATGCTAGCCTCGTGAAATGAGTTTGGTAGTGTTCCTTCACTTTCTACTTTATGAAATAGTTTGAGGAGGATTGGAGTGAGTTCTTCCCTAAAGTACTGAAAAAAATTGCTGTGAATCCATCTGGGCCTGGACTTTTATTTGTAGGTAGAGCTTTTATTACTGCTTCAATTTCTGTGTACATGATGGGGTTGTTCATGCTTTTTATATCTTCCTCATTTAATTTTGGTATTTTATATGTATCTAGGAGGTTATCCATTTCTCCCCAGTTCTCAAATTTGTTATAATATAGGTGTTCAAAGTAATTTCTTATAATATTCTGGATTTCTGCAGGATCTGTTGTAATTTCACCCTTTTCCTTTCTAAGTGAGCTACTCTGTGCCTTTTCTTTCCTTTTCTTGATGAGGTTGGCGAGAGGTTTGTCGATTTTATTAATTCTTTCAAAGAACCAGCTCTTTGACTCATAAATCCTTTTATTGTCTTTTTAATCTCAATCTCATTTATTTCATATCTGATCTTTATAATTTCTTCTCTTCTACTGCCTTTTGGGTTAAGTTCTTCTTGTTTCTCTAGGTCCTTAAGTTGCATCATTAGTGAATTTATTTGTGACTGTTCTGTTCTTTTGATGTGTGCATGTATGGCTGTGAATTTTCCTCTAAGGACTGCTTTCATTGCATTCCACAGGACTGCTTTCATTGCATTCCACAGGTTTTGATATGATGTACTTCCATCATCATTTAACTCTATGAAGTTTTTGATTTCTTCTCTGATTTCTTCTATGATCCATTGTTTGGTCAGTAGTATGTTGTTAAGTCTGCATGTGTTTGTGTATTTTCTTCGGTTTCTGCTGCTGTTAAGTTCCAATCTTATTCCACTATGGTCTGAGAGTGTGTAGGGATCTCTTTTTATCCTTTTGTACTTGTTTAAGCATGAATTATGTCCTAGGACGTGGTCTTATTTTAGAAAATGTTCTGTGTGCTGTTCAGAAGAACGTGTAGTCAGTTGACATTGTGTGGAAGACTCTGTAAATGTTTGTTATGTCCAGGTTTTCTATAGTGACTTTCAGCAGTTGTATATCTTTGTGGATTTTCTGTCTGGTTGATCTATCTGTTTGTGATAATAGAGTATTAAAGTTCCCTACTGTATTTGTATTGGGGCCCATGTGTCCTTTCTGATCTAGTAATTTTTTGTTTACATAATTGGGTGCTGTAGAGTTGGGGAAATATATATTGATAATTGTTATTTCTTTCTGTTCTAATGTTCCTTTCACCAGCATGTAGTGTCCATCTTTGTCTCTCTTCACTTGTTTTCTTTTGAAATCTGATGAGTCTGAGATCAGTAAAGCTACCCCGGCTTGCTTTCTGGGACCTGTTGCATGGAATGTTGAATTCCATCCTTTTATTTTTCAGTCTGTGAGTTTCCTTGTGGGTGAAGTGTGTCTCTTGCAGACAGAAAATTATGGGTTTCCATTTTTTGATCCAGTCAACTAGTCTATGTCTTTTGATAGGTGAGTTGAGGCTGTTCATGTGTAGAGTTATTATTGAGGTATGTTTTGTGTGTCCTGTCACAGTTTTAATTTTTCCAAGTTGTTTACTCGTTTTACTTTTTTCTCAGTTCATTCTCTTCTAGCTTTTCCCTTTTTTCCTCTGGGGTCTCTTGTGTCGTTGATTCTCTTTAGCTATTCAAGTGTGTTCTGAAAATTCTCTGCAGTGATGGCTTAGTGGCTGCTGTTTTCTTTAAGCTTTCTATATCATGAAGGATTTTAGTTTCTCCCTCTAGTTTAAAGGATAGTTTTGCTGGATATAGTACTCTTGGTTGGATTTTTTGCTCTTTTAGTGTTTGAATGACATTCCTCCATGATCTCCTGCCCTTTAGAGTCTGGGTTGAGAAGTCTGAAGTTATCCTGATGGGATTAGCTTTGTAGGTCACCTTCTGCTTTTCTCTTACCGCTTTCAGTATTCTGTCTTTGTGTTGGATTTCTAGTACTTTAATTATGATGTGTCGGGTTGAGGTTCTGATTTGATCAGTATTGGTTGGGGTTCTAAATGCCTGTAGTAGCTCGATGTTCATTTCTCTTCTTAGATTTGGGACGTTTTCTTCCATAATTTCCTTGAATATGCCTTTCATTTCTTTTGTTTCGACCTCAGTCTTCTCTTGGATTCCCATAATTCTCAGGTTGTTTCTTTTTGAATCGTCTATCAGTCCTTGTAGTGATTCACTTTCTTCTTTTTATACTTTGTGGTCTTTATGGTCTTTCAGTTCCAACTCCATTATTTTGTCTTCTAGGTGTGATAATCTATTTTGAAATTGTTCAGTATCATTGCTTATTGTGACCTGTGTGTTTTTCACTTCCTGTATATCTGTATTTTTTTATGTCTCCATTGTATTCTTCTCTCATTTCTTGTATTGTCTTCATTATCTTCTGGTTCATTGCTTCTTTTTTTCCCCAATTTTATTGATGTGTACAAGTGCAGAATTTAAGGTTTACAGTGGAGTTGAGCATTTTGTGCACATACTTTTCTTGTCAAAGTGACAAGGGCTTTCCCGCTCTCCTTTTGTCCCTCCCCCTACCTTCCCTTCCCTCTCTTCACCACCCCCCCATACCCCTCTTTCCCTTTGTCTTTCATTTAAAGTTCCATGAGGTGGTTGTGGTTTAGGTCTCTCATATCAGAGAGACCATCCGATGTTTCACCTTCTGCTTCTGACTCACTTCACTAAGCATGATATTCTCAAGTTTCTTACATTTGCCTGTGAAAACCTCCATGCTGTTGGACCTTACCGATGCGTAGTATTCCATTGTGTATAAGTACCACAGTTTGTGTATCCACTGGTCTGTTGATGGGTATTTTGGTGACTTCCATGTTCTAGCTATTGTTAGTTGTGCTGCTATGAACATGGGTATACATATATCTCTGTTGTATGTTGTTTTGGCCTATTTTGGATATATTCCCAGGAGGGGTGTTGCCAGATCAAAGGGTATATTTATTTCTAGTCTTTTGAGAGCTCTCCATACTGCTTTCCGGAGTGGCCGAACAAATTTACACTCCCACCAGCAGTGTAGGAGGGTTCCTTTCTCCCCACAGCCTCGCCGGCAGTGATTGCTATTTGATTTGTTGATATAAGCCATTCTCTCTGGAGTGAGATGGTATCTTAGCATTGTTTTGATTTGCATTTCTCTTATGGCTAGAGATGTTGAGCATCTTCTCATGTATCTATTGGCCCTTTGTACTTTTTCATGAGTGAACTGCCTCTTCATTTCATTTGCCCATTTTTCAATAGGATCCTTTATTTTGGTGGGCTTAATTTTCTTTAGCTCCCTGTGTATTCTAGTTATGAGTTTCTTATCTGAGGTGTTGGTGGTGAATATTTTTTTCCCAGTCTGTTGGTTCTTTATTTAGAATGTTGACAGTTTCCTTTGCTGTGCAGAAAGTTTTTAATTTGACAAGATCCCATTTGTTGAAAGTGGGGGTAATTTCTTTTGCTGTTGGTTTCTTGTCAAGAAAATCTTTGCCTACCCCTATGTCTTTTAGAAATTTGCCTACTTTGTCTTTCAGAAGGTTTAGTGTTTCATTTTTAATATTTAGGTCTTTAATCCATTTTGATTTGATTTTGGTGCATGGTGATAGGTGTGTGACTAGATTCATTCTTCTTCATGTGGATGTCCAGTTTTCCCATCACCATTTGTTGAACAGGCTGTCCCTTTTCCATTGTATGGATTAGGCCCCTTTGTCAAAAATTAGGTAGTTGAGGGTATTTGGGTTTGTTTCTGCATCCTCGATTCTGTTCCACTGGTCTATCTGTCAATTTCTATGCCAGTACCAAATTGTTTTCACCACTGTGGCTTTATAGTATAGCCTGAAGTCTGGGATTGTCATGCCTCTTGCTTTGATGTTGTTGCTTAGGATTGCTTTGGCTGTTTGCCATCTCTTTTGGTTCCATGTGAATTTAAGAGTTGTTGTTTCAAGTTATTTGAAGAAACTTGTAGGTATTTTGATAGGGATTGCATTGAATCTATATATCAGTTTCGGTAGTATAGCCATTTTGACTGTATTTTTTTTTTTGCGTGTCCAAGAGCAGGGAATGCCTTTCCATTTTTTAATGTCTCCTATGACTTCTTTCTTCAGTGTATTGTAGTTTTCTTTATATAGGTCCTTCACATCCTTCGTTAGGAATACTCGTAGGTATTTAATTTTTTGCTGAGCTCTTGAGAATGGAATTGTTTTTCTGAGTTCTTGCTCAATATGTTCATTGTTTGTGTATAGAAATGCTATTGATTTTTTAGTGTTGAATTTATATCCTGAGACTTGGAGAAATTTTATTATTATTTCTAGGAGTTTCATATTGTTGGAGTTTTTTGGTTCTTTCATATAGACAGTCATATCATCTACAAATAAGGAAAGTTTGACCTCCTCCTTTCCAATGCAGATTCCCTTTATTTCATTTTCTGGTCTGATAGCTAGGGCAAGTGTTTCAAGGACTATCTTGAATAAAAGTGGTGAGAGTGGGCATCCTTGTCTTGTTCCTGATTTGAGAGGGAATGATTTCAGTTTTTCTCCATTTACTATAATATTTGCAGTAGGCTTAGCATATATGGCTTCTGTGAGTTTTAGGTAGGGCCCTTCTATACCTATTTTTTTCAGAGTTTTTATCTTGTAGGGGTGCTGGATTTTGTCAAAGGCTTTTTCTGCATCAATTTAGGTGATCACGCGGTGTTTGTTTTCACTTTTGTTGATATGGCGTATTACATTGATTGATTTTCATATGTTGAACCAGCCTTGCATCTCAGGGATGAAGCCCACTTGATCATGATGTATGATCTTTCTGATTACTTGTTGGATTCTGTTTGCCAGAATCTTATTGAGGATTTTTGCATCTATATTCATTAAGAATATTGGTCTATAGTTTTCCTTCCTGTTTAAGTCTTTGTCTGGTTTTGCGATAAGTGTGATACTAGCCTCGAGGAATTAGTTTGGTAGCATTAATTCACTTTCCACCTTATGGAATAGTTTGAGGAGGATTGGTGTTAGTTCTTCCCTAAAGTACTGAAAAAATTCTGTTGTGAGTCCTTCTGGGCTTAGACTTTTATTCGTAGGTAGAGCTTTTATTGCTGCTTCAATTTCTGTGTGTGATTGGGTTATTCAAGATTTTTGTATCTTCCTCATTTAATTTTGGTATTTTATATGCATCTGGGAAGTCGTCCATTTCTTCGCAGTTCTCAGATTTGTTGGAATATAGGTGTTGAAAGTAAATTCTTATAATATTCTGAATTTCTGCAGGATCTGTTGTAATTTCACCCTTTTCATTTCTAAGTGCGTTAATCTGTGCCTTTTCTTTCCTTTTCTTGATGAGATTAGCAAGAGGCTTGACAATTTTGTTAATTCTTTCAAAGAACCAGCTTTTTGACTCATTGATCTTTTTATTGTCTTTTAATCTCAATCTCATTTATTTCAGATCTGATCTTTATAATTTCTTCTCTTCTACTGCCTTTTGGCTTAAGTTGTTCTTGTTTCTCTAGTGCCATAAGGTGCCCTATTAGTGAATTTATTTGTGATTGTGCTGTTCTTTTGATGTGTGCATTTATGGCTATGAATTTTCCTCTCAGGACTGCTTTCATTGTAGCCTACAGATTTTGATATGATGTACTTCCATCATCATTTATCTCTATGAAGTGTTTGATTTCTTCCGTAACCCATTGTTTGGTCAGTAGTAAGTTGTTAAGTCTCCGTGTGTTTGTGTATTTTCTTCTGTTTCTATTGCTGATGAGTTCCAGTCTTATTCCATTATGGTCTGAGAGTATGCAGGCTATTATTTGTATCCCTTTGTATTTGTTTAACGATGACTTGTGTCCTAGGACGTGATCTATTTTAGAAAATGTTCCGTGTGCTACTGAGAAGAACATATAGTCAATTGATGTTGGATGGAAAACTCTGTAAAGGTCTGTCATGTCCAAGTTTTCTATAGTGTCTTTCAACAGTTGTATATCTTTGTTGGTTTTTTTCTGGTTGATCTATCTATTTGTGACAGTGGGGTATTAAAGTCCCCTACTATAATTGTGTTGGGGCCTATGTGTCCTTTCAGATCTAGTAGTTTTTGGTTTACATAATTCGATGCTCTAGGGTTGGGGGCATATATATTGATAATTGTTATTTCTTTCTGTTCTAATGTTCCTTTCACCAGTATGTAGTGTCCATCTTTGTCTCTCTTTACCTGTTTTCTTTTGAAGTCTGATGAGTCTGAGATTAATATAGCTACCCCTGCTTGTTTTTTGGGACCTGCTGCATGAAATATTGAATTCCAACCTTTTATTTTCAGTCTGTGAGTTTCCTTGTGGGTGAAGTGTGTCTCTTGTAGGCAGCATATTGTGGGTTTCTGTTTTTTGATCCTGTCAGCCAGTCTGTGTCTTTTGATGGGTGAGTTGAGGCCGTTCACATTCAGAGGTATTACTGAGGTATGTTTTGTGTGTCCTGCCATAATTGCAGTTTTTCCATGTTGTTCACTAACTTTACTTTTTTCTCGGCTCATTCTCCTCCAGTTTTTGTCTTTTTTTCTCTTTGGACTCTTGTGTTGTTGGTTTCTCTTTTACAATCCAAGTCTCCTTTGAAAATTCTCTGCAGTGATGGCTTAGTGGCCGCACGTTTCTTTAAGCTTTCTATATCACATAGAATTTTAATTTCTCCCTCTAGTTTAAAAGATAGTTTTGCTGGATATAGTAATCTTGGTTGGAATTTGTGTTCTTTAAGTGTTTGAATGATATTGTTCCATGGTCTCCTGGCTTTTAGTGTCTGGGTTGAGAAATCTGCAGTTATCATGATGGGCTTACAATTATAGGTCACCTTCTGCTTTTGTCTTACCACTTTCAGTATTCTCTTTGTGTTGGGCTTCTAGTACTTTAATTATGATGTGTCGTGATGAAGTTCTTTTCTGATCCACATTGTTTGGTGTTCTATATGCTTGCAGAAGATCAATGTTCACTTCTCTTCTTAAGTATGGGAAATTTTCTTCCATAATTTCCTTAAATATGACCTTTAATCCTTTTGTTTCATCTTCAGTCTTCTCTTGGACTCCCCTAATTCTCAGATTGTTTCTCTTTGAATCATCTATCAGACGTTGTAATGATACACCTTCTTCTTTTTTTGCTTTGCTTTCTTTATGGTCTTTCCATTTCTGCTCTGCCATTTTGTCTTCTAAATCTGATAATCTCTTTTGAAATTGTTCGATATTGTTGCTTATTGTGACCTGTGTGTGTTTTGCATCCTGTAATTCTGCATTTATTTTCTCATGTCTCTATTGTGTTCTTCTCCCACTTCTTGCATTGCCTTCACTCTCCTCCAGTTCATTTCTTCTTTGATCTCCTCTACTTGCCTCTCAAAGCTTGCTTTTAGCTTAGCTAGGTCTTGGCATAGCTCTTGTTCTAAGGTTCTCATGTCTTGTATCATTTCCTGCTTTATTTCCTGTTTTGCTTCCTGTTTTAGTTCCTGCTTTAATTCCTGCATTAATTCCTGCTTTAACTCGTTGTATTTCTGGGCCCAGAATTTACCTTCATTTGTGCCATTTTTGTCTTTAGCCTCTGTATTTTCGGGATTCCTGATATGCTCCTCTAGAGTGTCAGTATTTTTTGAAGGAGATTTATTTCCACGTTTCCTCATGGTTCTGCTGTCTCTGGTGGTTACTGATTATCTATCACTTGCTTCCTCTATGTGGCTGTCCCCAGGAGGGCTCGGTCGGGTGCTGGGAGAGCCTAGCCTCTGCGTTGACGCCCAGGGCAAGGGGCAGTGGAGACAAGAACTCAAGCCCCGCTGCTCTACTCCCGCGTGGCTGTGTCCTTCGTTATCCAGGCCCCGGACTGCCTCAAGGTCTCCTGGTACTGAGGACGCCTGTGTACTCTTACAGCCTGCTCCTGTGAAGCTCCTTCTGGCTTCTGGCACTCACCGCCTCTTCCACTGGGCTCCGAGGCATGAGGATCAGCTGTGAGCCCCACCCGTGGCTCTTAAGCAGTTTCCTCTGGCCATTGGCACTCGCTGCCACCTCTGCGGGGCTCCATGTCCCGGGAAGCAGATGTTCGCCCTGCCTGTCCAGACCCAAGCAGCTTCCTGCAGTGAGGAGCAGCTGCGTGCCTCACCTGCGCTCTTAAGCCATTTCCACTGCCAGCGGCGGCCGAGTGCCATACCTGTCCAAATGCAAGCAGCTTCCTGCAGCCACCGGCCAGCCCCACCTCTCTCATTTCTTCTTTGATCTCCTCTATTTGCTTCTCAAAGCTTGCTCTTAATTTAGCTAGGTCTTGGCGTCGCTCCTGATATATGATTTTGATTTCCTGCATCATTTCCTGCTTTATTTCCTGCTTTAATTCCAGCTTTAGCTCGATGTATTTCTGGGCCCAGAAGTTACCCTCATTTATGCCATTTTTATCTTTAGCTTCTGCATTTTCAGGATTCCTGGTATACTCTTCTGATATGCCAAGACTACTTGAAGGAGATTTATTTCCACGTTTCCTCATGATTCTGTTGTCTTTGGTTGTCTCTGGTTGTCTGTCACTGGATTTCCCCTATGTGATTCTCCCCGGTATGGCTCTGTCCGGGGCTGAGAGAACAGAGTCTCCTTGTTGACCACTTGGCAGGCTCCTCCCTGCACTGGTCCAGAGCTGTTGCGAAGATCACAGAGGGCGGGAAGCCCGGCGTCTGTCTCTGTACCTCAGCTGGCTGTTCCCTTAAAAATTTTAAAAATTTTATTTTAAGAAATGGTCTTGCTAAGTTGCCCAGGCTAGCCTTGAATCTGTGATTGTCTTGTTTCAGCCTCCTGAGCAGCTGGGAACAGACATGTGCTACCACACTGGCTTCCAATTTTCAGTTTTCAGTAATTTTTAAAGTTAGAGACACAGAAATCTCTAATTCTTTGTAGTCCATTTCCAAATGAATAGACAGGGCAAGGTTTCCTCATCATTATGCAGTAACTTATTAAACATGTTATATAGCTGAATAGATCAAAAATGGTCAGATAAGAGTAGGCGGTTGAAGCCTTCGGTCATCTGCTACAAGTCTAAATTCCTGTAATAACTTGCCTAAAAAGGATCTTTGTGGTTTTCAAAAGATATGAGTTGTCACCTTGATAAGGAGCCACCGCTCCTGCCGCTAAAGGCTTTTATTTTGAAATGATTGCTGATGAACAAAATCTCTCATTTAATTGAGTTTCCTTGACTTTTAAGTAGTTAATGTTGAATTTGTCCAGTGATTTTTGGATACAATCAAAGATGAATGTCTTTCTATTTTTGTCTTGTTGGTAGAAATGAATTTGGTGTTCACTGGTAATGCAGTCAGTTATCCGTGGAAAGTTCACTTGGCAATGAAAATGTCTATTTTATTTTTTCCTGCCAGTGATTTCTTACATGATTGCCTTTTAATTATTTTCTTGCACTTAATATTTATTAAGTGTTGTATCAGTAGCATAATGTAAGGGTCATATAGGCTAAAATGTTGATATTCTTAGTTATTTTTAGCAAGAAACATGAGCAGGCTTGATTGGTTAGACAAGAAAAACCATGACTGACGTGCCTGAAACCAATGGTGACTAAGACAGATTTCTACGTGTGTGATGGTAGACTAGTCACAGAAACACTGAAAGAGCATACCCTAAAGGTGATCCAGTTAACCTTTAAGCCATATTGTTTGATAACAGTTGTGAGAGAACAGGGCAATGACTACTTTAATATCTGACCATAATCATTAGGAGAAATTTATCACCTTCTGAATTTTAGTTTTTATATACGATTTTGTAGTCAATTGTTTACATATTGTATAAGGTTATTCTTTTTTCATTTTGTGACTAGAATTGTGGCTATTACCATGCAGGATTCTTAAGAGTATTGTGTTTTATCATCTGTGTTGTCTAGAAAAGTGCTTACATATAGAAAGTGCTCCAGGAAACTTTGCTGAGTGGAAGAATGTATTGATACTGAATAAGAATTTTAAAATTGCTGCTTTCATATGTATAATATTTACTGGGAATGTAATACTGCTTTTTTGACTTAAAAGTGTCTAAACAAAAATTCTGGGTCTTAGTATGACTGTTAGTAGTTTTGACTGACTGTGCAATCAAAAAAAAGTGGCCTAACTTAGTATATGTTCAACAACAAGACAGGACAAGGTTCTGCAAATAAATGCTTCCTCTAATTACAGATGAAAATTTGAAGGAGGCAGTGGAACTCTAGGGAATTCATTTCCTTTTTTAAAAAAAATTTTGTGGCCATGAGCCACAAAGTTTTGCTTTACCTTGTGCTCTAGCCAGTAGGTGCTGCTTTGCCACAGACCTAGAAGCAACAGGACCAATCATAACACCAGCAACCCACCATGGACTGGAACCTCCAAAACGATGAGCCAAAGGAAAATTTTTTTCCTTACAAGTTATCTCATGCATTTTATGGATGTGGACAGTTCACTCGTGTCATATTGTGTGTAACTGATAATTGTGCAGTTGAGCTTTCTCAACCTGGTGATCTGTGAAAGCAGCCTTTCTGCCTGTCATCACACCTAGGCCACTTGAGGCTTGCACAGGATTGGAATACCATGCTAGAATATTTACTCTTATACATTGCTGCACATCTGCTTGATTTGTTTGTTACTGTACTGTCAAATGCAACTCTATGTCTTGGAGGTAATGTTCTTTTTATGTCATGGCAGTTTATGTATTAGACTGTGTGATGAATGGGCTCAGGGTAAGAATCCCTGCTCCAAGCATTCATGGTCTCAGTTTGACATAGACAACAATTAGGTTGAGTGGGGTGAGAAATTCTTATCCAGAAAAAAAATCCATTTTTTTCCTATGTAAGGTAGGACATGTAACATCATTATTGGATGTGTTACTAACTGGTCAGAGTGGAAGGGTAACTCCAAAGAAGAGCAAACTGCAGGCAGTTGTAACACAGATCCATCAATCCGCGCACTAAGCTGTTTTTGTAAAAATGACTATTGTTATCTCTTAATGCTTTAGTGATTAAAAACAGTCATTCTGTGGTGAAGTCTTCATGACTCCTTTTAATCCTTTTGGGGATACTGGTGATACTTTAATTAGAAAGGAGGTAACCAGAATTCCGTAATCACAGCTGACTCATAGCTTTCATATTCCTTATAGAATGCTCTTCTCTTGCGACTACCTGATATATATATATATATATATATATATCAATTTATTGGATACAGGAAGAGACTAAATTCATCTCTACTGTGCGTATCACAAAATACATCTTAGAGATAATGATGTATGACTTATATGCTAATGTCAGCTGTATCTCATTAGCAATAAAGGCATCTTGGAACATAATGTGGAAAAACCAGTGGTCAGTGTTGGGTAACATCATAGCAGAAAGAATGACTCAGGGCTAATGCCCCAAGTTGGGGGGAGTAGTGAGGCATTTAACAACAGCTTGTGTTAGGATTTTATGCAGTTGGAAAATCCATTAGGGTGAGTGCTTGGAATTGGATACACCCTTCAGTCAAGCTGGGGAGAAGCTGAGATAAAGAGAAAGAAGTGGGCTTCAGCCGTCGTTGGCATTTGGGTTCATGGCTGACAGCAGTGCGATCTTGATGCTTTAGCTTGGGTCTCTTACTGGCCTATTGCTTAGACCTCCTTTCCCATGCTGAGGGAAGCTCCATGAGGGTGAGAATCAATACTGTCATTTTATTTTCCTGCCTCCATTGTACCTACAGTGTCTAGTACAGTAGAACCTCAGCAAATATTTTTGAGTAAATCAAGTAAATGCGTTTGCTGAAAGACTCTTCTGCATGAAGTATTTTACCAAGTGTAACGGGAGGGGCTGGAAGAATAGAGCAGCAGTTACAGTGCTTAAGCTCAAGGCCCTGAGTTTAATTTCCCACCCGCATGGTCCAGTTATGGTGGTGCATTCCTGTAATCCCAACTCTGCAGAGGCAGAAGAATGAGACCCTGTCTCAAACCAAACCAACCTAAACCAAACCAAACCAAACCAAACCAAACCAAATATGATGGAAGAAACAGAGATCAACAAGGGAGATGTGTATACAAAAGACAAAGTGCATCATTCCCTAAGGCCTGAAGGTCTACGTGGCAAATGAAGCTGTTCTGACTGAGAGACAGGGGGAGGCCAGCTACAGAGCTACCCATGGTGGAGAAATATTCAACTTGGCCCTTAAAGAAGAGTGGGCATCAAGCCAGCCCTGGTGGCACAAGTTTGTAATTGCAGCACTCTGGGAATCTCAGGTAGGAGAATTGTAATTTCAAGCCTGGTCTGGGTAATTTAGTGATGTAGCAAGACCTTGTCTTAAAGTCAGAAACATAAAATGGACTGAATATGTAGCTCAGTTCAAAGACCCTAGGCTGATCCCCAGTAGAAACAAAAAAAAATAAAGTAAAACAAAACAAAAAACAAAACAAAAACCCTAAAACAACCACGAGAACACAAAACAAACCAGACAGGTTGGACTCAGAGTAAGAATGTGTGCCTGTGAGGTAGGCACAGAGGCTGAAGCGGGTAGGCAGGCAAGTCTGTAGAGAAGACTTGAAAGGCGTGATAAAGGAGTTCTCATTTTAGGCAGTGAAGATTCCGCAGAGGGGTTTGTACATGAATAAAAGTTAATCCTAAACCAAAGATTTCAGGCTGTGGCCTATACATCTTCCTGTATATTGTGCAGTTTCAAATATTGCTGATTTGACTGTTTTGACATTAACTTCCCTACGGCACTCCTAAAACCTCTGATGAGTTTGTTGTGAGTAGGGCAGGAAGGGCTCAGTGTTTCCTCCATCTGTCTGCATCTAGGTTTTGAATCAGCAAAGGAAGACAGGAATACAGAAATAGTCTTAAAAATCATCATTGTATGCATAACAAAAAGGCTCCTATGGCTCATAGAATATCAGATGTTGGGAGGCTAACTGAACCAGGTTTAAATACTTTTAGCTCCTGTAGCTATATTGGTGTTTCCAACCACATTGTTTTCCTATCCCCTCCTCCTTCCAAATATCTGTCTCCTACACTTGGCTAAACCCAACCCGTTTTTCCCCCTCGAATTCCATTTGTCATTTCCTCTGAACTGCCCAATAAATCTCCCTTAAACTCCCCTACCCCGTACATTACAGATGACACCTCTGTTTGCGTCTGCATATTCATATTTCCTTTACTGCAAAGCGATTATCTTAGGCCTTAAGTATGTATCAGTGAGTCCATCACACTGTCACTCTGGGTCACACTGTCACATCCTTGGAATTGATTTCCTAAGCAGTCCTTAAACACCCAGAATGACAATGTGGTCTCGTCTTGTAGAGCTTCAAATTATTAGAAAATTACATATTATGTGGAATTGAAATCTGCCTGGTTTTTTTTGCCCTGTTAGGTTCTTTTCCTTCTGAGTGATATAGCTGTGTTTGGAGGTGATTGTCATTGTTATCGTTCATATAACTATTGATTAGGACACCTCAAAACCTCATAGCCCTTCTATAAATACACTCCAGTTGGGACTTACCTTTACTGAATGCATAATTGTGTACATATTGTGTATAATTTCATATAATTCTTGTGTCTGAAACAATGAATTCTTCATGATGCAATTTTTTATTACTACTTCAATTTCTAAAAATTCGTTAATAACTTCATCTTATTGGTTGATAGAAAGCTTGCAATTACATATAGTTTATTTTTCCACTAAATTAAAACATATATGCCTAATAACTGTGATTAGTGTATAAATGTCCCTAACTAAATGCCATTCTGTGCTTTTGAAATCTTAAAGATAAATGTAAAACTTACCTAATTCCATTTTGTAAAAATAAAACTTTTCAGTAGGCTCAAGTTTCCATCTCATTCAACATGAGTAATTTTAGCAAATTCACCAAACTTTGCACTGAAATTACGGTACAGTATGTGGTTCCTTGGTGAATTCTTGTGGAAGAATGGTTGGAAAAGGAATTGTTATTACCTTGATATATATTGGGTTTTATTCCTCCAACCTTTCTCTGAATATTCAAGATCATTTTAAACATCTCCTTTAATTTAAAATGTACTTTACCAGTTTGCTTATGCTTTCCGGCACTTGCCACCTTCCTTCCTTTTGGAAAGTTCCATTTTGCTTTTTATATTTCCATCTCCTGCTACCTGCCCCACACTTCTCACTACCGATGCTTCTCTGCTACTCCATACGTCTGTGTCTTCCTGTATGTTTTGTTCAGATATTAACACGTAGTTTAACCAAAAATTAGAGAGAAAGATCTCATTCAAGTTTGCTGTTTTCCTTCCTGTTTGATGACTTTATACCTCCTTCTCTGATTGCATTAATTTTCTCATAATTTCTTCCAGTATGCTTTATATTTCACTTTAAAATATTTTTTATTATTTTTAGAAAGCATTCTTAAGAAGAATTGGCCCAGATATTTAAAAACAAATCCAAAACAAATGAGGGAATTTTATCAAATCACTGGGTGTGTCCAATAAAACAACTTGATATTATGAACTCCTACCAGCATTCTCTAATGTAGCTTTCTTTTTTTTCCCCCAACAATGTACTGTGCAATTCAGCATATTTGACAAGACCTCTTAAGGTACATATGACTTAGAAGAAGGAAAAAATAGACAAGGAACAGGATGTAGGTAAAGAAATTAATGGGAAAGAAAGAAAGCACAGTGAAGTGTACAAGAGGCCCAACAAAGGCTCCAGGAACCACTGCCAGTGGCCCTGAAAACTCTGTGCTTCCTATTTGCCTCTGATTGGAAACTGTCAGCAAGGGAAAGCGTTGATAGAACCTCTGAAGTTACTTTGTCTTCTGAGAATCAAAGAGGATGATGGTGTGGATCCCAAATGAGATTAGCCTCCCTTTTCCTTGTACCAGACCCTCAGGAAGGGGATGCTACCACCACTTTTATGGATGAGGGACTATGTGGTATTGAGAACTGGATTTTGCTGTATGCATTTTGTTACCTCGGGCATTCCTACTCCATGTTTTAAACTGGGATTTATAATTATGAAACGAGGTAACAGAATTCTTAACTGGCAGGACAGCTCAGTAGCCAATCTAGATCACACTACTTAGAGGTAAAAGGACTTGGTTCTGGTCTTTTCAATTTCAAAGTATTTAGTCTCTCTTGCTCTTTCTGAAATTAAGATTTGTTTTTCTTGTTTGTTTGAATCAAATAAGGTTTACAAACAGTAAATTTTGAAATATAGTTTAAAATATTTATACTTTGGCATGTTACTCTTTGTAGTTTGGGATTTATGAGATGGGTATGATTAAAACCAAGCTGAAAGCCATTAGCCTAAAGCATTCGGATCATCAGAGAATGCAAGAAATAATGTCAATAAAATGTATGATATTTTAATGCTGTATAATAATATTTCCTGGCTGAGACGTGCTTGTTGTAAACTGCAAGTGAAATGGACCATTTCCTGTCTTCAGCTGGGTAAATATATTTGCTCATATAAATATTCACACACTGATTTTTATACATAAATTTTATATATAGACTTTTTTTCTAATTTGTTCTGGTTATCTAATTTCAGCTTTGAAAAACCAAACAGTCTTATTGATAAAAGTGTTGAGTATGTACCTCCCAGATTATGTGTATGTTAACTTATAAGTCACATGTACAGTTTTATACTAATAAATTAGGTTGGTTTTGAAACATACAAAAAATAGTTGAATCATATCAGCCCAAGCAGAAATTTCTTCAAACAAATGTTCTTGCACAGCTTGTCAGGGTGTACGATCCTGTTGTGGAGATCACTAATATAAAAGATTGCATGCTTTGGTATAAGTTAACTAAATACAAAGGCAGATCAGACATAACAGCATATATTTAAATAAAAAATTATTGCTGTTGAAGACGCATTAGCATGACTCACTTCAAACATACTTAACCTGTTCTTCTTGTCACCTTCTAGAGCAGTTCTGAAAGTCCTCTTTGGTGATTGTCTTTATGGGGTATGGTTAAAAAATAGAGTGACCATAGCTGAAAGTGCCATCCAATGGGAAGTTAGTTCTTAAAGACATTACTTCGTGTCCTCATCCACCTTATTCTCCAGGTCTGTTACCCTGAGACCTCTGGTGCTTCTCCAAAGTTAAAATGATCACGAATGGGAAACATTTGAAATCAACTCAGGACCTCATGACAGCCATCACAACACAACGAAAGACACAGAAGTAGAGTTCCAGACTTGCCTCAGAAAGTAAAGGCAAGGATTTCTGGGAGGACCAATGCCAATGTGTCATTTGTTGTAGTGTATTTTTCAAAAATTTAAATATTCACTTTAATTTGTCACCACACCTTGTATACATGCCTTGAAAGGAATTCTGAAGTTAGCTGCAAGTTTTATATCATTTAAATTTATGCTATATGATTAGGGTTTGATATATGCTTGGTCTCAGGGAAGTGAATTGTTTTACAGTAGAAAATTTTAGGAAACATCACGTGTTAGTGAAAACTAATAAATTGTGATCAAGCTTGAAGTAGCATATTGTAATATGTACTGGGTCACCAACAGGGATGGATCATTTGTTTCCTCAGAATGTATACAGAGGACTGTTGTGACCTACCTAACTTTCTAGAAAGCTATTCTGATGAGTGTGGTACTCTGTGTGTGTGACAGAAAGAGAGAACATGCTTCAGAGAGAAGAGAGACAGACAGACTGATCAAAAGAGTAGATTGCAGCTCCCCCTTTTTAGATGCATAGAGACCGTTGGATTTTTTTTTTTTTTTTTTTTTTTTTTTTGAGACAAGGTCTCACTGTCTGGTCCAGGCTGGCCCTGAATTCACTTTGTAGCCCAGACTGGCCATCTTCCTGCTTCAGCCTTTTGAATGCTGAGAAGACAGGCGTGCAGCAGCACTAAGCTGCATGCAATAGCTTTATGTGGTGCCAGGCAATCAAACTCGGGGCCTGTGTTTACAAGGGAAGCATTTTAACTGCTGTGTCATTTCTCCAACCCTGTTTCTTGCTTTTTGAACAAAGAAAATACTTAAGCAGCAGGGACTGCCTACCATCCCCTTCTATGAGTCACCCTGTAAAGACTTGGAAGGCTCACCCATTTTTCTACAAATTTCTCAAATTTATCTTTGTTCGTGACTGAGTAGTACTACATTATATATCCATCACATATATAATACATGTAGATATATATCATGTACATACTAACATACATCACATATATATCAATACATATATAACATATATATCACATATAGAGTACCAAAAGTGCACTCTAAGGAAAACTACAGACTTAAAGAGATTGTAACATACCAATGTAAATTCACGAGTTATGATAAATAAACCACTTTTTTGGAAAATCTTGATGAAGGAGGGACTGTGTATGTGGTGGATAAATGGGGATAGATTTTGAATCTGTGTACCGATACTGTCACAGTATTCTTGTGGTACCTGAAGAAAACATGGAAGTGAGTATGAACATTTAAAAATGTTCTTAGAAATTTAAGGCAAAGTACAAATGATTTCTAATATTAATTTCAGAACCATAAATATCACAATTTTGTTTTTGTTGTTCTGTTTTTTTGAAGTGCCTACAATTTTCATGTTGCTTCAAAATTTGTTGCCACAGATTCGATGTCGCCTACAGATTTCTGGCAAAAATGCCTATTCTTATGACCCATCAGTTTTGATCTTCCCAGGAGGTCATCTCTTGGCTTTGTGGTTTCAGTGTAATCCAAGTCAGCTCCATGGAGCTGCTCACATGACTGGAAGCCAGAATACATAACTGAAATAAAACGTCCTGCTATGGGAAAATAAACTACCCAAAGGACTTGTGTGTCTTTCCTTGTTTCTTTTCATTCTAATTTTAGAACAAAATTTAAACAAGAAACAGCCTTTTGAATTTAAAATTGGAACAATCTAGACTTCTAGAAATGGGTAATTAAATTACCTAGGTTCATAGTGAAGTCAAGTGTGTTGTGATAGTTTTATTGCTTTACTCCTCTACTATTTCTATTTTTCATTTTTTCTAAATCTGTCTGAATACCTTGGATGATCAACAAGTAGATCTTCACTTTGTTTTTCACTTTAAATTCCATGAGATAGTTGTGATCTGGGTTTCTCATATAGAGACCATTCGATGTTTCACCTTCTGCTTCTGGCTCTCTTCACTAAGCATGAGATGTTCTCAAGTTTCTTCCATTTGCTTACAAAAGCCTCCAAGCTGTTGGACTTTGTAGATGCATAGTATTCCATTGTGTATAAATAGTTTTATTTTAAAGAAGAGGAATGTGAAGCTAAAGGTGTGAGTTGCTTGATTGGTCTACCTGGCTATCAGGAATTTCGAGGACAGGAGCCCAGTCTCTTCCTCTTGCTGAGGCCATGTGTTTGGCCACTGTTGAGAATTACTGTTCTAGGCTGAAACAGTTTCATTCTCTAAGTGCTTGTACCACACTCTGTCTCACACAGCCATTCTTGGTTCATGCTATTTTTAAATTACACAATTGACTTTAGGATGAGAATTTGAAAACCTAAGAATTCCTATACGTGTAACCTAGGAAAACACACTTTTAGTAAGCTACATATTATCTTATGATAGGAAACCAATAGACACGTGTGTGTTAATATCTGCTGTGGGCTAAACTTTGGCTGGACCATGGGAGTGAGAAAGCATATTGTAGCTGTAAGCATAATTGAAAGTATAAAGATCATGGAATTCTCCTGGGAAAGAGCTCACTTTTCTTCAATGCCTGCTATATATATATATATATATATATATATATATATATATATATATATATATATATATATTGTTTGTACACAGTTTGTTCCATCCAATTTACACCAATCAGTCATATTATTACAAGTAAGAACACCACGGCTCACGGATCAGTAACTATCTTGCAATAGCTAGTAAATAGCAAAACCAGAATGGCTGTACATATTTCTTTTATTTCATAGCCTAAACTTTTTTTCATGAATTATTTTGTTAAAATACTAAAAGAGTATGGAAAACTTTATAACTCTACTAACTTAACTCTTGATTCTATATTGTGGACAAAAATGGAAGAAAAAATAACTGACATGTTGATGATTAACGAGAATGACTGTTGTGCCCTTCGTGATACTTGTTTCTATCATTATTTTAGATCTTAATGAAGCAGAAAGGACAAACAAGAAAATGTTCATAAAATTATTCAGACCTGATACTAAACATGTAATGTATATATATGTATATGTATATATAAACTCATAGCGTTTTTTACATAGGTAGTAGACACGCAGATACTCTGAAGATAGATAAGGCTTTTTCAAGTCTGTTTTATACCCAGAGGTATTCTTTGGAGCTCAGCTAGGTATTTAACTTGTTCAAAACCACTCTAATAATGTAGCATTGGTATAAAAACATGGGTCATGGCTTGAAATATAATGGTCTTTTTATTAAGTCTTGTTCCAGTGTTTTTAGAGCTTACCTATTAATATTTTATAGAACTAATTTGTATCTGTGTAGTATTTTCTTTGTTTTGAAAAGTATTGTAGCAATTGTGAATTTCTATCTTAGGTATATTTGAAATACACATGTCTGCATTTTTATACAGGTACCAAACTCAAACCATACATGTAATAATATTAATAAATTCTGCCCAAAGTGAAGCACTTCTAATCTCATTTACAAATTGTCACTTGAATCCACATGTTTATTACTTGTGTTATGTTCACTCCAAGTTTTTTTTTTTTTAGGTAGGGGATGTATCAACATTTTTAATGTTTGTCATATCCATTGGCAGACAGATTGATCGTAGCGTTTGGTCAGTTGCTTAGGGGACAAAACCAAATAGCATATTGGTTGTGTTATGTTGCACTTTGTGGTTTTACAGTTTAGGAAGTCCAGTTCTTGTTTAATAACATGCAACTGTTTTTCTAAAAGCGTTTCTCTATATGTAACCAGTGCTCTAATGAAGTATTTGGAGGAAACTAACGGCACTTAGATTCCAAAACAAAGAAATAATGCCACAGTCTAATCAATCAGGAATTATTTTGTTTCCACAACAACTAAATATTTAACAATTATAATTAGAGGATAAGAATTTATTGGAGTGTGGTTCTGAGTATCCTAACCAGATACATCCAGGCTGAAATCTGGGTTGTGCTAGTCGTTCATAGATGAAGATAATCCGTAATGTGAAGGGATGTTTTGAGGAGGACACAATAAACTCATGACACATGTATGTGTAGTGCCAGATACAATACAGTGACTATTACTGTTTCATAAAATTCTCAACTCAGTTCCTCAATTCAAGTAGGGATAAGGTATGTGAATTTTTAGGATATTCAGTTATGATTTAAAGTCAAATAACTTAATGTAGGACTTCTGATTTGATTGTGGTACGTTAAAGGCACATTATTCCCTCTTCTTCCCAGAAATTATCCAAACCAACAAGGAGAATGAAAATACAAATGTGAACAGTAGTGTTTAGTGAGATGAACAGACTGTAAATTCCAACTCCCTCTCAAAGAGGAATATCTGCCCAAATCAGGGGACAGTGGAGCATGGAATGTGGAGACGGAATGGAGAGAGAGGTGGCAGCTGCACAGCTAAGAGGGAGCCATTGGTGGGGGACCCTAGGTCTACGATGCAGGGTCTCAACTCCAAGTTTAGAATGGGGCAAATCTGGTGCACCAGCTTTGGGCAGGGAGCTCTGCCAGACCCAGTTCTATTCTACATAGTGATGGAGATAAGCTAATCATATCATTGAAAAATACAAAACATAATTTCTGTGAACCCCTTTAGTTAAAAAAAGTGTTTGCATTAAGAAACTGCCACCGCTGCCATGTCCACTGGCTGATGAAATCTAAAATACAAATTAAAAAACCCCAAACCCTATATCTTTAGAACATTTCTGTAGGCCTGGAATGTCTTGTACTCTTTTCCCCATGCCTCCAGTGAAAAATATCTGGTACAGAAAAAAAAAAATTCACTGGTTTCAATAGAGCAAGGAGGAAATGAAGAGAGAAACCAAAATTTCACGAGAAAAAAAATAAAAGAAAACAGTCTGGTTATAAAAGTGATAACTTTTACTGCTCCTCGTGCCATAATGTAAAAATAAAGCAGAGCACAGCTTTAAAGAAGGAAGTGAGCCTGAGGAAGATGAGTGCTGATCACAGAGTGAATTCTGAGGAAGGAGGCAGTAAATGATCACAGGGGACACTCAAGAGATGAAGAAGAGCACAGGTGAAAACGCCACAGCAATCAAGGTCAAGGTGGCAGGAGGACATGAAGAAACGAACCCTTCTAAAAACATAGGTGAGACCCAGAGGGAGGACGAAGATGAAAGGAGTGGGCAAAATGAATTGGCAATTCAGAAAATGTGAAAAGATTCTAGAGAAAATAGTAGTTAGCGAAGGAAGAGAGCCAGAGGAAATCAGGCACACACATCGATGAAGTCTCCCATAAATGAAATGAAAGGCTTGTGACAAACATTCTAAAAATCAGTGAGTAGAACTTGCATGAATTAAGGAAGATTTGAGGCTACATGTGGAAAAGGTGGGCAGCACCTGGTGGAAATTGTCCCAGAGCTACCAACACAAGAACATTCTAAATGAAATCCAGAGATAATGAAAGAATCCTTTAAGTGGTCAAGAAAGAAATCGCCAGTAGAAGAAAATGATTAGTATAATCCTAAATTACAGTGCATTCTGTGCCAGACAACACCTACAGCATGTTTGGAGAAAGACTGTGACCTGGGGACTTTATAACCAGCAGAAATATTGTCCAGGTACAAACGCAATAACCATACACTACTCAGGAGATACTGTTCCCATGAGACGTCTTCAGGAAACTTTTGATAGAAAAACTACAGTTAATCGTGTATACAATAGTATAGTATAGGGTGTAGCACAGTATATAGTATATATAATATAGCTATGTACTATAGTTTTATATGTAGTTATAGTGTATATTGTAATATGCTTTATAGTAATAGCATATATACTATACTATGCAACTGTATGTTACAAGTAATATATACTATATATATATACAACTATATATTAAACTGTTGTATAGTGTATAATATAGTGTATAGTGTACTAGAGCTAGTATATATGTACTATAGTGTAGTATAGTGTATATATGTTGACATATACACATATACATATATAAATGTATAATATTACTGGCCATGAGCATTACATCTGTGTAACTGTGACTACACATATGAGAAACAGGATAACAGAACAGACTGATAGGTGAGTTGCCCTGATTGTGCAGAGATATGAAGCTAAGAAGAGGAAAGGCAGAGAAAATAAAGAACACAATAAATACACTTATTTATTTATTTATTTATTTATTTATTTATTTATGAGACATTGTCTCGCTCTGTAGCCCAGGCTGGTACTGACCTCACTGTGTAGCCCAGGCTGGCCTTTGACTCAGGGCAGTCTGCCTGCCTCAGCCTCCTGAGTTCTGGGATTAACAGGCAGGCATGTGCCACCACACCCGGCTTTATGTGGTGCTGGAGAGAATCCAACTCAGTGCCTTGTGCTTGCAAAGCAAGCACTTTAACTTCTGGGCCGTTCCTTCAGCTCCTATTTCCTTAATAATTTTTAAAATTAACTAAATAATTGTCACATTTCAAGAGATTTTGTAATATTTAGTGCTATGATTTGGATCTGGAATGTCTCCCAAAAGCCTCCTGTATTTGGAGTGGTGGGATAACTGAGGAATTGTGTGTTATTGGGAGACAGAGCCTGGCTGGAAGGGGTGTTGTTTGGGGCTTGATTTGCCAAGGTTGTGGCAACTTGTTGAGATGACTGGAGGTGTCTAGGTTAGATAGTTGTTGACTTGTGGCCAGGAAGTAAGGGAGGGTCCTCGTCCTCTTCATCCCAGTCTGTCTGTCCATGTCTTCCCGTGTCCCCCGCCTGTGCGCTTGCTGGGTAAGCTGTAGCCTTGCCTGACTCAGAGACTTCCTTTTGCTCCTGCTGTATGTGGCTTCTGTCTGCAGTGCTGTGTGCATGTGCTTCCCTTATTCCTGGCTTCCCATGAATGAACTGTGTGACCCTTCTGAAACTGTGAACTAAATAAACCTTTCCTCCCTTAAATTGCAAATTTCAGGTATTTTGTCTCAGCAACAGAAAGTAACATTTAGTATTTTTTAACCATTTCATGAGCAGCTATATTAATACTTTTCCATTTTTCTAGGTATCAAGTTTTTGTTCTTTGTTAGAGTTATTTATACATCTCTGTATTTATGTTCTGCACATTTACTTACTACACAGCTATGTGTACACATACTTACATTTTTTTTTCTATTTTTCAAGTTAAATTACCGATTTTTTAGTAAATTGCTGTGGTGACTATTTGGCCTGGCTCACAGGCTTGGCTCAGAGTGCTTTTTTGCATATATTGTTCAAAATTATTATCTCATTATTGCTGTAACTGTATTGTCATGAGGTAGTGAGGGTCTCTTCTTGAGTGTTAGAGCTTCAAAATGTCATAGTTAATGTCCACTAAGCAGTTACAATTTAGTTTGGGAGACTTGGGAGGCTAAACAGGCAGATTCATGAATGCAGCTCTCTTTGATTGCATCTCATTTTATATTTTGTTAACTTGAATTTAGTAACATTATTTCCAAACTTGCTGTTATTTAACATAACAATAATTTATTACTTTACAGTTTTTGTGAGTGAGGTAACTTGGCATGACTTAATGGGTCCTGTGGCTCAGAGTGCTTCACAAGTCTATAGAAAAGGTATCAATTGAGTCTGTGGTCATTACAGAACTTAAGGAAGGAAGATCTACTTCCAGGTTATTCCCCAGGCCATTGGCATTATTGCGTCCCTCTTGAGCTGTTGGGCTGTAGTCCTTACTATTCGCTGGCTGCTGGGCAGGGGCCACCATTTATTTTTAGCCATGTGAATCTTCCATAGGGCAGTAAGTTCACTCACATGACTGGCTCACAGGCCCGATTTCCATCAGAGTGTGAGAGGTGACATGAATAGGTCTCTTAGCAAACTCATATTCATAGTGATGTCCCTTCATCGTGTCCAGCTCTTTCATTAGAAGTAAAGTGCTGATCTAGCCCACACTCAAGGGAAGAGTGTTATGCAAAGGTATGAAGACCTGAAGGTAGGGATCTTTGAAGGCCATTTTAGAGAATGCCTATCACTTTTGATAAATATCCAACATATTGTTCAGCCATAAATAAAGTGGAATGGCCTCTGTATTAGTTTGGGTTCTTACAAAAGGCAGAATTTACAGAAATTATAACAAAAAGAGTCTATTTGGAAGGGTTACAAGTTTGAGGGCAGAGATAGTTCAACATGGCAGCCTGCATGTGTCTGATGGCTGCTCAGCCATGAGGTAGAACACCCATCTGGGACTGCAGGACAGCCAGTGAGAGTCTGCTGTGGATCTTGGTTGTTCAAAGAGCAATAACGAAGACCAGAGACTGAAGATGGTGACTGAAGATAGGTGATGAGTAAACATGCGCAAGTTAAGACTGAAGAGAATCTATCATGAAGGTCTGAAGTGTGTACAAGTTGGCATCCGTAGACTATTGTGAAGGCGAGAGCTTTCCCAGAGGAAAAAGCTGTAACAATCTTTGTTCTTCCCTCCTTTTATACAGTTGGAGTTCCCAGCTGGGCCTCCCACAACTAGGTGGATATTCTTTCTTCATTTGCTGGCCCACAAATCACTCACATTGTAATCCAGGCTGGTGCTTAGCTGCCTAATCTAGGCATGGATCCTGATTGCCTCAAGTTGACGTAATCAACACTCTCTATTTCAGTTGAATGAGACATTTAGAAGATTTTCAAAAAAATTGGGACTTGAGTTAAATCTTCAAGAAAATATTTGATGTAAACAAGGAAAATAGAATCATAGGAAAAATATATGTATAAAACAAAGTGAAGTGGTAGACATTTTTTTCCCTAAGATTACTGTGAAGGCCAAGGCAGAAAGTATAATTTGGCAGTATTTTTGTGTAAAATATTAATTAGCAACTCTAAATTAGCAGACTTATTCCTGGTGTTTTTAATTTTGTTTGAGTGTTAATATGTATAAGTACTATACAAGTGAAAGAGGAAACATAGTTCTAAAATAGTTTATCATCTAACTTCAAATTTGGACTTCTAATTCAGTGACAAGTTTGGGCAATGATGCCTAATTATTTCCAAAGTCAAGAAAGTAGAGCTTTAGTTATCTAAAAATGCAGATAGAAATAATCACAGTTTGACATTTCAATCATATATGAGGAAAAATAGTTTTTTTTTCCTTAAAAAGGTAGGGCTTAATAACAATTTGCCTGTTTCCTTTCTGAGATGGAAATTCAAATTTATTGAATTGTTTTAAGTAGTGATCAGCATAAAAAGATTATTTTCCTAAACCCTTAAATTTTTTCTTTATATTATAACACATCTTGATACCTAGCACAATGTCTTTGTCCTGGATATTACAAAAAGCATCCACAGTCATGACAGCACTTGCAATTTTATTGAATACTTATTTCTCCCAAGTGTTGCATGTTACGCTCTGTAAATTCTAATGACAAAACTGTGGTGTATATATGAATATTATCTCCATTTAATATCAGAGGATACAAACAATCATTAGGAACTTGACAAAAATTTGAAACAGAATGAGTATCTGGGAGAATCTTGATTCTGACCCGTGTACTTTCTGTTTCAGCACCTGAGCTCTTAATTGACATGACTGACTGCCTCCTGTATCAAACATTTAAATGTGGGCCACATGAGTGAACAGTTTCAGTCACATGCCACTTCTTAGACAGGCTCTGTAGATTTCTCGTGGAGTTTGCATTAGCACTACCCTAAATGTTATTTTTCCGTTGGGTTGGAACATTTAGTTGGCTACGTCTCTTTTCACTGTCTCTGCTAATTGTTACTAGTGGATGCCTGAAAAGCACATGTTAACTCTGCATTTTAGTTTGAATACATATTGTACAATAAAGAAAGATTCCTGCCTCCTGGAGTTTAGGTTTTAAAGAGAAGGCTTGATGTGATCGATTCACAGGAATGTTACTCAGCATAAAGTAGAGAAGCCTGGGAACTTGGGGCAGAGATATCGAAACCCTCTGTGTTAACGTCACCTGGTAAGAGAGAGCTGATCACTGTGATATGAGAGACTGCCACAGAGTTTCTCTTGTTTCTCCTCTGTGGTTGCTGTAAAGTTTTAGATGTGTGCCACAGCCATTGGTATGTGGGGACACATGCCTCAACGTGGTGGTGATTTGTGAGAGAAGAGGGATGGCTCATTTGTGGATGCTTTCCCATTTTCTGGTGCCAGCCTGATGTATAGTTTGTGGTGAGTTGAAATGCCTTGGAGGAGAGCCAACCTGGAACAAAGTAATTAACTTCACTTATCTTAAAGAGAAAAGGGTAACTTGTAAATCTAACATGCTTTCAGTTACCAAGATAAATACTGTTGCTTTCTTTATATTCATGTTCAATCTTTGCAATTAAATGGATATTTAATATTTTAAATATTCTGGGGGAAAAACAAAACAAATACACATGTATTCATAAATAGGGAGTTATTCATAAGTAGACAGGTATTGTTGCAGGTGTGGGTAGCAAATCTAGAAGTTAATAATATGAAAAAAAAACGGGGCTGCAGTTGACTTTCATTGTGAAAGTACTTCATTTCACCCTGTCAAAGGAATTCTCTCTATGGGCAATAAAGACTGACAGTAGGAAGACAACATTCCAAAGAACTGAAATGCAGGTTTGAAGTGAGGGGATTGGAATGCCACATCAGGATGATGACTGTTTCGATTGGACTCTTAAACACTTTACATATTTTACTTCTCAGCTTTGGCAGATACTGCCTCAAATTCATGCTTTTGTTGTTATCCTACCTGATGCTGATATTTTTGTGCTTTCCTTTGATAACTGTTATAAAAGGTAATAACCATGTGAAATTAAATTCATAATTCATGAATTTAAACTTCAGTCTGTGAAATTCCCCTCTTCTTAAATTATAAAATGGGACAGAAACTTCAAAATTCTGAAGAAGTGAAGCGTTCTCATGACATCTATTTTAGACACGAATTTTGACTCCAGCCTTACCTTTCAGAGTTTGTACTACCACAGGCGTGCCTTTGTAGACAAAAGCCATCAATGTATTCAACTCTGTATTGTCCTTCTGTTTGATACTACACAGTAAACATGGGGTTGTGTTTCCACATGGAGCAATAGTTTAGTTGTTGCTGAATATTATTTAGAGAATCTTATATTTTTGAATTATTTCTCTACTGTCTTTTTTTTACTCATATCCTGGTGATGCCAGTATGATTTTTATTTTTAGTGAACTCTGACAGAGGAAAATGATTTTATCACCAGTTGCTTTTAAAGCAAGACCCTATCTCAAAAAAACCCAGTTACTTTGAACATATATAATATCTATAATGTATATTATATACGGCTACAATATTCATAACAATAACAAGTATATATAATAACATATATAATCTTACCAACGGTATGAATATTTTACTTTTGTCTTGACACTATACTGACCCATAACAGGTAATAATCTTGAAAAATGTCTTTTTTTCTTACAAGATATATTCGAATGTGCGGCAGTATTTGTCACCTTCAGTGTAACGATTTGCTTCTGTTATTGTGTTTTACATGCTTACTGGTACTTCATTGTTTTTCCTTACAAATTTGAACAATGTCGTCAGATAGCCTACGTTTTTGGCTCTTTTGATTCTAGTAAAAGCATTGCCTTATTTATTTTATATTTAGTTTTAGATTTAATTTTTGTGTATCATATCTATCATTGTTTTCTCTTTTAATTTTACATACTGATTTGAAGCAGAGAATGTTATTACCTACATTATGCAGATATGCAATGTAGGTATGCATTCTGACTATGTATTCCAATTTAGACTCAGAAGTGGGTCCTGTGAAATTGACCCACATACCTTTTTTCCCCCAGAAGCCAGCTGTCTCAACCCTTGATGTAGAAGAAACCTCCAAGGGTAGTTTAACCTAGACACTAAGGTGTGAATGCACTGGGAGAGTGTGAAACTGCCTGAGGCAAGGCCAGGGAGTCAGGTCCCAAGCTTGGAGCACATTCCCTCATCCCATTGCAGTTTATCTATAAAGTACAAATCCAAGGAAAAATTATTTTCAGTGTAGTGACTGCAAACCATTAAAACTCCAAGGTGAATCCTTTTTGAGAACAGCTGGACTGGTCAGGAATCTATGTAACCTGCCCAGACACACTCAGATCTCTCGCTCTTAGAATCAAGATGCTTCTCTTAAATGTATTTGTTGGTTCTTTCTTCTGACAACGACCTCTGATGAGTATATAGGGGTTGTTTGATCAATCAGCTAATGCCAGCATTTAGGGAAAATTATACACATTATATACACACATCCATTTGATATTTGTCATGTTTTTCCTGTATTTTTGCAAATAGAATGTTTGCTTCCTAAGTATGCTTTTGGATTGGTGATTATCATTTTCCTGAAAACACAATCAAAAGGCCATGTGTATTTGTTTGGTTGTTGTGGAAACAATCAGGACAGAAGTTAAGTCTGTTATCCCAACATGGGAAAATGTTCTAAGGCCTTCCAAGTAATTATTTGTTATTATTCATCAACATTTTACTTTTTGATAACTTTTCTTTTTTTCTCCTTAACTTACTGGATTTATTTGCAAGATTATAAATGATAAAGAATAATAAAGGAGAGCAATTAAAATTTTGAAATGAATTCTAATATTCTAATCCTAACATTTAAATACCTTTCCCATAATAAAATTATTATTAAATAAAAGATGATCTGAAAATTTTTTGTTTGCTTTCAGAGTGCCTTGGTCACACTGGAAAGCTTATTAATTATATCTTTTGAAACAGAATAACTAAATCTTGTATGTTCTATAATCCTATACTTCATCGATGCATGATACATTGGTATTAGAATGCCATTTAATGTTTATAATTAGATACAAAACTGAGAGTCTGAATTTTGTTGGCTATTAAATATCCCATGGCTGTTTTTGCAAAAAGTGTTGCTGCTGCCCTGGCCAAAGTCCAGTGTAAGCAATAACATCCTCCCTCCCTACCTCATAGCCCTGCGTCCATTATTAGGTCATTCTTCTTTGCTTCCTGTTCTGAAGGGATGTGGAATATTGTTGAATTCATACTAACAGATTTTCTATGTCCCATTTAGCAGTTTATGAAATGGGGTGATATGCATTATGTACATATACTATCTGCAATTTTGTTGAATGCATAGACTTAAGGTTATGGTATAGCTCATTGTTCAATGGATAATGCCCTTGGTTAGGAAACAGAATGCTAGTTCATCATTATGAGACATCCTGTTCTGCATAAATTCATCATTGACTCTGATTTTATAAACTGTACCAGATCTGTCCTGTCACCTGTTGCCAGAAAACAAAAAATCACGATCCTTTAAGTAGTCCTGACAATGATCTGTTCTAATGTGAGGAGGAATGTCCCCACGTAAGGGATTCCTGAAGTACCCTTGGCATTAGCTCAACTTGAAGTCACAAATCAGTTCTGCTTTTGTCAATTTGATGCAGATCATTTAGAAACAGAGCTGGACAGTAACAATGTAACTGAACAAGATTGGAGGAATCTGGAGAGCATGACTTGTAGTTTAAACTGAAAATGATAAATATAAATATAATTATGAATTTGACTTTCTATAGCAGCCTAAAGCATGAAAAAACACTTTTATTCAGAAAAAATTGCTAGCACTTAGAATATGTGTATTTATACAAGCATCTTTGCATACAAAAGCCATGAGGATTGATTTCTGTTATATTAATTGAAGAAGAGAAGAACTTTTAGAGACTGAGACACAGTGGATTTTGGCTTGTGAAAGGGATTGTGAGCAGAATATAGTTCAGTGTATGCAATTTCTTGCTCTTTGCTCTCTTTCGAGATCAGTCTCCAGCTCTTCATCTCGTGTCACCCTGTGTCACCCTCTGTTAGTCTGGTTTTCTCCTAAGTCCTGTATCATAACTTCATACCTGGCGTTCTCATAAGTCCTGCTTCATACCTGGTCCCTTTCTGCGTGTTTCCCAGGGCCTGAGGTGCTTCCTGTCTCTCTGCATACCAAGGGAGTTTGCTGTTGTTCTCTGTCTGTACCATCTGGCCTTTTCAGATGCTGGGTTGGACTTCTTTGAACTGCTTGTTGCTTGCTGTTTTTTTTTTTTTCTTTTTTAAGTTCAGCTATATCAAATGACTATGGAAGGTCCTATGATATATTTCTCTGACTCTTCTGTAAGGCCCTGCAAATACTTACTAGTGTCATATATTTGCCTGTTACCAATCAGTATAAGTCAAGAATTCCACTTTTTCAAAAAAAAAAAAAAAAAGAACAGAAACTCTGGATGCTGTTATCAAGTCCTGCAGACCCTGAGCAGGCAGCAGCGAATAGTTTTTCTTATCAGGAAACTCCTTTGAGGAAAGTGGGAAAGCCGTAAGGAACAGAAATGTCAGTAGAAAGGAAAAAGGAGATGAAGAGCTGGATATTGATCTTGCCAAGTGAAGCAATGAAAGAAAATATTACATTGTGAATTTCTTTCCATTATTTTCTCAAATAGAGTCCAGCAACTCAGATTAAGGAAACAATGGCTGAGATGCTGGAAGTAAATCCAACCCATCTGATTAGCTCCTAGGAAACAGGAAATAACAAATTATTGCTAGAGTTTCAAACATTTTTTTTAAAGGCCATATTTTGAAGCATGGCATATTTCTTTTTTTGTAATGTATGTTACCCAATGTTTTTTAAAAATAAGCCATGTGAGTCAGGTGTGGTGGTGCACATGTGTCATATCAACACTTGGGAAGCTGAGGCAGGAGGATTTGAGTTCAGAGACTTCAAGGCCAGTCTGGTTTGCAAAGTGAGACCCTGTGTCAAAAAAAGAGCGTAAACTCTTATTATTATACAATTGCCAATAATCAATTTAAAATAAAGAGTGCACTATTTTGTTTATATGGTACTTAGCTGCAGCATGGAATGCCCTGATGTAGGGAAAGTATGTAAAGCATAAAGGCTATGAAGGCATGACTTCAGCCTTGATTCTCTGGGTTCCGCCTCCTCTTCCTGTCTTCAAACATTTATTCAGAATCCACTAGCTGTACATAGAGACAGTTTATCCTCTCAGAGTGTTGTGTGTCAAGGGAGGGAGGCATGAAGCAATCATAAATTCTGAGACAGATGCTCGTGGTCACACTGCAGATGCGTGGCCTTGTGATAGCCCTGAAAGAAGTTGAGTGACTCTCTTATCACCTGAGCTCTGTCTTTGTCACTAATCTGTCCCACCTCCTTCATGAGGCCGTGTATAGTTCAGAGGGGGTCACTGTATGTTGTGAATTGCAAAAACACTTCCAGACGTGGCTATTGGTAACAACATATTTGACACAAATGGGAGTTTCTCATGCCTTTGATGTACAGAAATTAAAAGAAACTAGCATGAATAAATAACTTGTTCTCTAATATGAAATACAGAATGTTCTCCTTGTTTTTGGAATCTTTCTTAGTTCTTTCTAACAACGAAAGTTTTTATTAATGTCATAGTTACTTTTTCATTGCTGGGACAGAGTACCTGATACTCATAACTTACGGGAGGAAAGACTTATTTTAGCTCAGTTTCAGAAGGTCAGTCTGTTCATGGGTGGGCTAGAAATGCTGGAATCACATGGTGGGGCCAGAGCTGGACCTAGAGACAGTCCTCAAGGATGGCAAAAGAGAGCCAATTCTAGGAGGAAGGGTGGGACCAGAGCACACTCTTCCAGGTCAGGCCACATGCATCCACCCCATCCAGCCAGGCCCCACTCCCAACAATACATGGTATCTGTAGGTACGTGAGGCTTTTTGGGGACACTCCAGATCCAAACTATTACAATTCATAGTGTTTCCACCTGGCCTTTGTCTTCTCCACTATACTTGAGATTTTGAGGTGGGGTTGGCATTTATCATCTTTTTGTTTTTAGTTTTTTTTTTTCCAGTGAAGTTTCTTTTGCAATGTTTCTTTGAGTGTGTAAATGTATTTACCAAGAAAAAGGGATGATTTTCTTAAGTCTTTTAAATAAAATATTAATACATAAACCATAAATAATTCTGGGTGCTGTATGCCTCAAATTAGGGACACTGGATATGGCCTATCCTGCTTGTGTTCCAGAGGAAAGGAGGAGAAAGATACTAGTGATATAATCACTCCTAGAATGTAGGTATTTTGGAAAAGATGGAAGATTTGTTAGCTGCATATAAGTTGGTTGCTTTAGAAAATATTAGCTATCTTTGCATCTTTCTTCATCACCAAAGTTTTTCAACTTCATCTTCTCTGGACTTCAAATTTTCTCTTTTTAACAGAATAAGAGAAACATGCTAAGTCATCTTTGATATTCTTTCTAGGCCTCAGGTTCTGATTGGAAATTGATTGTTTTATTTATTTGGTTTTGGTTGAATGAGTTATCTTTATAAACAACTGTATGAAGATACTATCTGTATTCTGTTAAATAGTGTACTTTTATCAACTCCTATGTTTGTATTACAAGCAACGCTATCCAGACAACATTAAAGCAATGTAGAATGAGGAGGCAGGGCTTAAAGTGCAAAGCCTTCAGGGAAAAGAGAGAGATGCATAAGGCCATGAGGAACCAGGGGGAGACAGACACGGGCATGGTGAGGAGGCACAGGAGCTTTGAGCTCAGGGTTTCAACAACATTGGAAATTGGAGGAAATAGAGGAGAAGGCTCCGGTCGCCTCTGAGAGCACCCCATTGCTCCTGTAGGTAGTAGAGGGCCATGTTCAAGTTGGGTAGAGAAAAACTGTACCTGCTGAATGTCAGCAGAGGCTTGGCAGGGAGTGAAATTCACCAGGACAGAAAGGAAGCGAAGAGGAAATTGTGAAGGATGCGACTGGCGCAGGGCTTTATTAAGTGCGGAAAAAGTTTGGAATGGAAGCTAGTCCTGAAAGGGAGGAGAGCTGATTTTGCCAAATAGTCATATCATTCAATTTTTAAGAAGTTGGAAAGGGTGGTTACAGCTGGAGGGATATGACAGCTTGGCGAGCTGTTACCTCTCCCGAGTATTTCTCATAAATGATAAAAGATTTATCTCAGCTGTCCAGGGTTGCTTGCAAAAATGTTTACTAATGTGCTTTAGAAGAGAGTTTGTATCTTTGTTGAAAACAAGTGTGTATTTGAGAATATGTGGGTAACTAAAATGAGAGCTAACCCAATGTTCTTATCTTTGTATTTTGAGACAGGGTCTCATTCTGAAACCCAAGCCGATCCCGAACTCACTATGTAACCCACATTGACCTTAGGCTCACGACATCATCCTGCCTCAGCTTCCCAAGTGCTGGGATTACAGGCATGTGCCATCACACCCAGCTTTTATGTGGTGCTAGGGAAGCAAGCTCAGGGCCTTATGCTTGCTAGGCAAGCATTTTAACCTCTGTGCCATTCATCCAGCCCCCACTGTTCTTATCTTAATAGCATCCTGGGTCTCCATTCCCAAGGGGATATGTCCAGAACCTTTTTTTTAGTTATTAGAGAGGATGTTCCTGAATTTCTGTATTTTTCAGTTTGCAAATTTGTTTTTCCTAATGTTTTTTGTATTCCTTTCTACTTTCAGTTTCAAATTCTAGAGTTATTCCAGCATATAATGGAACATAGAAGATTGGCTTGATAATATGGTGGACAATTTATATGTCAGGATGTAACTGTCTGGCTTCTTGCAGTGTTTTGCATTCTTTTGCAAAGTATGTCTGTGTTTAGCCTGGAGAGAGAAGGCTGTTCTCCTTTTCCCTCTACTCAGGATGTGGCTAATGACTGTTTCCCTGGGCGTGGAATGCAGTTGTTTGAATGCTCCCATTGTTTGTTCAATCACCTCAGCATTCCCTTTGCAGATTGCAAGGTGTCTAATCCGTAGTGAAGGACTGAGGCATTTCTGTTATGTAATTTCTAGAAAATAATTGCATGGAATACGGCAGAAACATTGTCTCTCTTCTCCAGTGTACCTTACTTCAAAATCTTGTACTCTGTTTTTGTATCATATGTAGCATATCATAGAAAGACTGGCTAATTATATATTATCAAATGGAGTTATAAAATCTTTTCTAGCAATATGTCTTTGAAGCTGGAAAGTGTTTTGTAAAAGCCAAATGTTAGGTGTCTTTATAATTTTATATGGTAGTTGTGCATTATCGTTTTGAATGTGGTTTATGTCTTCATTATGCAAGATTGAAAACTTTCTCTGTATCCTAGGAATTTAGATGTTTGTACATGAGACCTAGATGAATTTTTATTCCTGAACTTAAATGTGTGGATGCTTTCTGGGGAGAGTAATTGTTGTCCACAGTAGGCTTCTTTGACTTACTTGTTTTAAAAGCTACATTTTTGGAGCTGGAGGAATGACACAGTGGTTGCAATGCTTGCCTAGCAAGCACAATGCCCTGAGTTCGATTCCCAGAACCACATTAGCTGGACATAGAGCCGCACACCTGTAATCCCACTCAGGAGGCTGAGGCAGGAGGATTGCTGGGAGTCCAAAGCTAGCCTGGACTTCATAGTGAGTTCAGGATGAGCTTGGACTACAGAGTGAAATCCTGTCTAAAAAAAAGCTGATTTTTTTCAAAAAAGTATGAGCTTTGGGGACTAAAGTACTGGTCCCCTATAGACTTGTTACACCGTGTTCAAAATGTTTGTGTGTGTGTATGTGTGTGTATGTGTGTGCATGTGCTTCCGTGTGTGTGTGTGTGTGTGTGTGTGTGTGTGTGTGTGTGTGTGTGTAACTAGCTTAATTCAAACTGATGCCTGGTTTTCTTCCCTTTACCTTTGCTATGATTTCAGTCCTGGTTGTCTAGGGAAGGTGGTTGCTCCAGTCTGTTAACTGTTTCAAACAAGGGTTCATGCAATGTGCCAAGGTAGCTGCGAAGTTGGCCATGGCTGTGAAGGTAACCATAATCGAAGCCATTTCAGGAGAATGGAGATCATGATACTGAACTGTACAAGCAGTGGGAAAAATTCTAGGGATTTTGTGCTGTCCTCTTAATGACCTTTGTTGTCTGTACTTCTAGAAATCCTATAGAATAGTCAGTGAAGGCTCACTTTTTATTTTGCTTAGTGTTAAACTATTTTGAATTCAGACTTCACAAAAGTTGCAGACAAATTTACACTCTGTGGTCAAGAGAACTGAATTAGAGGATGCATAAGTGATTCATTTAAATTCCAAGGAACAAGTAGATAGAATCCTAGGAGCCTGAGGCAGGAGAATCACAAGTTCAATCCCAGCCTGGGCAACTTAGCAGCTTAGTGAGATTCTTTGTCATAATCAGAATTAAGCTGGGAAGTAGATCAGTGTGGGGGCCATGGGCTTGATCCCCGGTACCTCCTGCCAATAAATAAATAAATAAATAAATAAATAAAATTTTTAAAAAGAAAGAAAAAGATAAAAACTAAGTAGATGTTCAGTAAATATACACTGAGCAATAACAATCAAAAGAAACTTGAACTGGTGTCTTGTGATTCTTTGTCCTGTGACGTTTTTGGCTCCCCCTTGCATTTCCCAAGGTTAAAAGTTCAACCTTTTAGGTATGCATATTATCCAGTAAACTCTTAAGTTATTCTTTGATAGGAATACATTGAGAAAAGTCTGGCATTTTAATAAGTCTTTTATTAATAATTAACCATATGGTTTACAGAGGAAAAAAGTATTTGCACACACAGTAAAATGATTGCTGTTGATTACTATTTATTGATCTGTGCCATTCTTATCTTCACAGAAATCGGCCCAGTGACAATTACTACAGATCCCAAGAAATTTCAGTATGAACTCAGAGAACTCTATGTTCAGGTGAGTCTGGCTTTCGGTTTCCTTTGGGAAGATGGAAAACCGTGTAGCTTTTCTTACATTTTTATTCTGACAAAGTAACATTTGGGGGCACAATAAAGAGCACTGAGTTTTCCCGTCTGAATGATAGATACAGGAAAGGAGCAGAACAGGTTCGGAATATCACATCCTTGCACGCTCTGTCTCTGGCTGCTCTTGCCTGACTCATCAAGCAGGGGTCTGTCCTGTGCTAGACATGTTTGCCTCCGTTAGAGAAGCAGTTTGCTGATCCCTTCTCTACATGAGTCTTACACATTTCTAGCTCCCCATCCTCATTCCACCAAAATAGATTTGCTGTGACTAATGGTCTCTGCTTTTTTAAATGCACCGCCAGCATTTCACTCCCCACCATATTGGATGCGCATCTTTGAGGTCCCTGATGATACTGGTCTCTTCCCTCGTGACCCATTCTCTTTTCCTCATCTACTTGTCCGTTTTATTTCCTACCTCCTGTTCAACTTCTTAGGCATTATTTTCATTCTGCTTGGGGTTTAAATGTTAAAGTTACTCAAGGTTTTGGACCTGGCCCTTTTCACATCTCATTTTACATGTCTTCCTTATTAAAATCATCTCTCCATCCTCACATAAATATGCTTCTCACCTTGTCTTCTGCACTCAGAACAGACCCTCATGCTAATCTCTTGCTTGTCAAGATGGTCCTCTAAAATAAAACACATGAATATTTCTTTTCCGGTTCTGCAGCCTTGGCCCTTAGTCCTTGGACTTTTTTCCTATTTATTACCTCTGTGAATGACGCCTGGGGTATTTTGATTACTTAATCAAATATAATGTTCTTCTACAGCATACCTTTTTCACTCTTAAACTACGATTAAGTTTTATTTTTTACTTTCTGAATATTTTTGAAACCAATTGGCTTCTCTTCATTTTTATTAGCACCATCCTCACCTTACTGACTACATAGTCATTCCAGCCATTGGGAAAAAGAAGTGTCTAAATGATTTTCTTGCATTTACTCTTGTTTTTGTTATTATTGTAGACAATAGAATATTGATGTACATGCTGAATATTGCCTAATACCATTACCTTCTTTTTCCTTTGTCTGTATTTCATCAGATTCTTCTCGTGGTTCTGAATGACCCACGGCATGCCTCTCTCTCAGGTTTGTCTGATGACACTGTTTTCCCAAAGTCTGTAACCTGCCGTAGGGGCCTGCCCAGATCCTCCCCTTCTCTGGAGCCCCACCATTTCGCGTAAGAACTTTGTACGTGCTTTTCTTCTTACACAGGAAATTCCTGCCCTGCATCTGGGTTTTGTACATTCTCTTAAGTGCAATTAAAATTCTCTACTTGGAGTCTTGTTTTGAATATCACTTCTTATGTGTATCTTTCAGGTTTGACCCTGTTTCTGTCCCTGTGTTGATCAAGTAGCAGTTAGGGTTTCATGTTGAAGGACTGTGTTTGATTTAGCTTATCATAAACTTTCTGTAAAATTCTTACCATGTAGAATATGTTCACTCAAGTAAAGGACTAAATGAATATGCCAGAACATATAAATTAACAGTGTTCAAATCAGAGTTTGAGTTAAAGGACTTTGATCGATTTTACTCTTAAGTGAATGACTTGATTTGGAACTGTACATCATGTGAGCATAGTTGGGAAATGTGGTGCAGAGCCCAAAGTTTGATATTCCAAGTTCATATTTAAAGACAATTTTGATTTGTTCATGTCTGTATTTGTGAACTACATGTAGACTTATGCTGAAAAAATATGCAAATTATAATTCTTTGACTATTTTCCTCTTTTCCTGAATTTCCTATAATCTTTTATTTTCTTTCTCTCAAACCTTATAATATTGACTTGTTGCTTATTTTTGTCTGGCCTGGCTCTCTCTCTCAGTGTAACAACTTCTCTGCTACTTTGAACCTCCAGATCCTCTGAAAAACTGTAGGCATTTCTGTTCTGTGGATCAGGAAATGAGAAATTTTCCTATCTAGTTGCCTAAATGTGCGTGTCCCCTAGTTCACTGTGGGTTCTTAAGAGTCAGAGCATTGTGTCTCGCCTTTAGCCTCTGCTGCACCTGGAGGTTGATCCCGTGTCCATGTGTAGAGTACTGTAAGTAAATGCTGAGTAGATGAATACCACTTGTATTTGTTACTCTCCTGTCACTGGGATGAAATATGTGACACTAACAACTTTAAAAAAGTGAAGTTTGTTTTGCATTATGGTTTCAGTGGGCTTAGTCCATGATTGACTGACTCCAAGAAAGAAGCCACACGTTGGAAGAAGCTGGTAGAGGCAAGCCACGTTTATAACAGTGGCCAGGAAGGAAGGAGAGGTTGGGGTGGTGGTGCTAGGGCTGGAACTAGAATTGGAGCTTGGGAGAGAGCTTAGTTCAGAGGCCCTCGATTCATTCCCCAGTACTAGGAAAAAACTCGAAGCACCTTGGATTTTAAAAGAAATTTAAAAACACTCCTTTCACATTCATTATATATTAGTTTTGAAAATAAAAAAAAAATTAGTTTGAAGTAAATTAAGTACTTGAATCACTGACATGTCCATTAACATTCCATCAGGCTCAGCTCTTTTTCTTATGGAGATGGGAAATGGAGAAAAAGTAATGAAAAAAAATTTCCAGACAAGTTTGCAGAAATCACTACACTTAAATTGTTGAATTTTAAAATATTAATCTCGTCTTCCTTTGTCCTCTTTCATCTGGAACACAGAAAAATAACTTGAAAAGCAAGTGAACCTTCTCTCTGGGGAAAAGGAAGAAAGACAAATGACACCAAATGGTATTCAGATCACAGGGCGCTTTGGGAATTAACAAGCTTGTGAATATGCAGTGCGGAGTTCTGCCTTGGGTCACATTCTTTATAAGAAGCTGTAAAGCTTGTTGTTTTTTGGAAAATAGGATTGGCACTGATATGTTTTCAGGCCTTTTATCCACATGTTTTAAAGAACAAAAAGCATATTAATCAAACACTTGGAAAAATGATAAAACACATGCTATTTCTACAAGGATAGAATTGTCATTGCAGCGTTTATATAGATAATGTATCTCCCAAACTGACAAGCTTCACGTATAATTTAATTATTTTGTAAAGTCTTTTAATGAATATGCTTTAAAAGAAAAAAGAAATAAGACTGAGTATGTGTAGAAAAGCATGGTCACATACCAACAAGATGGAATTATTAAGTGGATAAGCCAGAGGTCCAGCTACGTTCTTTCTTTAATAGATGCAGAAGAATACATAAACTTAAAGAACAGAAGACTGAGATTAGGTAGAAAAAGTTTTGCTGTAGTAGTAGAGCAGCTGATACTAGAATTTTCTACCAAAGAACACTATGAAACTTTATGGCCAGCTAGGCAAAAAATATATTAATGAGAGCAAGCTAAGAATGCTGATTTTGAAAGACTAATTTGGCAAGCCAGTTTTGATGTACATTATTTAATTTGTATTCCTCCACATGACACTACTATGTAGAAGTGTACTTTTTAATCTCTAGATGTATACATTATTCTGTTTTTTTTTAAGAAATCAAACTAGTTTATCACTGAAAAATAAAACAAATGGAAAAAACTTTAGTGAAAGAGAAAAAGGAAGGATTATATGTCAGCATAGATACAGACAAAATATAGACCTATCAAAAATTTGACTTTTTATGTTTGGTCCTGCACTTGATTCAGTTTTTATCTCTATTTAAAATTTCTTGATGTCCTTCTGACACAAATTGTATATAGATTTGTACTTATGAAGTATAGTTACATATAATTAACATTTTGTGTAAATATACAATATGGATATGGAAACATTTATGAAACATATGTTGCAAAGGAAGAATGGGTTGTATTTTGTTGTTTAGTTTAGTGCAGAAGGTATAATGAGTCTAACAATACATGGAGAAGCCTCAAGAAGGGTAGAATGGCGTCTGTTGTAGGTGTAAGCTTGATACATATTACTTTTACTTATTACTGCTACTCCTTCTGGTACTACAAAGGGAAGGAATTCCAAAACGCTGTTGTCATAGTGAGTAACAGTTACAGAACTTGTGCCCTGTGAAAGGTTTCACAAGCATCTAAAAGCCACTCTGCCCATTCACACCCACCCAAATATTAACTGTTCCATTTTACAAATGGCGAAACTTGAATGTGGAGGTAGTAGCATGTCTTACTCACAAAATTGAGTGCTCAAGGCTGAAGTCATGAGGTAATTAATTCCAATGCCAGCATCCCTTATTGCTCTGCTACTGCCCTTGTAAATATTGCTTTAGGGGACCTCATTCATCTAATCAAATTAAAGTATTTGTTTATGTAATTTCTCTTTTTTTACTTTAAAGTAAATAATCAAACATGTTGGTCTAAGGCTGATTTTATTCTCAACAAAATGAATTTCTTTCTTACTAAATGAACTGTTTTTTACCTCTACTCCTATCTTCTAATCACAGTGAGTAGTTGGCTTGCCTACAATTACAACAGATCTAGGCCCAGTGCCACCAGCCTATCATCTCAGCACTTGTAGGAGGCTGAAGCAGAAGGATTGCAAGTTTGAGCCCAACCTGGGCAACTTATTTCAAAATCAAAAATAAAAAATGGGCTGGGGATATAGCTCAGTGTGAATGCCTTGGTCTTGATCCCTAGTACCACATGGACCGCCCCCCTTAATTGCAGCAAATGTCAAAATGATTAGAAATAAAAAATGAGTCCCTTTCATCAGTACATATTCTTACTAGTTAGTTTGGTATGCTATTAAAGGGTGACTTTGTATTCACATTGGAGAGACCCAAAGACAAATTGCATTGTATGGGATTGAAAGGCAGTATATACTCAGTAGGTATGTTTGTATGCTGCATTTATTGTTAGAATTCTAACTTTTCTTCGCCCAAATGAAGCATATATTAAACTAGTCAGCTGCTGGGATTTTTCTATTAGAGTTTTTGCTAGAATAAAATTTCCAGTTTTCTGATTGACAAAACAACACTGTGTCCCCAAATGTGAGGATGTTACTTGACATAAGAGAGTGAAGGACACGATTGAGAAGATTTATCTCCTTTCAAATTCCCCATCTTAGCACCTGAGGTAGAAGCAAATAGCTGCTTCATATTTGAATCATCTTCTGTGTGAACATCAAAGGACAAAGAATATGGAAGAGAATTCTGTCAGTTGGATTAGGTTTTTTTTTTTTTTTAATAACAGGTATACAAGAGAGATTGGGGTGGGTGTGGATTATATTTGGAAATTTCTTTTCAAAGTGTGTTTGTGTGGGAATGCTTTCATGGGTAAGCACATGACTTACTGCCCAGTTAATATTGGGGGTTCCTGTGCCTGGGCAGTAGCAACCAACCTGTGCTGCCCAGATTCATTTACTTGGTCCTTAACCATTCAAGGATTGGGATTGTTTCCCCACGATAAGTACTGTATATGGTTCTGTTAATTTTATGTGATGGCATGAAGGAAGATGAAAATATTTCCTCTTGAGAGAATTGTTCTTGATCTAAAGCCAGGATTCCTAGAAAAATCTATAACAGTTGCTCTATAAAATAGATATAAAGAAAAGCCCAAGAGTTTCTTCTCAATTCACATTGAACAGAAGGAGTTAGTTCTTCAGGCATCATCATTTTTCTCTTAGGTCTTGAAACAACTTCAAGAAGAATTGTGGAGTTAGGCATTGGACTTGACTTTTGAATATCATCCATCCAAGAGCTTTGTCAGTTGTTTGAATTTCTTCCAAGGAATTATCAATACCTCTGACTTGCAGAACCCCAGCTGGAGGTGTGAGCCTTGCTCTTTGTCACCAAATGTTTCTTGAGGTCTTCCATGGAGTGATGTCTGGGGAGCCTGTGCGATGCAGGAGGCAATATTTATTTACGCTCTTTGGCAGGCAGATCACATTATTGAATACAGGGCTAGTCAGCAGCTAAGTCCCTCAGGTTTCCTCATATATACTTTGAGCCAGGTTGCCATCATTTTACATATATGTTGACTTTTAATAGTTTTCACTTATCTACTCTGTCATATGTAGTCTTCTTCTAGATGACCTAGATGACTTTGTTTAATGACCACTAACTCTCACAGCAACAGCATAGTTTGCCTATCTGAAATTTTCTCATGTGAGAGCTTCATAAGTTATATTATTTTTATTAGTAAAAAAAATGTATTGATGTGCTTTGTTTATTGTTTCACTTAGTGCTGGGACTAAAACTCCTAGACTCACACATGCTAGGGAAGTGTTCTGTCACTCGGCTACATTCCAAACTCTGTTTTGGTTTTCTGTTTTTGTTTTTTTTTTTCCCAAGACATGGTATCATAAGAACTGCAAATGTATTTTTACTCATATTAAATGAAAATCATAGTGTTACAATCTCCATTAACTAAACATAATAAGGTTAATATAAAATATGCTGGAAAGCAAGAAAAAATTTCATCTGTGAGTGTTGGAGCAGAGGAAGTCTTTGATGTGTAGGGAACGTCTGAGTAGTACAGAGAGAATATGAAGGATGGTGAGAGCAGGTGGAAGGCTGCGAGGAAGAAGAACCTACCACAGGAGGTTAGTGGGTGAACGCCTGATCCTTGGATGAGCAAGGGACAATTGACTTTGAGGCCACCAAAGCCTCTGTTCTTCCTTCTTGCTTTTTTTTCTCTGGAGGGCATCTTTCAGGAGGGACCAGAACTCTGTCCCAAAAAAATATTTCCTTAATTTGATGGGAAGAAGGGTGACAGTAAAAAGGTATAGAATCATCATAAGACAGTGGAAGGAATTCTCTAAGAAGGGAATAAGGGAAGGGTACCAAAGATGAAACTGGACGTAGAAAGATGTTGCTTTCTCATTTCTCACTTTTGCCTATACTTAACCTTGTGCACTCCCACATGTCTTCTGATCATTAGAATCTCCGATGTGGTGTTCACGTTCTGTGTGATTGCCTCCTACCCCGCTACCCCCTTCTGGAGAACTACCATTCAGTTCATTGTAGTTCATGTGAATTGTGAAGATTCCCAAATTTTTTTTACAGTACCAGTGCACATCAGTGATTTACTACTCAGAATATTGAGTATCTGTTGCATAGTAAAATTTTTCTGAGGTCTGGACATGAAGTAAGCTGAACCTCTGCTGGAGACCCAACAAAGGTCTGTCTCCTTTAAAATATGTTCCAATAGCCTGAAAGATGACTTGCTGAAGAGCTAAATGCTTCCACTTAACAGGTGATGAGCACCTAAAACCCCACAAATGGTAGGCATTCTCTTTAAGTCAGCTGAAACAAGTTCAGCCATTCCTTGATGCTTTCATTTGGAGTCCACCTCCTCCAAGATTATGTGACAATGAAGTGTAACATACAGCCAGGCAACACATTGCCAGGCATGTAATTAGGTAACCTCCTCCACCACCTCCTTCTCCTTTGTGTTCAGCTTTTTTTGATGGGTTGGAGTTCGCCGGTGCAGTATTCTCATGGTCTTTCAGTACATCCTTGCCATATTTTGTCCAAGTGATGAAGGCCAGCACATGTCACCGATGAACTCTGCAATTGTTCTGATTTACTTTATACTTGCTTTGGACACAAATTTAAATTATGTTCAATGCAACTTAATGGGTTCCACATGTACCTTGTATTTTCTTGGTCATATAATTGCCAACAGTATTTTAAGAAAGTGAACTGATGGTTGTAAAATTTTGCTCAGCTCGCAGTCTAGTCTTACACCTAAATTTAATAGGTAAAGAAAAATGACATGTCACAACTGTAGTCCCAGTACTCAGGAGGCTGATGCAGGAGCATTGCATTAAATTCAAGGCCAGGCTGGGCTCCATAGTGAGTTCAGGACCAGCCTGGGCTACAGATGTCTCAATAAATAAATAAATACATAATAAAAGAAATAAAAATTGAAGTAGGCTTAAAACTCAGTAGGATACACTGCTGTTGAAAAAAAAAAGTATTGGAATGCCAAGAAGAATTCTTTCAGCTTATGTCAACATCCAGATTCATGTTTTGCTTACCCACAGTTACCTGGAAAACAATGGATATAAAGATGAATTCAATGAAAATGAAAGAGAAGAGTAGTAGCATTGAAGTGAGTTTCCTAGATGAGAAATACTATAGCGCTGGACTGTGCCTGACCTGAGATTCACTTTGCTGGTTCTCTGGTCCCTCATTTGAAGGGCCCCACTTTTCTCTAGCTCCTTAAAGTTTAAAGGTTGAGCCTATTCTAGTGCCATTCCATCCTGTCTTATATTTAGAAAAGATAGCATGATAATCTGAGTTCGACGAGTCCTTTGACTGATAGGATTTTTATGTGTTCTTACTTTCTCTTGTTTTCCAAGAACTCACTTTCTGAACATAATTATTGCTATAACTCGGATTACAGGGCTTTTAAACAAATGATTTATTTTTATTTGAGGAGCAGTATTCAATGCTTCTGTTTTCCTCAGCACATATTTTCCTGTCTGAAGTGGTTTGGGCAATTAAGTAAATTGTGTTATCTAGACTTACACAGCAATCAGATCGCAGAACATTGAGCATGAATATGCTGCTGCTATGATTATTTGTAATGGAGGAATCAAAGAAGGCGCTAAGACTCACACGATCAGAGCTTTCCAGGCATGCATTTAAGTAATGGAACAACTCAGTGCATTGTGCGGTTTGTCTCTCCTGTGCTTTTCATTTGTGTGTGTGTGTGTGTGTGTGTGTGTGTGTATGTGTTTGTGTGTGTGTGTGCATGCATGTGGTGTGCATGAATTTTTAGTTTTAGGAGATGTATCTACACAGCTATATTCAACTCATTTTCTTCTGTTGAATATTAAATATATTTTTTCCACTGGGGGAGGGAGAGGAGCGATAGAGAAAGAAATAGATGTTGGAGAGATCAGAAACCAGTATCAGGGATGGGGAATGGTGGTGCATATACATATGTACACACACATGTGTACAGAATTCTTTCATATGATTTATGTGTGTGTGTGTGTATTTCTTTCACTTGTGCATGGTTGAAGAACAACTTTACAGCTTTGCCACTTACACTTTTGGGAAGTGAGCTTTGCAGTTATGTAATTCAATATGGGAAGGGCTGTGCCCTACCTGAGCACACAAGTGTGCTGAGAATGTGTCAAGGCAGCTTTGCACATGCCTGTTAACCCACTAACTAGGCATCCATCTGTCCATCCATCATAATGTAAGAAAATATCTGCTAAATTCTTTAGTGGGGACATAAATTATAAAATATGAATCAGTGAAGATTACTGTACAAGAATGAATGACACACTGTAGGTGTGCAGAAGGAGAGGAATTTTCTGTCTGAAGTTATAATGTTTCAAACAAGCTTACTGCTTAAGGAACAGAGAGCAACAGTAGATGCCTGGCAGGGTGTGTGAACTCTCGAGTAAAGCAGTCAATTTCCAGATCTTCACTTCTCTCCTTGTAGTTGTGTGACTTTAGGAAGGATTTTTTCAATTTAGAGCTCTGTAAAAAATATGCTAAAAGTGATACTTACTTCATGAATTTATGTGAAGAATAGGCGACATAGTGTATATGATAATATTGTTTTAATTCTTGGCACGGAGTAGATGTCTACCAAGTTAATATGGAGAGAAAGTTGTGCCATCAAGCAAGTGTTGGTTAAATTTGTGGAACTTAATAGATTCGGGTTTTGCAATTATAAATCCCCTTGTCATAGTTTTTCATTTTTCCCACTTAGTTTTTAAGTAAAGTGGAAATTGCTAAAAACTTTAGAGAAGAACATTTTGACTTGGAAATAAAATTGTAAAATGCTTCATTTTGTACTTTCAGTTATATTTTTATTATGTCCACTTTTTAATTTGTCTTTATTTATTTTTATTGTTTATTAGTGTTTTGAGACAGGTTCTCACTCTCATCCAGGCTGGTCCTGAACTCATTGTGTAACCTAGAATGGCCTAGAACTCACGTCAGTCCTCCTGCCTCAGCCTCTTGAATTCTGAGCTTACAAGTGTGAGCTACCACATCCAGCTTATGTGGTGCTGGGGAATCAAACTCATGGCCCTGTGCTTGTTAGGCAACTGCTATAACCACTGTGTTGTTCCTCCAGCTCTACTTTCAATTTTGAAATCTGCACATATGCATGAGACTAACATAAAACAAATCCTCTGACTTTGTAAAATTTATATATAAAATAGACCAATTTTAGTAACTTTTTTCTAATCATGTTCTACTGAAGATAAATCTAAAGATCACAAATAGAAGTGACTATAGCCCAGGGTGGCCTTGAAGTCACATTAGTCTTCCTTAGGTAGCCTCATGAGTGGTGAGATTACAGGCATATGTCACCATACCCAGCTAAATTTTTTTATGTGGTGCTGAGGAATTGAACGCAGGGCCTTGAACATGAGAGGCAGGTGCTCTACCTGTTGAGCTATGACTCCCCAGCTCAGAATAGTCATTTTATAACAAATGCAGCAATATCTGTAGCAGGAAAATTTAAACTATAAGACATGCATTATAGGTTTCTGACATATGTGAGCCAAGGTATTTCCTTTTGACATTCCCCAACATTTTGAATGTTTTGACCTGTTACATTATTTCTTGTGTAAAAGTCAACGAGCTCATTTTGGAGAATATGATATGAAAACTGTCAAGAAATAAAGGGAATATCTTATATTTGTGATTGCTTTGTGAAATTCTCTGTAGGATTTTGGCTGTGTCGGGTTAGTTTTTTCTTCACCTTGGTTATTAACCAATATTGACCAGTACTGCACCTCATACACTTGAAGTACAGAGGTTTACACAAGAATTTTTCTCAGAAAAGGCAAATGGTTCCAATATTTGCAAAATACTGTTGACTGTATTGATTTTTATTAATATTTGAGTTCAAGTGACTTCATTTAATTTTATAGGGTGAAAATACAGTCAGTGTTATGGACACATAAGACAATGGGTTATGTTTTATACATGTAGTTAACTACATTGTGAACTTTATGTCTCTTTCTCTGTATAAATCAAGTTCTTAATGTATGCCCTTTGTCTTTAAATGCAGATTAAATTTTGCCTCTAATAACTTCTGCCAAGAAAGTTCACGAAAGCCTTTTAGATTAAAACAACTACCTTACATTTAACAGTCTAGAAGGAAGCCCTATCACCAGAATCAAGAGTATCATTCCAACGTACTGACACAATTCCAGTACATTTTTAGGGCCACATTTTATTTCAGGTTGAGCTTGAAGCTTTAGAGGGATCACAGTGGGATGAATTTATATGGAGAACTTTTGAGAGTTGTGGAGCTAATGTTTAGGGGTGTCTTGGGATGTGGGCAGCCATAGGTTCTTTTAGATAAAATTTGAACTTAAATTCGATGACTCAGAGACTGGCCTTTACTCAGTAACTGCATGGTAATTTATCATTCCATTTTCAACTTGTATTTCTGGAAATTCCTTAGCTGTTCTGATGTTTGTCCCAGAGACAGAAGACTAACCACTTCCTTATGACTAGATGACAATCATTAATAGACAATTTATCCTTAGAATAATACTTCTGTGGAGCTATGTTGTGTACTTGGTCATTTACCACATGCTGGGGAATGGGTAAATTATATTGTGGTTCATACTCAAGTGCACAGTGTCAAGCGCAGATACAGAATGTTTTTGTTTAACCTTCTGAATCTACATACAAATGGAATCTAATGTTTTTTTAGTATCCTGGACTAGGGAAAGTTGGCTACAAATAAAAATTGCTCTTATTCCAAATAACAAAATGACTACCATGCATGGTAGTTATTTCCCACTTTCCTAGCATACAAACACTCTGAGCATTAATTATGCATTGTAACCACCCACATAACTGTATGCAAAGGAGAATATGTTAATTATCATTCCATTCGAGTGTAAAGTATGCTCCAGTATGTCTGCAGTGAGTAGTTGCATCTGACTGGAAGCAAAGGGCAAGTTTTAGAGAGGGGAAAGAAAGCATTCTATCTTAAGTTTGGAAAGAAAATAGTTCAGTTCAACAAATATTTTCTCAGTGATTACTTTATGGCAGCTTGTTGCTATTATATGAGCTGAGAATTCAGAGACTTAGCAGAACACAGCTCCTGCCACCAGAGTTTATTCAGTGACAGGAAAATGTAGACATGCGTCTGTTGGTAAGGAATGTTTGATCCTGGAAACTGAATACTGCAAAGGGGATCTAACAAGGGGAATAGTGAAAGAGCAGGCGGTAGGCTCAGCTTGAAAGGAGCGATTTATAGAGAAGGAGCAGTAGGCGGCAGAGAGTGAGGAGATAACTTGATACAACGGGAGTAGCAAGTGAAAGATTTAAAGTAGAAACAGTAGTAGCTCTTTACTGCAGGAAAATCAGTTTAATTTAAGGCAAAGCAGAATGTCACATCCACGTGTAATAAAATTAATGATAACAGGGAATGGTATGAAGGAAAGAGAAAGGGAAGGGACAGATTTTCAGTAGAAATGGAATAAGTGACCACTGAGTAGGAGAAGACAGGCAAGAATTAAACCTGACTCAGATTTTGAAATCCATTATTTAGGAAGATAGCAGCACTAACTAAAATAATAAGGAAGACATAGTTGGGAGAAAATATAGTAAATTCTGCTTTAGATTCACAGACTTAGACCTACAGAACATCTAGGAGTTGATGTCTAACAAGACATTAAAAATGAATTTTTGGAACTTGAGAGACATTCTTTGAAGTTATGCAGGTTTTCATGAGCTGCGTCTCTCTTAAACTAAGTGTTTTAAAAATTCATAAAATGAATAGAAGTAGGAGATAAATCCCAAAATATAAAAAGGACTTCAACTCAGTAAAAGTTCAGAGAGTCTAGGGTTGGTATGTTTTCTAAAAGAGAGATCAAGTTACTGTAGCTTCTGCACAGTTCAGAAAGAGACATATTCAATGAATTTTCTCAATTTTAGAGGCGCTTCTAATAGTTAATGCTTTGTTCCAACCCATTTAACAAATGAGATCTAAAGGCAATAAATACTGGCTGGGATCCAGTGCAAAAATGATTCTCCACTTCCTCTGAGTTGTAGTGTAAACAATACCATTACGTGGCTCTTATGACCTTGAATAACTCTATGGTTCTCAATGTATCTGTATCAGAATCTCAGACCATTTGGATCCTGGGATAAACTGCGGTAGGAGGATCAAAGGCATTCCCAGAGTTTAGTAAATTTCATGAGTACTTATATTTGCCATTGGATTCCTGTGAGCACTGACACTACAAAGCTTCCATGATTAGAAGCTGTTCTGCTTTTCATTTGGTTGTTCTGTCTTGTGAGCTCCTTAAGGACATGCTACTTACCTTATTTATTGTGTGTGGTGTTTAGTAGTTACTGATTTTTTCAAATCATACTGTCCATTAGTCCATTTCCTTGACCTTGTAGTTATTAAAATCTGTGCTAAGAAATTTTAAAGGAAAATTTGAAAGAGCATTAGTATTCAACAATAGAGAAATGCTTATTAAATTGTGAGGATTACACATGAAGAATATCGCAGAATCATTAAGAATATGGATGACATATTATTGTAAAAAGTATGTACAATCCTAAACTGAAAATGCAATGTGTAAAGCTATAAAATAGTGTGCTCTAATACCTATTTATGTAATTAGAAGAAAATAAATGCCACAAAAATTCCTTTTAGGGTGCTAACTGCATTTGATGTAAAAAATATGTTGAGACAATTAAATGGGACAGAGTTTATGAATTAGAAAAATGATGAGGAGTGAAAAAACTCACAAAGAAGGTGTATCTTTGATAAGTGCTCATGCAGAACTTCTTTGATAAGTAAAATTTGAGCCAAAACTTGAAGGAGTTTGGGAAATATGCCAATATGTCTCTTTGCTAGTGGGGGTGACCTAGAATCAATGTCTTGAATTAGTGTATTGTTGATTGCCTTAGTGAGGGGTCCTTAACAAATGATCACTTCACAACAAAGACAGGCTGTGGTGGCTATTGTGGTAGGTTACTAGGTATTGTGGTGGGACTATGAACATTTCCTGCAGATCACTTCAATTTTCTTATTTTCTAAGAGGCAAAGTTATGAAATAAAAGGAGGAAGAGAAAAAAGAGAGGTAATATTAGGTAGTAAGAGAATGGGAGAAAGAATTAAAAACTGCATGCCAACTTCTGTTATTTTGGGTGAATTTATAATTTATTTAAAAGTCCATGTTCACATCATTTTATGTTCTGTTCCCTTCTGACTACTGATCAGTCCAGTGGCAAACCCATGAAAAATGAAGGGAAGACAATTTGATTGGTTCAAAGTCTCCTAAAGCAACTCCTTATGACTAAAATATCCATTCATTTTTGAATGATGAATAACTGTATTTTTGTTTCTGCTCAACAGGGTGGTGGTGATTGCCCAGAAATGAGCATTGGCGCCATAAAGATTGCCTTGGAAATTTCTCTTCCTGGTTCTTTCATCTATGTGTTCACTGATGCGCGGTCCAAGGATTACCGGCTTGCGCATGATGTGCTGCAGCTGATCCAGCAGAAGCAGTCCCAAGTGAGTATGAGTAGAACTGAATCAACTCCAGACCTGTCAAAATTCAGCATGTTAAGAGGTGGTTGACCTCTCTGACTAGTCCATGTGTGCCAAATAGTGATAATTGAACTCTGTATCCACATCACATACACAAATGCCTATTTGCATGTGTCATTTAATTTAAATATATTAAATATGTATATGGAAGATATTTATAACACATGAATGCCTTGCTTTTTCAGTACAGAGAAGATGTGAATGTGAATTAACTAAGGTGCTTGTTATTATCTTTTCCTTTTAACTGACTGAAAAAGAGCAGTTTTTCAGGGTTTCCTTCTTTATGGAATCTTGCATCAGTTATTCATTGTGTCAGTTAGCTACTGCTGCATAACAAACAGTTCCAACACTTGGTGGTTTGAGACAATAGACACTTACTTCTCTCATGTTACCAGTTCAGTTCATCTAGGGTAGCCTCCCTTACATGGATGCCTGGGGGTGTTTAGACTTGACTGTATAAGCTGAGCCCTGGCCAATTTTAGCTTCACCTAACAAGTTTCTTACTCTCTTTCTAAGACAAGTAGTTTCGTCACGCCTTTCTCATGGAGGGGGCAGAAACACTAAAGGTCAAATGCAAATGAACAAGCCCGTCTGAGTGGAACCTCAAAACTTGGAGAATGCCATTTTTGCCTTGAGCTTTCTACCAGAGCAAGCCAAGGTCGAAATGACAAAATTAGCTAGTATACCACTTCCAGGAGAGAAACCTCAAAATCCTTTGGCAAAGTGAATGGATACCAAGAGAGATCACTGCATCATCTAGCATAGTTACAGTTTCATTTTCACTTGCAAAGTTTTTAGCTTATAGTTCTGAAATATAAACACTATATTCCTGTATGTATTTGTAGAATAAATACATATTTATATTAACAGACATTCAACTTTCCTACTAGTATATTAATATATAATAGGTACTCAATAAACGTGTGTTGATTTCTGCAAACTTATTAAGCTCTTTTTTAAAAAAAATATTCACAGGTGGTATTTGTGCTCACTGGAGACTGTGATGACAGGAATCATATTGGATATAAAGTCTATGAGGAAATCGCCTCTACGAGTTCTGGTCAGGTGTTTCACCTGGACAAAAAACAAGTGAATGAGGTAAGTTTAATAAAGTGAGTCTAATTTATTACTAGTTTCTTTAGAAGATATATGAAGCCAGATTAATTGTGAAAGTTTGATTGCAAGAACAGTTTTAACCAATAGTTTCTATTCCTGAACCCCATACATGGTCAAAAAAGCAAGGAATTAATGTGAGGCAACAGGTCTGTCTTATGTTAATTTCGAAGTATATCATGTAACCGTAATAAATTATTTAAACAAATAGATTTAGCATTCATTTAGTTTGAATCAAAAATTTTTGTAGTTATTTCTGTTTTCTTGTTTTTGTTTTCATGTACTTGGGCTGGTCATCACCCCCTCACGTAGCTTAGGCTGGCCTAGAACTCACAGCAACCCTGGCAGTCCTCTTGCTTCAGCTTCCTGGGTTCTGGGCTTACAATTGTGTGCTACAATGCTTAGCTATTATGTGGTGCTGGCAGATTGAACCTGAGGCCTCTTGCTTCCTGGGCAAGAACTCAAATCACTGAGCTATGCTCTCAGCCCAAGAAAAACTTTTTAATAAATACATTACATATACTAACCTGAAAATGTAATGTAAAAGAAGTTCCTTAGAGGAAACAGGTTTTGAGAGAATTACAGCTTACGTCCATACTTTATAGTAACTTAGAGATGCCTGGACACATCCCAGTACTGTAAGTGGATTCCTTAGCAGTTAATTTGCATGAATTAATGGGGATTTGGAAGCTTGGGAAGGAATTGGGAAAGAATGCAGGACTCTCAGAATGTGGTTTTCTTGTTTTGTTACATATGCTGTACTTGAATCTCATGAAGGAAAGGCTGCTGATAGAAGTGGTTTTCAACTTGGAATTTTGTACGACTTTTCAGTGTAGTCAGGATCAACAGTGCAGAGTGGCACATAGGGAGGAACAGCATTATTTTCTCCTGCACAGCAAGAATATCACTAGGTTAGATTTGGTTAGTGTGGCAGTTAGGACAGAGTTTCAACTTGATTGGCTCTGGGATGTTTCCTGGGGTCTGGGGGTGCACACTTCTGGGTATGTCCACATGGCTCATGGAAGCATGGCCTTGGGGTCTCTGTGTGGTCTCTCACCCCTCCCACTCTGCTGCATCATTTCCCAGAAGCCATGAGCTAAGTGCCTTTGCTCTGCCGTGCCCTTCTGCTGTGATGTTTTTTCCTTGCCCATAGCTAACCATGGACAGAGGTCCAAGCCAAATGGAATCTCTCCTTCTCCGTGTTCAGAGTGTTGAGTATTGTGTGCAGTGATGAGAAGGTTGTCTAGTAGTACAGTGAGGTTCTAAGTAGGAGTGTTGGTGGCATTTACTGGAGACAAGTTGGGTACTGGAAGCAGCAGACAATGTCATGCCCAGTGTATATGATGCTTCATAGCTAGAGATACAGGAAAAGAGCAGAGATGAGAAGACAGGAACAGTTGCTTGGACTTGTGAATCGTCAGGCACAGCTTGAGATTCTGCACCAAGTTGGATATAATTGTGAAAACCACAGGAGTTTATTAGTAGCCTGGCCTCAGAACCAGAAAAAAATAAGTGCGTGTGTTCTGTAACTGTGGCTTGAGTTGTATATATACATACAGGGAAGTTTGTGCTGGGTAAAATTGAAAATATAGAAAATGAGCCTCATGAAAGTATACATTTTATTATATAAGTGGCATGATACACAATTTTTGTAGTTTTAATGATTTCCCACTAGTAAATCATTCAAAAGAATAATAATATATGAAAAATGGGCTTAAATTGCAGAAAATTTCATAGTTGTCGTTATCCCACTGGTTTGCTTATAGTGTTTTCTGTCTCAGATCATCAACAGATGTTCTACTGTCTAAATTTAACTTTGGTAGAATGGACTAGAGCAAACCATTTCTGAAATTGCTCTTCTGTTCACAAAATTGAGCTTGAGGGCACATGGATAAGCCTCAGCTTGTCTGTCAGTCAAGACAACTCCAACTCCCTCACCAACCGGTTTATGAGAGGATGTCTCACTTACCTTTGGCCAATGAGACTCAAGAGAAAATTAGCTAGTAATGATTTGAGTTTCTCCTCCAGATATTGCTCTGCTTAGGTATGAATGCCTAATCTGAGGCTAACATCTTAATATAAGTCTGAGAATAAAACAAATGCAGTGAAGAGTGGAAAGCCAAGAAAATCAAATCTCTGGGTTGAGTGCACACTGAACTCTGTTCTAATGTATGACTCCAGACTTAAAGTGATGTTTTCCACTCAGAACAATTAGAAGTAAGTATTAACTTACCTAAAGACAAATGAGTCCTGAGTGATAAAAATTCTGTTTCATTATGACTTGTGCTCTGTGACCCCAGGTTCCTTTTGTAAAATAGAGATAGGAGATGTATCAGTTCAGAAAGTGATTATAGGGCTAACTGAGATATTTCACACAAAGTCTGGCACAAGTCAAGTGCTCAATAAATTAAGTGTTAATTAGTGTTATCATAGCCCTGGTATGTTGCTACTTTGATTTTAAAATGAGAAAATTATGGTACTGTTTGTTACAGAGCTCAAGTAACTAGTTGTTGCTAACAAATAAATATGAATGGGATAATTCAGGAAAAGCTAGGCAGGATTTTTTTTTTTGTCTCCCCCAACCCTATTAACGAGAGAAGAGATTGTAGAGTCTTACTAGTGCTATATAAGTCCATATGTTCCTTAAAAAAAAAAAAAGATCATGAAAGATACTGTTAATAGGAAGCATTGTGACAGTGTTAAAAGTAGGGAATCTTTGGTGTGCAATTTTGTAATTTCTTTTTCTCATTTTTCTAAGTTCTTTTATTACATGAGCACTACAAATGCTTAAAAAATAGATGTTCCAGAGATAGCTACACCTTAGATAGGCACAAGAGCCATGGAGAAGCCATACGTGCACTGTGTCTACATGTCATTCACAGGAAATATTTTTATGTGTTCTTTTATAAGGAAAGTACATAGTATTGTTTTACCTTCTAAATCTAGTTCAGCATTTTCTTACCTTCCTAGAGTATATTTTATATCAACTCTCCCTTGATTACCTTGAAGATTTTTGTTTTTTCTGTGTGTCTTTATTGAAACAACATTTAAATAGAGCATCTGGCTACCCTTTATCTTTATTTAGCATAAAAGAAAACCAAGGTGAAGAAATTGTTTGGCCAATAGCACTGTCTATGAATCACTGTGGGGCATTGCATTTTGGAAGTATGAGTTTAAAGACACCTCAAGGATGTACGTAATTTACCTTTGAAGAAAGAACAAAAGCTAAATTATTACAATACTGGTCTTCACTTTATTTGTAAGCTGAGTGTTAATCAGTTAATATAATCAATGCTTTCTTTAGTATTAGAAAGTGTCTAAGTTTAAGATCGCAGAGGTAGAGATACTATATATCCTGTGTCAAGAAAGCTGATGCAAAAAGATTCAGTGTTAATTAGTTAATTCACTTTTGAGTTTATCTTTTCTCTCCTAATTCCCCAACTGATGTTCTCTTAACCTCCTCTTCTTCCTCTTCTCCACGGATAGCCTGATCTGGTGGATTGGTCTCATTTCAATAAATGTCAATATTCTAATAGAAGTTATTTATTGCACAGATAGTGTATCAGTAATTTTTTCAGTAGAAAATAAATGCCTAACCATGGGGCAAGATACCATTTAAAGGGTGATGATTTATTATGGCTTGGGCAGGGTGAAGAGGAGCCATCGAGGGCCTAAGAAACCTCAACAATCTAGCATCAGCTGGTGTAGTCTACATTCTTGCTCACTCTGAAAGGAAAAGGAGAACACTCATACTAACTCACTGTGAGATACAGACTGGAAACTCATCGAGGATGATGGCCTTGGACATATGAACAGAAGCTTTGCAGGGACAGAAGCAAGGAAATAATCCTCTCGTTTCTTTCCCTGGGAACTTTCATTTTCTCAAGTCTAACTAAAAATCAAGGGCGGGAGGCTTAATAAAGTAGCCATGAATGGCAACATCGCAGGGCATATAACAAGATGGGATAAAAAGGACAGTGACTCTGGAGTGGCAAATAAATTCAGCACAGATGTTACCATGGGGTGCAGGTTGTGGGATCAGATTTCCAGGTTCCTTTGTGCAGCTAATAATGAGTTAGATATACACACAGAGACAAGAAGTCTAGTAGCAAAGTGTAGTACAGTGATAGTGCATGAGGAATGAGTGGGCTTGTACCAGCAATAGGAAAGTTAGCATGAGTCCCACGGATGACTGGTGTTGGAATTTTTAATTTTATTTTTCATCCCCTAAGCTTCTCCTATAGGGGTGTTGCAGAATACGGCTGACATCAGGATGGATCTAGTGAACCTGTCTCCTAGCATGTGGTTCTTCAGGAGGGCCTTAAGGTCTTTCTTATCTTAACCATTATTTGTTGGCCTTGTAACAAGCCTTAGGTGGAGTTTGGCTTGGGTCCTGGAGATGCTGCTTCCTATCAGGGAGTGGAGGGTATGATCACATGGTCACAGTTGTATAGTCTCTCTTATGAGTAGTGTTGTGAAGTAAAGACTACAGGCTCCAGGGCCATGGTTGGATATCCTGAACATGGGACCTAACAAATAACATAGAAATCATTTTCTATGTCTTAGTTTCCTTTTCTGTGAAACAAGAGAATGATAGTACCTACCTCACAGGATGGTTGTGTTTAGGACACAGCAATATATAGTAACAGTGACAATTTTTGTTTAATGATGCAGTCTAGCCAAAAATATTCTAGTAATTTATTATTTTTACAATGTTTTCTAAAAAAATGAAATATATACTGAGTGTCCATCTGTGATGAGATAAATAGAAGGATGGTACTGTCATAGGACACTCCGGGGCTTTGGAATCCAGGAGACATGGGTGCCCCTTCCCTGCCTTGAGCTATTTGAAGAACTCTGTGAAACAACTTGGTAAGTTAGTCCTGTGACTGTTCCTTCATGGAAACACAGATGTGGCAATTACCTCACAGGACTATTAGGAAGAAGGAGGAAAACAAGGAATAGGTATGGTAAGCTGAACAGAGTCCCAGAAAATGGAAATTACCAGCATGCAAGTCCTTAAAGACAAGAATCTAGACTCTTAGGATGATTTCTGGAAAACATCTTTTTTTTTTTTTTTTTTTTTTTTTTTTTTTTTTTTTTTTTTGCCATTGGGGAATTTCCAATGGGGTAGAGGTAGTTGAACTAGTAGACCTTTCAGAAGAAGTGACTAAAACCCAGGAGGAAACTGAAGTGACAGTCTCTGAGAAATCCAACAGCCTGGCAACAAAAAGCCTCGTTAATTAGACATTACTCCATTCATTTCTCTCGCTGGCTTTATACATTTGCTCCAAGTTTAGTACTGATACTAGAAAACTACGAACTTTATTGCCATGTGAATTTTACATAGCCCCTTCCTACTATTCGACTATAATTCGAATGAAAAGCTGTCTGCCTATTGGCTTAATGATAAGAATTTTTCAAGGGTTGTGAACAATTTCAAAAACGCGATAAAGTACCTGCCATCTTCTCCTCCTCTGTTCCGAGTTTCGCTCCAGACATTATTTTAACAACATAACCTTACTTTTGACCTTGAAAGTAAGTAGAAATGGGTGTTTTCGCTGAAATTGGAAAACGTAGAAACAACTGGCAACATTCTACAGAGCCACAGGAAAATGTGCGAAACAATGTGTAAATGTTTCCATGCATTGCTTCTTTGAATTCAGCTAATTAAACGTCAGAGATGAAATGGAAAACTCAGAAATAACCCACTGGAATAATATGGATGTTTCCACATCCACCAAGATACCAACAAAAATGGACTATGTGCCTTACAGCTAATGAAATGTTTTTCTTCTTCCATTGTTGTGCTAAGACTGGCATGTTCAGTCTCTCAAGTATGTACTAGGAATGCGAGAGTTCCAGTCACCTTGTTACCTTTCAATTCAAGCAGCATCTGGGACTGCTTTATTGGTCAGTAGAAAGGTTAAATGAAACCGTGTGTTCAGTGTTTCCTTTGGCTAGATAAAACAGAAAAACTTTCCCATTAATTTATTGTTTAAAAACGTCTACTGCTCATGGACTTCTGAACATGTATACAAGTTTTCATAATGTGTACTTGGTGCCTGCTCTTCCTCACAATCATGGGGAGGGAAATGAATGTTCTCAAATGAAACCTCTTTAGATAAAATATACCAGAAGTCAAGTGACCAGTAGGGGATGGAGAGTAAGAAATACTTGTTTTAACAAATTAGGCAAATATTTAAAAGACATAGGGGTAGGCAAAGACTTCCTTTGCAAGACACCAAAAGCAAAAGAAATTATTCCCATTATTAACAAATGGAATCTTGTCAAATTAAAAAGCTTCTGCACAGCAAAGGAAACTATCAACATTGTAAAAAGAGAACCAACAGACTGGGAAAAAATATTCACCACCAACAACTCAGATAGGAAGCTCATAACTAAATATATAGGGAGCTGAAGAAAAGTAAGCCAACCAAAATAAAGGATCCTGTTGAAAAGTGGTCAACTGAAATGAAGAGGTAGTTCACACACAAATAAGTATAAGTGGCCAATAGATACATGAAAAGATGTTCAACATCCCTAGCCATAAGAGAGATGCAAATCAAAACAATGCTGAGATACCATCTCACTCCAGAGAGAATGGCCTATATCAACAAGTCAAATAGTAATCAGTGCTGGTGAGGCTGCGGGGAGAAAGGAACCCTACTGCACTGCTGGTGGGAATGTAAATTCATACAACCACTTTGGAAAGCATTATGGAGATCTCTCAAAAGACTAGAAACAAATATCCCCTTCGATCCAGCGACACCCGTCCTGGGAATATATCCAGAAGAGGCCAAAACAACACATAACAGAGATACTTGTGTACCCATGTTCATAGCAACACAACTAACAATAGCTAAAATATGGACGTCACCAAAATACTCATCAACAGACCAGTGGATACCCAAACTGTGGTATTCATACACAATGGAATACTATGCATCTATAAAGTCCAACAGTGTGGAGGCTTTTGCAGGCAAATGGAAGAAACTTGAGAACATCATGCTCAGTGAAGTGAGTCAGAAGCAGAAGGTGAAACATTGAATGGTCTCTCTGATATGAGATCACAACTATCTCATGGAACTTAAAGTGAAAAACAAAGTGAACCATGGGGATAGGGTAGGGAGGTAGGGCAGGGTGGGAAGTGGGAGGGACAAAAGAAGAGTGGGAAAGCCCTTGTCACCTTGACAAGATACATAGGTGCACAAAATGCTAAATTTCATTGTAAACCTTAAATTTTGCACTTATACATATCAATAAAATGAAAAAAAACCCCAAAACAAAAAAGGATAAGCCCTGAAAAATGAGTGTCTCGCTTCTGTTTCACAGTTTTGGGTATTGGCTCTGGAAACTCTTTGAAACTGTGGGTGGGGGGAATGCCTAAAGGTCACTATGTATATAAAATATTAAAAATATAAAATAAAATATAATATAAAATTTTACTTCCTCAAGATTAATTTGTGATAACATTTGAAGTGAAATTAATGATATCAGAGAAATTATGCAAGCATTAATTCCATGTACAGCTTGTCCCAAAAATCCCAATGCGTAGGGAAATCAAAAAGCCTTTGGGATCTACTGAAAATCGCAGTGACGCATTCTGTAACACGTAGCAGGATATTTCCATTCAACAGAACTTGTTTTCTGTGAAAAGTAAGTTTCTATATGAAAGTGCTATCTCACAATTCTTCCTATGACAATTACGATACCAGAACCCTGGCATGAGATTTGAAAAGGGAATGGATGCTACTCACAGAAACTGCTGCCTAAAATAACAACAACAACCCAAACCCAAAAGACAAAAACCCCAAAACCCAGCAGCAAAAACGCATATGCACTGTCTCCCAGAAGTAAGAAGCTTGTGTGTGCCTGAAGGACATTTTTTAGAAAGGAGAAAAAGTATTATTTGAGGATAAACAATTGCCAGCAAATTGAATGGCCTTGCTTCCTTTATTCTGATTAGAAGTCAAAATAGAATCTCAGATTTGTCTGTGAACTCTCAGAGTTAACCGAATCAATTACTGTGTAATTAATTTTGGTACTTGTATACCAATCTACCAAATGTTACTGTGTGTGTGTGTGTGTGTGTGTGTGTGTGTGTATGTGTGTGTGTGTGTGCACGTTTGTGTGCGCATGTGTGTGTACATGTGTGCACTGGAAGTAGAGCCCAGCACCTTCTAAAGGCAGCATCTCCAGCCCATTGGTTTTAATTTTGAGAAAGGTCTCCCAAAGTTGCAAAATTGCGCAAGCTGGGCTGTGTCAGTCTTATAGTCTGAAAAATTATTCAAAGTCCAGATTGGTTTGAAAGAGATTGTCTTCCCCCGCCCATTGTACGGGGCTTTGTCCATGTTTTTATTGGAATTGTGATGGAAACTGAAGATTTAAACTGAGGGATTGTCCCAAAAGTATGATATTTAAAACTGAAGCCACTAGTGAGCCACCGAATCACCCACCATGAGCAGCCGAAGGGCTGACCCATCGGAACCTGTGGAGAAACAGAAGGGGCCTTGAGTAAGGTCAGCGATTCGAGACAGAATTGTTTAATGAGCTGTTTTAACAACTTCAACTATTTGTTTGCTTCCACATTTTGTGCATTAAAATTTAGAGGAGAGATTGTGTTTGTGTTACAGAAATAAGCACTTCTACTTTGTCTATATCAGAGTATGTATGATCTTATATAAGATATATAAATTATTTAAAATGAGAGAATTATCACATTTAAGAGGTTACATACCTGATGTTTAAAAATATTGTATTATATTTTGGTTTTCTAATCTAGGAGTTGCAAAGACACAGAGGATTTGTGCTTGCCTATGTGTGTGTGTTTGTGTGTGTGTGTGTGTGTGTGTGTGTGTGTGTGTGAAAATCAAATGAGATCATGTAAAGATTTTGCAGATAATCTCATAATTTTGGAAAGATGAGTTTTAGGATCTATGTTTCTTCTACATCAAAATGGATTTGAACACCTAGATTAGCAGATTCATCCCACAAAGAAATTTGTGTCCGCAAGATATGCAAGGGCAATTTTTGTCTATTACATGTAGAGGGAAAAACAATTTTTTCTTTGAGACAGTGTCTTATTCTGTAGTCCAGGCTGATCCTGAACTCACTATGTAACCCAGGCTAGTCTTGGACTCATGTCAGTCCTCCTGCCTCAGCCTCCCAAGTGTTGGAATTACAGGCATGCAGCACCACACCCAACTTGTGTGGTGCTGGGGAATTGAACTCAGGTACATAGTGCTTGCTGGCAAGTGCATTTTACCACTGAGCTATTCCTCTAAGCCAGAAGAGGAAAATTTTTAGAAAGTCTGGTTATGATATATTTTTTCTCCAGAACACCCAATGTCTTTCCATTTATGTGATTGAGGAGAAAACATGCTAACATTGTACCTTCAAAACAGTAATTGAAGAGTTTGGCCCAACATAATTGCCTCTTGTTAATCTCCAATTTGTACAAGTTTCCCGTTTTCTTTACTACCTATCCAGAAACCTTATTATGTATAGTTATTATTGATTTGAAGGGAAAAGCTCTCTTTTCACTACACATAATAGATAAAAATTATCTTAAGGTTCCAGAAAAGACTTGGTTAGTGTCTTTGACAGAGTTGATTCTGTCAATTAAATAGTTTCAGACCTTTGGAAAAACGTATGCATAATACTTTGTTTTGGTTTTTAAGGAAGCCAGTTAATGAATTTCAGATACAAAGAATGGAGAAAATGCAAGTATTACTTTTCAATATTCCTCCCTAACATGAAGCAAGAGAGAACCCTGAAGACAGTAGGCTTACTTAGGAAGTGATAAGTAGTCCCAAGAAGATACTAAGTTGCAAATGCTAAGTAAATACCAAATACATCATAATTTATCATTGTTTACAATTGATTCAACATAAATAAAACATTTATCAATAAAATCTATTTTTTTTCTGCTTATTGTTCAGTAGGAAAGAGGAGATGAAAAAGTTAAGAATCCCAAGTAAGGAAAATTTTACTTCCTTAAATTTCCTGAAAACCTAGAATAAATACATGGACAGAGTCCGTGTTTCATATACTTGCCAGGTCCCCTTTGAATTCCTAGTGTGAACTGATTTTAATAGGGTTATAAAAGCGAAATCTTTTGCGAGTTGGTATGAGCTGCTTTTGAGAGCTCTCGCAATCTTTTTGGAACAACTTGGCTTTGTGACAAAAATTACACATTTATTGTCTTTCTTGAGAAATGTCCCAGAAGAAAAATACATTGTAAAGTCATGTAACATAAAATTTGAGTATCTTTGATATGAGGTCCTAAATAAGAAAGGAAAAATTCTATATTTCTGATTTATAACTTTAAATAGGCACATATAATTTACTTCAAAATATTGTTTATTTTTCAATTTTTTTTATTGTGAATTTAGAAAACCAGATGCACCAGATGCTGAAAGTATTTACGGTTTAGTATTATTCTGTGAAGTTCCTCAGTAATTCATGACTACATTGAATGTGGCCATATTCATTCAAATAATATTTATTAACCTCACAAATTGATAATGTAATAGGGAATAACATATCAATTAAAATTATGAATTCAAGTAATAGTTATTAATCACAACAATTATTATAAATTAGAATTATAACTATAAAATTATGTTGATAATGTTGCTATATTCAAAAATATATTTACTTGCAAATTTTGGGAAAGAGAAAGGTTATACTAAGCAATAGATAATTTTAATAGTTTGTCATTTATATTTTCTCTTAATATTTAAAATAATGAGTATTGTTTTTAAAGTAAAGAATAATAATGAAGGAATTTCCTTTAAAGAATGCTAACAGAGCAAGACTGTATGCAGACAGCTAGGGGAATGCCCAAGTAGACATGTGTCCCAGGACTCCACGTTCTGGAATCTGCAAGGAGACACGTCAGATCTCCCCCGTCCAAGGGCCAAGTCATGATCCAAACTCCCCCGTCTCTTTTGCTTATTGAAAGAAAATTACTTTCTTTGTCCTTTCATATGTTCCTGTTATCTTTGACTCTGTCTGTCCAAGCAGAACTGATACCTATTGAATGATGATTGAAGAAATGAAGTAGGGTGATGAAGCTGAGATTTGGAGTATGAGAATCTGGAATAAATTTTGTGATCTACTGTTATTTGTTACTTAGAATAACTTGGTCATTATAATAATTGTGACAAGGGTGGTGTCATAGCTCAGCGATTAGAATGCTTGTGTAGGAAGCAAGAGGGACTGGATTGAGTCCCACAGCACCACATAATAGCTGGAGTGGTAGTGCATAGTTGTAATCCCGGACTGGGGAGGTGGAGGCAGGAGGATTGCTGTGAGTTCTAGGCCAGTCTGGCCTACGAAGGGAGATGTCTCAAAAAAAATTATGATAAATTGGGGGGAAAAAGAATTGTTTTCCTGATAGTTTTATGCATCCAGTGTAACCTGGGATGCTGTGCCTGGATCAGGGGCTCACCTAGAATCTGGGTCCAGAGCACGGTCATTCCTTTCTCCTAAAGATCTGGAACTGTTTTAGTGGAATCTTGAAGCCAATTCTCAGCCCTTCCTTGATTCATTCGAATCTGTCTATCCATCGGATACCATGCCTTTTTTGGATACACATAGATTCAGTTTCTGTCACTAATTTTCATTGTACTTGGAAATCCCTTTTCTTAATAGGGTATCCAATATTAAAGTCTGTAACCTTTGAAATTACATAGGTGGAGACGTTGCAGAGCTGTTTAGATGTTTGCTACATGGATTTACCTTATTTGAGGCAATGAATATCTTATAAAGAAGGATTTTTTGATTGTGATAACTACATTAACATTGGGAAAAATCAGTGAATCATCTAGTAGTGTCTAACATTTAACTTTTCGTCATCTGAGGTAATATCCTGAAAACTTTGAATAAAGAAGATTTAGAGAAAAAGATGAATTTGATTGGTTAATAAGTTTAATGCCATTTCTTCTTTAGAAAATAATTTGTCTTGAATTTCAAATATATTTTAGTAGGAGAAGTGTCACATGAGTAAGTGTCCTGAACTTTGCTTCCTGGAATTTGATTTCATTTTATTTTTATAGTTTCCTCTATTTTTATTGGAAATATAGAATGAGGTGTAGTATGGAATACATTAATTTATAGAAATATCACTTATGAATTTGGTCTGCAAAATTAAACAGGATAAAATTCATTTTCAGATGGTGTTTCCAAATTCAACAAGAGAGAAATAGCGAGTTTTTATAAAATAAAAACAATTTGTACTCTTGCTCAAAACTTACATTGGATATTTTTGCAGCTTCAAACTATTTGGATAAGTCTTTTAGTATTTTCTTATTAGACTAAGTTTTTGTATTTCCATTTTTAGGTGAGTCCTGGAAGTGGAAGTTCAGAATTCTGTAAGAAACCTGAAACTTTTGGAAATTTCTAGCTGAAACGATATTGAAAAGACTAGTACATTAGTGGAAAACTATTTATTTCCTATTTGAAGATTTGCCAGGCTCAATGATGTTTCTTGAGACCTTTACATTTCTTTCTGTTTTAGAAGGCTAGTGCGTGTTATTTGAAGGCACATCCACTTACTTTGCCAATGGAGTGGCTCGTGGGGTGTACTTTTCAGGTACAGATTTATGCCACTGTGATGAAGCAAGGCTAATAAAACAGTAATTCATGGATTATTATTTCCTACTTCTTGATAGACTAATAAGACAAATAATGAATTGTCTTTGTGTCCTATCAAGGAAATGAGTCATCTGGTTTATTATGCTATTATGGGATATTTTTGACTGTTAGACTGAATGGTTTATCTTGTGCTGCATTGAATCTTGGTCTTGGAAGATGAGCTCCAATCAGTGTGTAATAATTTTACTTATTTTTTTGTTTATTCCTGTGTAAGATCTGATTTGGTAAGGGTCTTTAAAAAAAAACTGGAAAGGCAGTGGTATCATTTAATTTTCTTTAAAACATGAACTTTTTTGAATTAATTTGTAGAAACTGTAAGTCTGGAAATCAGTTTTTGCTCCACTACAGAAATTAGAATATAAAGAATAATAAAAATAATATTTAGCTTTGGGTTTGACATATAAAGGGAAATACATTGTGAGTGTTTTTTCAGCATCAGCTTGAAATATAATATAATAACAAATACAATAACAATTGTTTATAATGCATTTACTACATCAAAGATTTTAAGAAAACATTTGCTTATATCTGGCTAAAATTAAGGTATAAAAATGTATCCTGTATTTACAGTTTGTAAGAAAGACCATTTCTAAAAATGAGAAAAAATAATTCCCTATAGCTACACCTGTGACCACTCAATGTAATAATTATTTTCTTCATATTGTTCCTTTTTATCTGATCTGGATTACAATGCCATATTGTGAGCTTTGAGGGCAGGCAGGCTAGGGATTTTCTTAAGCACATTCAGCAATGTATTGTACCATAATATTGTATTACTATGAACAAGTGAATATAGTATGTATATGTGTGTGTAGTGTCTTGGTTTCCTGTTTTGTTTCGTTTTGCACTGGGGATCATACCCAGGGCCTTTATGTTGAAGCCCATTTTCTCTTTATTTTTGTGATAGGTCTTACTGGGTTGTTGAGTTGCTCAGTCTGGGCTTGAGCTTGCAGTCTTCCTGCTTCTGCCTCCTAAAGTGCTGTAGTTTATATTGTGCTTGCAGGCCGGCTTATGTTGTTCTTTTAGATGGTCTCATTGTGAACACAAAAATAGCAAGCTTATGCCATGTGTATCTTTGCTTTCTTTTTGGTATTAATAATATTTCTATACATACGACATGTTCATGAAGCACTTAAAACCGGTATTACTGACATGAGGTTTGCACAAACTAAAGTGCATTCATACTGTGCTCGCTTCAGTGCGTTTTGACAAATTTCCATACCTGTGTAACCACCACCATACTCATAATATAGAGCATTTCATCATCCTTAAAATTTTTATACCCCATCCCAGTGACTTCTGCCCTCTACCTTTCAGTTGGCCAACTGCTGATTATCTTTTCATCAGTTGACTGGCTTAGTCTTTTTTCTCCTTTATTAATATGTATATATGTAATGTATAACATTTACATTAAACTTGAGTATTTTGTGCACAGATATATCACCTCAGGGTTACAAACCCTTCCTCTCCTCCTTTTTGACCCTCTTACAACCTCCCTTCTCTATACCCCACCCCCATTTACTTCTATGAAATGACTGTATTCTGGGCTTCTCATTTTAGAGAAACTATTCAATATTTAACCTTCTGCATCTGACTCACTACACCGGGCATGATAGTCTCATGTTGCATCCATTTACCTACAAAGCCTCAAAACTTGACAGATGAGTAGTAGCCCATAATTTGGAATATTTATACCACAATTTGTGTATCCATTGGTCTGTTGATGGGTATTTTGGTGTCTTCCACATTTTAGCTGTTGTTAGTTGTGCTGCTATGAACATAGGTATGCATATATCTCTTTTATATGCTGCTTTTAACTCTTTTGGAAAGATTCCCAGAAGAGGTATTGGTTGATCAAAGGGAATATTTATCTTCAGTCTCTTGAGGAATTTCCATACTGCCCTTGTAAATAGAAACTTTTTTTTTCTGGAGATAGGGTCTCACTCTGTAGCCCAGGCTCGCCTCAAACTCACTGTAATCCTTCTGCGTCGTACACTTGAGTGCTGGAATTACAGGCATGCATGGTACCAGCAACTTAATGTGGTGCTGGGGAGTTGAACTCAGGACCTTATGTTGCTAGGCAAGCACTTCAATCACTGTGCTATTCCTCCAGCTTATAAATAGAAATTTTGGGGTGGAGAGTTTTTCACTCAGTTTGCAGTTTCTGAGATTTATCCATATTGTGTGTATAATTCATTTTTTATTTTTGGTGAATTTCATTTTATAGATACACCAATTTTTTTATCCTCTATTGCTTCAGTGTTTTGTTTACTTGGTATCAAGCTTCTCTGAGTATTGCTATGGAATTCTTTTGTGCTGACATGTGTTTTCATTCATTTTGGGTGTATAATTAGAAATAAAATCAATCGGTCATGTAAAATTATATTTTTAAATTTATAAGAAAGCTCCAGCCTGCTTTTCAAAAATAATTATATCACATGTCCACCAGCAATATACAAGCTTCAGTAGATCTGCATTTTATACTTTTATCATCAATATTTTAAATATTAGCCATTGTAACAGATTTATTTTTATTATGGTTTTAACTTACATTCTTCTAATTACTAATGATATTAGCATTGCTCTTTTATTTCTGTCATTTCTGTGTTTGTTTCAGTTGAATAGTTAGTTGAGGTCATATTTTACTGCATCTTTCTGTATCTAGTCACTGGGTTTTTGGTTACACATTATTTTATATTTATTATTATATTTTTGTATTTATTAAATGTTCTTGACTTTCCATGACATGGAATTGCTTACTTGTCATTTCACTCCAGCTTGTTTTTGAAGCTCTTCTAGAGTGGCTAGAATGCTTTTATTCCAGCAATAATTTAGTCACACTTAAAGTGTATGACATTTCTGTGGTTTCTGCCAATTTCAGAAAGTAGTTGACAAAAATCTTAGCAGTTTACCTGAGAAGTCATCAAATTACTGACCCTGTGTTGCCTTTAGTAATTTGTATCGTATTCCAGGTAAATTTTCCTTTGCGGGAACTTACTTTCTTTGGATTTCATGAGGTTACCTTGTGCTGGTTTATACTGTAGTTCTCATGAAAGGTTCAAGAGGCCTCCTTTGCAGATAACTGGTTGTGTTTGTCCTCGGTAGTGCCCTTCTCTCCTTAAGGCAGCCTTAAAATCGCAGCTAATTCAGTCTTCCCCAGATCACATCTGTCTCTTTAACTTGATGAAATTTCCAACTGGAAATTACCCAGGTAGAAATCCTGGTCGCATCTCATTTGTTTGTCATCCCCAAAGAATGACAATCTTATGCTATCTGTAGAATTAAACTAAAATATAGTTAAAAATTTTTTCTTAGTAGTTTTAAGTTGGGAGGGTAATTTCTAACGTGGCATTCCCCTTTAAAAAATGATTTGGAAATGTCTAAAAGAGGTTAGAAAACTAATTCACCAAACACTGTTACCTGTTTTGGAAAAGGGGTAGCACTTTGTAGAGGATGTACTATCTGTGGGCAGCTGTGGAGCAAAGTGCCAAGGGCATGCTACCTTAGTCGGAGCAGGGCTACTTTGTCATGTATAAAGAAGTGAAAAGAGAATGGAATTTTCTATTGTAAGGAATTGAATATTACTGATCTTTGGGAGAAAAAATTACACATTATTATGTTTACATGGTAAAATCTATATGAAATTTTAAAATGTGATAAAATAAATAACAGATGATCTATAATTTTAAAATGGTACAAAGTTTAGTGTTAATGATTTAAAAGTAATGATGTTATACTGATATATCTTTAGTGATGACTTATACTAATCCATGCCCTCCATGGGTATACTTTTATTTTGTGTCTTATAATATTCCTTTTTGTCATAAGAACTGGAAAAGCATTGGGGAAATTTGGAAGATAAAATGTTATAAAAGGAGTTAGAGCACAGTACATTAGAAACATTAATTGCTGTTAAAAGGAAGTTGCATTACTATGTTACTTATAAATAGGTAAATATTATTCGGAAAAGGATGCATATATCTCAAACCCTCACAAAGAAGAATAACTATATTTTGGTCACACGAAGGCAACAGACTTAAAGACCATGATTATATAGATTTTGAACACTTGTAAGCAGTGTCTTTGACCATGTGATCCCATTTCTTTCAAAAATTGTTATATAGATAAATTAGTAAGTTATTGTTAGCCTTATTAAATATCCTTTTTAAGAAATGGCAGCTTTCTGGAGTATTTTTGTTCTTTCTTTCTTTCTTTCTTTCTTTCTTTCTTTCTAGGCCACCAGCTTGATGGCTCTGCTTGTCCCTTATGTGAAGGACGAAGGACGTGTTCCTATATCCGGCCTTCCCAGTTGCATCTTCTATGGCATAGGCTTAGTGCCTATTGCTTGGCACTAAGACTTACAAACACAAATGTATGTCTCACTATGGATTAGAATATTTTAGATGAATAAATAATTCTCTTTCTCAAAGTCAGATACATTATCCGTTTAATTTTTTTCTACTCTGAGTAATGGAGAAACAATAGCCAGGCTTCTACCTTCCAATCTGCACATTTTCCAAGAAAAATAAATTCCACTTGTTTCTTCTGCTGCAGCAGCAGTACTGTACTTTTCATAGTATTATGCCTGCAGGGAAGTATTCCATAGTGTGCATGTAATACCAGATTTAATTTAAAAGTGGTCTTTTTTAAACAGCTTTATAGTCATTATATAAAGATTCGACAATTGGAATCTACTCTCTTAAATTTAAGAAATGCCCCAATTCTTATCTTGTCCTTGAGATTTTATCTTGAGATATGCAATCATCACTTGCATAACTCAAGGATGAAAACAGTGTCGACTTGTCTCATTTCAGTGGGGAATGTGCTTCATTGAGTGTTCTAATCTTCAGTTAGAGAGGAAAATAGAAAAGTGCAAGGTGGAGCAAGAGAAGACCCAGTTTTGTTTGTGCTAAATGACGCGTAGGTGTGCGTGAAGTAAATAAAGGTGACATCCAACATTTGCAGATAAGTAGATAACCACCTCATTCTTCAGTGAGGTGTTTATAACCTAGATGTGTTAAGAAACTTGAAGACAGTGCTCACTTGGGCAGCACATATACTGAAACTTGAAGATAAGGGAAAAATGAATTTCCTTTGAAAAGGCTGAAAATATTTATTCATCTTTTTCCTTCACAAAATGTGTTATATTTCCAGATTAAAAATATGATACATAGATGTATGAAACACCCAAATTCATTGTAAATACTATGTATTACATTTGTATATTAATAAAAATAGTGGGAAAAATGTGTTCAGATTTCCACCTTGAAAAAAGCAGGCAGTGTTCTTTAAAAATGTGCTTACTACCTCAGATTTAGCTCTCTAGATGAGATGTATCATAATGATTTATTATGAAAATTTTTATTTAATGCACTCATTATGTCAGCACTTTAAGCTAGCCTTTGTCACCTCCTGTCTGTTTCTGCAGTATTTTCTTCAGTCTTCTCCATCCAGATAAACTTCCTCAAATATCATTTTCATCACGCCTTGCCCCCTTCTAAAATCTGACCCTTCCTGCCAGTTGAATGCTAGCCAGTTGTTTCCCTTGGCATGCCAGCCTCTGTGATCTGGCTTCACCTAGCTGTCCAAACTTATCTCCGACTATTCCTAATGCTCTCTTCCTCACTTTAGTTAGGCCACTCCCGTCTGCCTCCACATGTTTTGGGTACGTTGCTGCCTCTGCACTTCTGCTCTGTGTCTTCTTCGCCAGAAGTTACCTGGCCTCACAGTGTTCACCTTTCTTCTTCCCATCCTTGGACCACCTTCTGTTTCACTTAACACATGAGTCCTTCCTCCAGTACATCGGCCGCATTGACCCCTTTTTCGTCTGCCTGACTGCAATTTTTGCTGTCGCTCATGTCACATTTTCTCTTTCAATGCTGAATATATAATTGAGTTTATTGAATGTGACTACAAAATTTGTTTTAGTTAATTAACTATTTTGAGACAGGATCTCACTCCGTCGTCCAGGTTGGTCCTGAACTCAGTGTATAGCCCAGGATGGCCTGAAACTCATGGTAATTCTTCTGCCTCAGCCTCCTGAGTGCTGGGATTTATGGGCGTATATCACCACACCTGGCTTCTGTGGTCCTGGGAATGCGATCTTAGGGCCTTGTGTTCGCTAGGCATGCATTCTAACTGCTGTGCTATTCATCCAGCCTCTAGTTAAATTTAACAAATGTACTAAATGTGGCTTGGTTAGAAAAGTGCTGCTTCGAAATGTTATTTTTTTCTTTTGTTCTAAACTTTTTGTGAAAGTAGAGTATCTAAACAGAAAAATACATACAAGTGAGCTAGTTGAAACTTTTTTACAAGCTGGTTGCAGTGGCTCATGCCTATAATCCTGGCATCTTGGGTGGCTGAGGCAGAAGCATCGTAGCCTTGAGCCCCGCCTAGAAACTTAGTGACTTAGTGAGACCCCAAAAATTAAATAAAATATAAAAATAAAAGAGTTGGGATGTAGCTCAGTCCAAAGGCCCTGAGTTCGATTACAAGTAAAAATTTTTCTTTTACAAGCTTAAGCCACCCTGAGTAAACAGTGCTCAGAATGAAAAACATTGTTACTAAGACCCCAGAAACCTTCCTTCATGCCGCTCTCTGGTTATAGGTTTATTATTGTCTTGACCATGAAAGCAATAGATTATTTTGTCAAATTGTGTCATTTGAGCAAGTGAAATCAAACAGCAAGTGTGTTCCAGTGCCCGACTGCTTTTGTCCAACCTTGAATACTATTTCTCTGATTCATCTGCACCGTTGCACATGGGTGTAGGGTGTTTGTTTTCACTGGTGAACAGTGTTCCACTTTATGACTACATCCCAATCTCTTCCTCCATCCCATGGTTGATATTTATTTGGGTAATTCTGAGTTTTGATATAGTGAAAATAGTGTTGCTGTGTGTATGCTAGAACCTGTTGTGCATGTTTGCTAGTCCTGACTATCTTGGGGTGGGCACGCTGGGTGCAGGGGTCGTTTGTCCACTTCTGGCAGGTGCAGTCTCAGTTTCCTAAAGCTGTTTCAATTTGCACTCACACTAACAGATTATAAGAATCCTGGATATTGTACCTCTAAAACAACCTTTGGTGATTCCTGTCTTTCGTTTGAGCCTTTCTGATGTATGTGTATAGGGTCATTATTTTTATTTTAATTAAAATATTTGTGTAATGTATTTAGTCTATGGACTCATTTTGGGTTTTTCTTAGCACTTTGGACTGTTGCAGGGCCTGTCTTTGTGTTGTTGATTTAGCTATGGTCACTTCTGGCTTGGTCAAAGTCTACTGACCATTTAATCACCTTTGATATCTACTGGTCTCTGCAAACTTTGAAGTCACAGGATTAGCTACACTTATCCTTGGGAGCTGAGGATAACAATTAACATTCTGATTACTGCTTTATATGGATACTATTCATTTGTATTTATATTTTTAATTAATATGAACATTATTCAGCACACAAATAAATTAGAAACTGAACATTTGTGTCCTGCTGAGGCCACAGCTCTCTATTATATATAATAGGTATATAGAATATATAATATACTTTATATATATGCCATGTTTTGACTTCTATGTATTAAATTTCTAATGAATTAGTAGTTCTCATTGATTCATCAGATGTTTCAGAATGTCTTGTGCTCTTAAAGTATTAGATAATTAGCCTGTAATTCCATTTCTGTGTCCTCTGATTGCGGAGGGAAACACTGTGGCTATTTTTCTTGCCAATCCTCTTTTCTACTCGTGATTAAGCCAAGACATTTTGGTTTCTTACTAAATCAAGAAGCTACATTTTGTAATTGCTTTAAAATCAAAGATGCTAACTTAGGTGTGTTTGATTCCAGAAACTTATGTACACTGTTAGTTAATTATGATAAACCTTAATTATAACCATAATTATAAATAAGAAAGGTCTGTGCTCTCTTGTCTGTTACAATGTTCCATTTAGACAATGAACCAAAATTTCAGTGCAAAAGTTTATGGAAACCTGCGAATTTCCAACTATTTCTTTTGTGGTTTGGAAACTCCAAGTGCTGAGTTCATGATAGATCACATGTTAAGAATTTCATACTGAATCAGCATTTGTAAGACCTGTTCTACATTGTCATTGCATAAAGAATATCTCACTTTTTCCTTGGTAGACTGGATATTGATGAGTTTTTAACTTATAAATCGCTGTATTTTGTTTGTTCTCTAACTAAAACCTTTAGTATGTTATTACACTCTCGTTTTGTGCTTTAAGACATGAACTTTGTCTAATCTCTTTTGCAGTCCCAAATGTCTCCTGGATGGATGAGTACATAGTGTTAATAAATATATACTGGAATAGGAAAGGGAGAGCTATGTGTGTGATGTAAGTCTATGAATAAACATACACATAACACATACATATATACATTCATGACGTATAGAAAGAAAATCCAAAATACGATAATGATTGTTACTTATTTTCTCCTATCAGAATCTATCTTCCATTTTTTATGCAATACAGTACTGTTATGATAAATCTTAATGCTCATTCTAATATAAAAATGTAATATACAGGAATATGTTTCATTTATAGTACATAAACAAATACAAAGATCTTGAAAACTTATCCCTCGAATCTTTGGTTAAACTGAGTCTTCCTGTTAGTATAGAGAAAATTGGATTCTTCTGAATTTTTCCTAAATATATCATTAATAAAAGAGTTTTACAAATTGTTGTATAAGAATCTAAAAAAAACCCTTATGTACTATTTGAATTTGTGGGTGTATTATAAATTGGAGATTCTCAATATTTTCAAAACTGTATGGCCATATATAATTGGCATATTTTGTCATTGTAATAATTTTCAAATATATAGTTATGTTGTTATAGTTTTGCCTTTAAAGTCTTGACCTTTTAGTGTCAGGTCTTCTGAACTTTGATTAGTATATCTAATTCTAGTTAAGGGGCGTCTTCGTTGATTTTGCGTCTCAGGCTGGAAACCCTGGTCATTCTGGATGCTTCCCTCGTTTTCATGTGTTATATTGCACTGTTACCTATGCCCCATGAAAAATGCTATGTTCGGAATCTCCGTCTCCCTTCCCCCATTGCTGGCTGTTCATTGCTGATCCCTTTGCCTCCACTGTGTCCATGCTCTGTCATCTTCCAGTGTGACCTTCTTTCAGTATAAACTAGATAGCAGCCTCCTGCTTCTGAGTTCCTGCTCCTGCTGTGACTTCACAGCTCTTCAGGCCTGCCCAGACTTTCCTGCTCTTCAAGTTCTTTCCGCCCTCATTTGTTACCACCTAACACACAGCAGCATGGTGCACGTTGCCATCTTTAAGATAGGCTGTGTTATATCTTTCATTCCTTTAACTTGTTATTCCTTCTCTTCCAAATGCTTTCTTTGTTATCTCTTTGGCTCCTGCTCGCTTTTCATCCTCTGTCACAAATAAGCATGATCACCTACCCGGCTAAACCAAACCAGAGGGACCCTATGCCTGTGCCAGTACACCCTTGTATTCTATTAGAATTTCAGTGTTATTTATGCACATACCTTCCTCTCTGGACTAAGAGCCTTTAAATTAGCATATTCATCCTTTACCTCCAGAAAATGCTCTGGAGTATGGGATCTTTCTTTCCAGTACTATTCGGCTTGTAAGAACTGACGTGCCCCTTTTGATAGTTAACCCATTCCCACATAATCTATTTTTGCTCTCCAAACTATTTAGTCACTTTTCATGGAGTGTTAAAGACTGTAGGACACTAATCGCATATCTTGCCCACCAAATGAGCTTTTAAAATTGGGGAAATGGGGCTGAGGATGTAGCTCAGTGGCAGAGCACTGGCCTGCCATGCTGAAGGCTCTGGGTTCAATCCTCAGTACCAAAACAGAAAAATAAAGGGGGAAAATAAGTGTTATTTTCCTCCTTAATACAGGGATTGTATCAGTATGATTAATGGCTAAAGTGAATTGCAGATTACAATGCCCAGCTTCTGTGGTGCGGGGAAATTGAACTCAGGGCCTTTCTCTCTCTAGGTGAGCAGTTTAGCCATTGAGCTATTACCCAAGCTCCTAGTGTTTTGGCCTCAAATTGCTAGCTATATAGTTTAAAATTTCCATATAAATTAAAAAATGTCTTTGTAATATTAGAGACAGTGTAAGTTCGCTGCCAATTTTTTTATATAGAAAATTTTACTTTTGTTTGTCTTTGCCAGACAAATAGATAATTCGTAGCTGAAAACCAAGGGAGAACAACAGCGACCAACTTTCGTCAGATAAAAATACCAAAACTGTCAATTTCTAGATTTCATAAGATTTATATTTGTCACTTTTCATAACTTGAAGTATATGTGAGTTATCTTCTCCTTCAAGGTGACTATTTTTATATGTTTGTAAATTTATGTTCTTTTTATTGAAGATGACTTCCAAATTGTATAGTGTAGGTCTGTACAACTTGGGTCTCTTCCTGAAGAGGAAGTATTGGTGAAAGATTCCCATTCTGTCATCTTTTCCTGAAGCATCTCTGTTGCTTTTCATTTAGAAATTCAGAACCATTCTCCTAACCCTCATAAACGCCATTCGCGAGAGGAAAATGAAAGAGGCTGTGATATCCTAGTGTGTCCTAGTAGAGGTCAAATGGGATCTGCTGTAATGATTTGATTCTGACTTTCACATCATCACCTGTGTATATCCAGCACAGAAAATCCGCTATTTGGTAAAATAACTGTATGTAAATATTTACAGACTTAATAGAAAACCCCCTTTCAGGCTATGATTTAGTGTCATTATTTCTCCACTTTTTAATATACTGTGGTAATTGAAATAAAAAGTGCCCATTCTAAACACCCAAATAGATTCTTTTTTTCCCCTCCCCTTCATAGCCTGTTGAAAACATCCTCTGGACTCTATTTCCCCTTTATTTTCAATCTCTTTTCTGTTTCAGACATCTTGATTTCCTTTGGTGTGCTGATGAATCTGATTGAATCTGATTTTGTCTGATTTAATTCTTTTGTTTTCGTTTCTCTCCAAAATTTATGTTTTTTTAATTTGTTTATTTTATTTTATTTTATTATTATTATTTTTACTTTTAGAACTATGAAGCTTTGTTACTGGTATTTCTAATGGCTGTTTCTGAAGTAGTGATTTAGCTGTGGAAATTAATAAAGAGCTGTTGTAATTTACTAAACATGTTCGGCAACTGTGGAATATTCTCCTATAGTAGTTGTTATATATGTGAGTTGTTATATACATTGAAGGGTATTTTTTAAAGATTAGGTTGAATCTGGAAAGAGTTAGTAGTAGTAAGGTTTTTGTGTGTGTGTGTGTGCATGGTGCCAAATCTTAAAATCTGTATAAATGTTGATTTTTAAAAAATGATACTGGAAATTGAACTCAGGGCCTTCACATTAGACTACGTCTCCAGCATTCTTTTTCATTTTTTATTTTGAAATCGTGTCTTACTAGTTTGCTAAATGGCTCACATTGGGTTTGAGTGTGTAATCCTCTTGCTTCAGCCTTCCAGAATACCAGGATTTTAGGTGTGCACCAATATTCTTGACTATAACATTACATTTTTACAACCTCTATACGGTGTCTGCTATAATTTTAGTCCATGTTGATGTCTATTCTTGACTTCTTGATTGCTACTATCATTATTGCCTCAAAGAATCTTTGAAGTGACTGGACCTTCAGAGCAGCACAACTAACAATAGCTTAACTGTGGAAGATGTCCAAATACCCAACAACAGACCAATGCATACGTAAATTGTGGTATTTATACACAATGGAATACTACTCATGTATGAAAACAAATAGGTTGGAGGCTTTTATCAGTAAATGGATGCAACTTGAGACCATCATGCTTAATGGACTGAGTCAAAAGCAGAAGAGGAAATATCAAGTGGTTTCTCTGATATGAGAAACCCAAGTAACAAGTATTTCATAGAACTTATTGTGGGGAATAATGGGAACTGGAGGGACGGGGAGGCAAGGGAGCGTCAGGAAGGGAGAACACATGGATTTTTAATTTTGCCATGATGTGTATATACACAAAATACTCAAGATAAATGTAAATTTTATTATTTTTTATTTTTTCCCATTTTATTGATCTGTATAAATGCAAAATTTAAGATTTACAATGAAGTTGAGCATTTTGTGCACATATGTACCTTGTCAAGGTGGCAAGGGCTTTCCCACTCTCTTTTTCTCCCTCCCACTACCCTCCTGTCCCTCCATCCTCCCCCACCCTATCCCCATGTTTCACTTTGTTTTTCGTTTTAAGTTCCATAAGAGTTGTGATCTGGGACTCTCATGTCAGAGAGACCATTCGATGTTTCACCTTCTGCTTCTGACTCACTTCACTAAGCATGATGTTCTCAAGTTTCTTCCATTTGCCTGCAGAGGCCTCCACGCTATTGGACTTTATTGATGCATAGTATTCCATTGTGTATAAATACCACAATTTGTGTATCCACTGGCCTGTTGATGGGTATTTTGGTGACTTCCATATTTTAGCTATTGTTAGCTGTGCTGCTATGAACATAGGTATACATAAATCTCTGATGGGCTTACCATTGTAGGTCAGCTTCTGCTTTTCTCTTACTGCTTTCAGTATTCGCTCATTGTGTTGAGTTTCTAGTACTTTAATTATTATGTGTTGGGATGAGGCTTTCTTCTGATCAATATTGTGTGGTATTCTAAATGCCTGCAGTAGTTTGATATTCATTTCTCTTACTAGATTTGGTAAATTTTCTTCCATAATTTCCTTGAATATGTCTTTTAATCCTTTTTTTGTCCTCGGTCTTCTCTTGGATTCCCATAATTCTCAGGTTGTTTATTTTTGAATTGTCTTTTAGTTGTTGTAATGTTTCACTTTCTTCTTTTTTTACTTTGTGGTCTTTATGGTCTTTCTTTTTCCACTCCATCATTTTGTCTTCTAAATCTGATAACCTATTTTGAAATTGTTCAGTATCATTGCTTATTGTGACATGTATGTTTTTCATTTCCTGTATATCTGCATTTAATTTTTTTATGTCTCTGTTGTGTTCTTCTCTCATTTCTTGTATGGCCTTCATTATCTTCTGGTTCATTTCCTCTTTGATTTCCTCTATTTGCATCTCAAAAAGCTTGCTTTTAGCTTAGCTAGTTCTTGGCATAACTCTTTGTCTATGATTTTTATTTCCTGCTTTAATTCCTGCTTTAATTTGATGTAGTTCTGGGCCCAGAAGTTACCATCATTTGTGCCATTTTCATCTTTAGCTTCTGCATTTTCAGGATTCCCGGTATGCTCTTCTGGTATGTCTAGACTTCTTGAAGGAGGTTTATTTCCACATTTCCTCATGGTTCTGTTGTCTTTGGTTGTCTCTGTTGTCCATCCCTGGATTCCCCTTTGTGGGAGACCAGTATGGCTTTGTCTGGTGTTGGGACAACACAGTCTCCATGCTGACCGGGGATATGAACTTGATTCCTACTGGTCTACTCCCGCTCGGCTCTGCCCTGCGCAGGCCCTGGATCCACTGCGAAGTTCTGAGGTGCATGGCAGCTGTGCACCCTATCAGTCTGCACCTGCGTGGCTCTGCCCTGTGCTGGCCAATGGAACTTATACTTATCAATAAAATGGGAGAGAAGAGAAAAATCTCCCAGCTTATTTACATAGCAAATTCACTTGACACTGTACAGGATGACATTGGACTGTAGGCTCTCTAAAGCTCCTTGATTTTGATGATGTTCATAGTTCTTTTGAAGCTATTTTGAAATAGAGATTATGAGGAGCAATTAACAGCTTCATTTTTAAAATCAACACATAATCACAGCAGGATATAGAAAAGGTTCCCTTTAGTGGTTGGAGAGCTCAGAGGTCAGCAACAACTTATTTGTAGCTTGACTGAATGTATTAAAAGCTCTAAAGAATATGTGAGAGCGATTACCAGGCATCCTGGAAGGACAGGAACAGTTCAGTCATAGTGGGGCACCTTTGTGGTCCCCGCTCAAATTCTGTCTGAAAGTGAAGGAGTTTCAGCCAGAGGATTAGTAATGCCAATTGTGTGTACTGTTGGGTTTCATGCACCTGTGTGCCTTATTAAATGTGTCTTACTAAATGCGTACATTAAATATGTAATAGTTAAATAACCCTCAAGGACTTCCCTAACCCAAGCTTGATTTTGTTTTTTTATTTCTACTTTCAGTGTATCCAAGAGTGAGACGTTAGTCGGCATGTGTGGTATCTTAGTATATGTGTACTTACACATGCCTCTCTATGCCTGTAAATACATTTATTTAAATAGTTTTACAATTTTTTTCCTTTTAAAATTAGAGAGTGCTCAAATGGAACAGCTGAACTACTGACCTATGACTATTCTACAACAGATGGGTGTTTAGTAAAGGGAAAAAAAGGTGAAGCAAGCCAAAAGTCAAGCAAACAAAAAAGTGATTCAGTGAGAGACAAGAATAACTGCATGATAAAGTTCATCTTTTATGTTTTTGTTATTGAAAATAAAGCATATTTCCCAGCAAGCTAAAACTCCACCCTCTTTTATAAGTCACTGAAGTTATGGCACACATGAACTTTATGAAGATAAATTAATGAAATATACTTTGATGCTTTGATATAGCTAGCAAGAATGATTTCATCCTTCAAAATGTCTGAAGCATTCTTTTATGTTTTAGTGGTGCTGCATTACGATTTTTCATCGTATAGATGGTTTGGTAGTTTCATACGTGTTTGTGGTGCTCACTGAGTTGAATCAGAAGTCATTCTTTTCATCACTTCTCTGGAGTCTCTACTGAATCAATTTTAAAAGTTATTGATATATAACTCATGTAACATAAAATTCACCTATTTAAAATATACAAAAAATATACACAATCTTAGTTCTTCATATGATCACAGATTTGTAACCATCACCACAGATTTCTTAGTGCCCTCTTAATATGTAAATCCCTCCAAGCATATTCTCCCAATGAAATGGGTAAAATTTTATTTCCACCAGAAAGTCTCCTCTTAACTTTATAGGTCACAAATTAATTTTTTACATCACATAACTTCACCATGAACATGCATGACTTATACAGTGAATATCTGCCATATTTACTTGGTTTATGAACACTTAGGACTGGTGAGGCCAACTTGGATTTTTCAAATGAAACAGGCACATATACCACGAGGAGTAATACCAATTTGTATTGTTTGGAGAAGACCCCCTCAAGACACTTGGAATGGAAACATGCCTTTCATGGATTTGGTAACGATGACATTGAGTTTTCTCAGGACTTGAACTGAATCCGTCCTTGGAAATACTCAAATTTAATTCAACCCTTTCATCTGCAATGAGAAGTGTACACAAGTCTAGAACTTTCGTGTTGCTGCAGGTAGTTTATCAATAACGTACGTGCATATATGCAGAGAGTACAAATCATTTGGAATACAGCTAATCTAATCTCAGTGTTTTGCATGCCATTTCTCTGTGCTAACCTTAGGTTTTCATTTAATTAGCTGCTCTTTCTTTGATTCCCTCTTAAAAACGTAACATTTTTCTTTATGACATATCGGAAAGTAGAAGGTGAAAGACAAGATGATTGGGACTTAAAGGCAAAGGTTGTTGTTGCCTTTTTGCTGGTTGTATGACTTGTAAACTTTGGCATCTGTAACTTATTCATGCGTGAAGTGCAGATAATTGAGTCTTGTGTACTTCAGCCAAAAGGCTGTTATGAAAATCAATGTAAAGCTCTTTGAAATATCTTGCATGTGTTAAGTGCTGTAAAAAAATGCATGCTGGTATTAATAGTAATGTTACACAAAAATTTCAGAGTAGACTCCACTTACTAAACAGGTAGCCAGCTCTCCATTGTCACAGAGCTTGAAAAAATCTGTATCCAGTGTTACTGAACAGCATACGATTTCACATTTTTACTAAAAACAGGCTTAATTCCAGTGTATTTTAAAATTTCAAGCTAATTAACCAAATAAAAAATACAATCTGATTTAAGACCACACACATAGATTTGAACCTTATTCCATTTGGGTGCTGAGTAAAGACTCACAAATTGAACACAAGGCCATAATCCTACCTGTTTTCATACTCTAACTTGGCATGTGTAGATTAGATGTGCAATCTCCTCTTCTCTTCCTCTCTACCTCTCTTTTTTTCCTTGCTTGTCTCCTGCTCTCTTGCTCTAACAAATGCCTAATTAGGTATCTACTGTATACTGTAGTGAATATTGTAAGATAGTATTGAACAAATTAGTCATAATCTCTATCCTCATGGAACTTAACAATTTAGTGAAAAAGACAGTAATTAAGAACAAACACAACAATAGAAATAAGCATTTCATTGCAAATTGAATACTTTATTATCTTTCCTCTTTCCTGTTAAGAAGACAAAGAATATCCTGGGGAAATTCAAAATTTGGATGTAATTCCTGGCATTAGGAAGTGTCCATTCCAGAGAAGCTGCTCTTCAGGATCCCATTCTGAGGTTGTAGTAAAAAGTGACTTCCACTCCTAGTTCATACTACTGAATTTCACCCTGCACTATCAAAGGTGTGCTGGTTTTGTACTTTATAACAACAGTTGCATCTCATTCCATGATTGAGTGGATATGTGAAATCAGATTTTATTATTAATTATTAATTACATGGGCTATACAAATCTTTATAAAAACATCTTCAGGAACATAAAAGGCTGGTGTAAAAAATGTAACTTTTGAGCCAGATTCAGTCTAGTCTTTTTTTTTTTTAATGAAGGAACTCACTTCAAATGTTAGTTTTCTCATCAATCATAGTGAAGAGCCAAATGAGCTGGTCTCCAAGATCCTTTCTAATGTATAAACTGCTGCATATTGTTTCAGAACCATTTCTACATTATTTTAATGTAATATAAACAGTTCTCTAGAGATTTAAAACTTTTTTATTTTGATAAAAATGAACAATACAAGGGCTCTTACAGTATTCTAATTTTTCTTTATGCCACTAGTGGGTCATTTCCTATCTCATGACATTTCCCCTAGCTAGGCAATCCGAGGGAGGGAGGGAGAAAGGGAGGGTGTGTGTGTGTGTGTGTGTGTGTGTGTGTATTTTTAATCTGGCAACTTGAGAAGCCAGAAACCTCACTTCCAGTGCATTCTGTAGCATATGGTTATATATTTTTATTCACATGTTGGTAGTGTCTGTGTTTTTAAATAAAATGAATTGCATATGTTTTTAATTTGGTTTTTATTCTGAGTGGATAAAAATGTGATTTGAGACTCCTGACAGAAGTCTGTACTATGTTTTTCTCAAGCTATTTTATGATAGATGGTAATCTCTTTGTGAAATCCTCATAAATGTTGATAAATTGAAAATAATGTTAAAATAAATCAACACCTGCTTAGATTCTATTGCATTTGAACATAGTTACCTTATGAAAATGCAGCTAAATAATGATGCCATTCCATTTTTCTAAGAATGCTTATAAGCTGGTCATTTTGTGTGTGGTAAATTATTGACAGGATAGATTTCTAGTGATGTATCATATATTCTTTACATGGTTTTTGAAGGAGAGATATATTACAGGAGCCACCCAGAGATATAAACTTGTAAGAGAAGGTTTGTAATATTGATTTCATTCTCCTTCTACATAATGGTATTATATTTCATTATTAAACTTACTATGCCCTACAATTCTTAGTGGTACTTGTTTTCTAACCCTTTTTCATGTCTTTCAATGAGAATCATTTATGACCATGTTATGACTTGCTCTTAAAGCAAATGTTTTGTTCCTTTTCCCAATTGCCCTCTGCCTTTTGCTTTTTTTCAGTCTCTATAAAGACATAATTCTCAAAGTTATTTATTATCAGTTAAATTTGTAAGTGCTTTCCCAGGCTCTAAGTCAAACCTTTCCATTTTATTGAGTTAGGCTAACTCTTACAGCAATGTTTTATGCTAGTGTAAAATGTCAACACTCTGATTATTAAGTACACATTCTATACATGGTGGAAGATTAATTGTAATCAGTGATCTCTGTTGCCACATAAAAAGATAAGCCAAACTTTTCTTTTCCAGCATGATAGATGACTTAAAACCACATCTGTGTAATAATGGCGTCTATTTCTATAGGCAATCATGTAGTGACATGCTTTGTTTCATATGCAAAATCCAGGTGCACCTCAAGGTTAAATTTTGAAGAAATATCATTTGATTTATGGGGTAATTAACTATAATGCATACTGATTTTCTGTTCAGTTCATTTATAGTAACAGTACAAGTATCTCACTCCTTTACTTAGCATCCTTCGGTAATTTTCATTAGGATCTTCATGTAAAATTCTAATGTAATAGCTTGACTTTCTGAGCACCCCTTATCTGCTCTGGGTAGAGGCTTCCTGCCTCCCTTGGCTTGTCTTTTATCACTACAGCCAGAAGGAGTCACTCGTATTTCTAAGATGTTTCTCATATTTCTGTCTTCATGCTTTTGTTCCAATCTTTTTTGCCACCTAGTGTGAAATCTGCCTCTTTTTTCTTTTGCAGAAAACTTTTGCCTTTCATAGCCAGATTGTTTTTTTAATATAGCCAATAACTACACTGAATGAATAATTTTAAGATTTATTATAGTAAAAATAAACCAAATTGTCATTAATCTCTTTCAAAATACTCCCATCCTCTTTGAACACACAAATGCCAGCGTTCTTGCTGCTTTTGGAGCAGTCCTGGAAGTTCTCTCCTTCACGATCATCTTCAGTTGCATGTCAGGAATTGATTCAGGCACCTTTACTTTTCATCGTCATTTTGTCATTATGACATTGCAGAAGTGCCAGGAGTTGCGAGATTCCATTTACAAAACATATGGTAGCTGAGACCACACCATAATGTTTCATTTGACGGAAATGGTCCTAAATGGTTGGTCAGCAAGTGTGATTGAAAAATACTGTGAATGTTTAAGTTTTTAAAAAATTACTGCATTTTAAGATACATTGCCAGTAGTGCACTTCAAAATATTCAAAATAATTTTTCTTGCTTTGAACACACCATTCTTGGCAGTGTGTGATAGTTTTACATTTATTATAGAATTTTTTAAAATGTCAGATATTCGCAAATTTTTATTATCTTCTGTACTTGGCCTATGAAACATTTAAATAGAGGAAGAAAGGGACTTTGGGGTAGCTGGGAGGAAACTAACACTTTAATACCTACTTTATAGCAGTACCATTATGATATTTTTACATATATTATTTTAACAAGCATTCTTTGTCTTATGAATTTTTATTATATTCTTATATTTAAAAACATCATCATTAACACCAAGTTGATGGACATGAGTACCTACCCCAACTGTTTATTTGTAGAACACATACACGACTGAATGTTAGATACACAAAGAAACAAGTGAGTTTTTACTCTCAAAGTATTAAAAACTTTTCATGTGTAGTAGAAGAAAAACTCAATAAATACTAGTTCAGAGAAGAAAAGCTGTTTCTAAATCTTGACTAAAAATAGACTTATCAGGATTTAGTACCTGGAAGGGTACTATGAACCATAAAAATTTACTTTATGATGAGTGTAATTGTCCCACATTGTTCATAATGTATCTGAGTTACTTTCATTGACCTTGAGAATGGGAAAAGAAAGAAAAGTAAAAGGACATTTTTTATAGAAAATAAAGACACTTTTAGTATTTATTGATAATTAATTTATGATAACCTCTACGGAAATTTTGAAAAAATGTTTTGTTTTTGATTATTTTTACTAACTTAACTGTTGATGCATATTCTGCTTGTTCAGTCTTATGACTAATTACAAGGCAGATTATTTAGTGTGTTATGAGGTTTTGAAGGGGATATGAAGCAGACAGATGGCGACCAATGAAAGACGGACATAATGGAGAGTTAACAGTAGTAGAATCAGTACTGTTCACAGTCCTATTCACAGTACTGTTCACAGTACTATTCACAGCTGCACTGTGAAGTGGAAGACCCTTGTTCAACTCAGTTCTTTCATATTTTTGAAAGAGTGTATTTGCTTAAATTGGCTCTACTCTTAAATGTTTTTCTGTTCTCTTTAAATATAGTATTTATTTTTCTCTTATTTTTGGTGGTGACTAATTTTATCAAAATATTTGTTGACATTGCAATTATTTTTCAGTAGGTTATTTGCCATAATGTTATAATATACTATAAATAATTATTATATACTACAGTGTAGTAATGAATAGATTGAAATTGGATTTGGTGACTTGCTAGAGGATATCTGGAGGTTTCATGTAGGAACAAATGAAATCCAGAAAGAATGAGGGAAGGGATCTTACAATATTGTCACTAGTATACTTTGTATTTCTTGCAAGTATTTCGCTTTTCTGGCATTTGGACACAGTAGTTTTTTATCTTGAGTATATTATTCCACGATGCATACTTCGATCACAAATTAAAATAGCATTTTATTTTGAATTTACAATAGCCAAGGTAGGAAAAGGCTTGTTGTCACTACTGACCAAAAAGAAATATCAGACCAGGATAGGAACTGCCTGACTCATGTCTTTAACCACAGCGCCCGCCTTTGTCATGGTGTAGACTGTATAGGATGTAAGAGCTTTCTGGTATCACTCACCCTATTCTTGTTTTACAGGTGTTAAAGTGGGTGGAAGAAGCGGTGCAGGCCTCCAAAGTTAACCTCTTATCCACAGATCATTTGGAAAAGGCTGTGAATACTTGGAGAATTCCTTTTGATCCTAGCCTCAAAGAGGTCACCGTGTCCCTGAGTGGCCCTTCCCCAGTGATTGAGATTCGCAATCCTTTAGGTGAGAAAACTCAAGCCTTGCAGAATCAAGTACAGAAACAATGACAGGAAAAAAGACTTTTTGCACACCTACTCGTGTCAAATGAATGCCAGCTTTCTGAGTAAATAAATCCAGAAGTGAATGGAAAAGATACATAAAAAAGTCTCTCTTAGGTCTAAATATTGTTGAATAAATACAAGAATCAGAAATTTAAATCTTTCTTACTAAATAGGTCAGATTCGATAAATGAATTAAAATTAAATTACCTAAAAGAAAAATATTTAAATTAAATCTGAAATTATGTTTGATGTCTCTGTTTCACAATAATAGTAAAATATAGCATTTTAGGTAAATATATTACACTAAACTGTTCTTTTTAAAACATTGTCTGTTTTTACTGTATCATTTTCTTCATAAGGTTTAATTTTAGGGAAGATAGTTGTTAAAAATCAGTAGTAAAAGTAGTAAAAAAACCTTCTACTTTTATATGCTTTAATCTCAGGTCAGTTGTGTATGGTGTCATATTACTTCAGTATGTATTTGGTCCTTTGGGGATTCTTAGGATAGTTAAAGCCTCTTCCTGTTTTTCATAGAAAACTAGTCAAAGTTTTGTGCTTTGTTCAAAGATATGCCCAGGGTTCTCATGTTAGTGATCATCATGTTTATTCTGGTTTGATGTGTTTGCCATCTACTTAATATAAATGCCTCTAATGACTGCAGATATCTTACTGCTAGCATAGAAATTATTATGTAGACGTTCTTAAGAAATATATGTCAATTACTATTCTTGTTGTACTATCAGATTAGCATAAGAAGTAAGAATCTGGTTATTTCCGTTTCAGTGCTCTGAAATCCCAAGATTAAGTGTGTTTAGATACAAATAAAATAAATAACATTTATTTAAGTAATTTTTAAACTATAGGCACAAATGTCTGTCAGGATATATATACTAGAAATAAAGTATGTTTCGTTTTAACCAGAAAATAATGGCTCTTTGGGTTAGTTTGCAGAACACTAGAGTAAAAATGTGTGTGCTATTTGAAAAGCCTGGTCATATTCTTAGCTTTTAGTAATGTTAAATTAGGTAATGTATTGAACTAAGAGAAACATTTCCTTATTGCCTGTATGTTTGCCTTTCAGGGAAGTTGATAAAGAAGGGATTTGGCCTGAGTGAGCTGTTGGACATCCATAACTCTGCCAAAGTGGTGAATGTGAAAGAGCCAGAGGCTGGGGTATGGACAGTGAAGGTATTGTTATTTCACAGTCTGCTTATTATTTTATTTTTGTGTTGGCATGTTTTATGAAGTGTAGACAATACTTTGTTTATAATTAATCTTGCAGTCATGGAGAGCATTTTTAGTAAAAGCCATATATCTCGTTCACGTGTCTTGGGAACTTGAATTTGGTAGTGCTGGATTTTGATGACCATGAAAGGCAAAAATGCCACGTGGTGATGCTTAAGGTCCTTGGGGAATCTGTAACCAGATGTGTAGGTTTGTCTTCGTACCCACCGTCTGCTTCCAAAGTCATTAGAGATGGCGCCAATAGAGAATCATGATTGGGGCTGTGGTGTGGAGGTAGCTGGCTGTGAATTTTTGTCATCACTTGGAAATGATATTTCCCTGTACCCTGCTTTCCTCTGTCATGTGGGGATCAGAGTGTACTTCTTAGAACTAGGCTGAGAATTAAAGTGCGATGAGGCACATTAAACACTTAGCATAGGTTCTCTAAAAAAACAAGATCTCAGATACAGATAGGTGTTATTCTGTAGCTCAACTGTCCACATTTTTTTTTTAAATACAGAAGAGTATTTGTATCCTTGAATTACTTTAAGGGATATATAGCCTCTGTAAGTAAGCATACTGTTGGATGATGGGAAGACTATACACTCAAAACTCAGGCTACGTAAATGGCACACCCCTTACTGCCTTGTTTCCTGTTTCGTTTTGTTTCCCACTACTTGTGTACTTTAAGTTGCCCAAGCAAACAAGTATCTGTAGAATCCTGGGAGAACCTAAATGAAAATAACCCATGCCTTATTTTTTTTTCTTTCATTGCCTTAGTTTCCCATCCTAGAAAATAAAATTTATGAGTGAATGTAGAAGTGGTTTAACCATAAGAATTCAAAAAGCTAGTTTTTCATGCCAGATTTTGTTTCAAAAGAATATTGACATTAATTTCCCCTGTTTAAAGAATGACCTTTCAGCCTGGCCCAATAATACAGAGAGCACTGGGACACCGAGACAGGAAAATTGTGAGTTCAAGCCCATTGACTTCGTGAGACTGTCTCAAAATCAAAAATAAAACAGGCTGGGGATACAATTTAATGTGAAGGTGCTGAGCTTATTTCTAGTACAACATACAAACACAGCACACACGCACACACACAAACATGACAGTTTACAGTATAACTTCATTCAAGTTCTATGATATCAGATTTTCTTTTTAGAACTTTGAGCCCTGTAGGGAAAACAGAAACTATGAGATTTTTTTTTTTTTTGAGGTGGATAATATGGGATAGGTAAAGAGGTAAAAATGGAAACAAAACTGTTGATTTCTTTCTTTCCCCCATTTTATTAATATGTATATATGCAATAATAATGTTAACATTGAACTTGAGTATTTTGTGCACAGATACGTTTCATCAGCGTTCCAAAACCTTCCCCTCTCCTTTGTGATCCTCCCACACTCTCTGTCTCCCCGCTAACTGCCACTATCCGCCCCCATATTGTTCTATGAAATGACTGTATTCTGGGTTTCTCATGTTAGAGAAACTATTCTATATTTAGCCTTTTGTGTCTAACTCCCTTCACTGAGGATGATGGTCTCAAGTTGTGCTCGTTTATCTACAAATCCTCGAGGCTATCTCCCTCGTATACATGTAACACTCCATTGTGCACATATACCACAGTTTTTGTATCCATTGGTCTGTTGATGGATATTTCTTAATGAGTGGACTGGAAATGATTCTGTATGCCTGTTTCATTCACTCACTTTCTTACACATACTGGCAACGATGAAGTGTTTTGCTGACATGATATTTTAAATATATGTGTCTAAATTTAATATAATTATTAAATCAATTTGACCGAAATGTGACTAGTGTTGAGACTGACTTTCTGTGACAGTAGTAGGAAGGCATATAATAAGGGCTGAGTCTCTCACCCTCTGCGTCCCTTAAGCACTACCTAAGCCAGCAGCATCCTAAGCTCGCCGTCCACCGACATAATTGGTTCTTGCTTTCTGAACAGTGACATGAAGCTACGGTTATTCACCATGAGGTATATGCAAGTGGTGCCATTCTTCCTTATTACCAGTAATTTATTATGAGGTACTCGAACCTCTTTTCAGGTCATTACCGGTGGTATTTCCTCTAGTAATAAATACTCTCCCCTGCAGGAAGGATGTTGCATCTTTTGTTTTACTTTGTGCCTTTTACGCCTACTCATTTATTCATCCATTCAATAAACGTTTACTGGGCATCTGCTTTTGGCCATGTTCCCTGCTACTTACTTAATGGGCTGTGAGTACATTTAATTAATAATTGAAAGAAAGAAGTAGTGAAGATTAGCTCACTAGTGAGGAAAGTGACAACCAGGTGGTGACACAAGGGACACTCTGTTTAGACATGTTTCTAAGCTCAGTCTCTGTAATTAAGGACATAGTAACATGGCAGTGTCTGTTACTCTCTTGTCTTAAGGCCTGGGTACTCCTCACCGAAAGGTCTCTAGTCCAGGTTTATACCATCTGCACTGTACGCTAGTTGTGACAACCGCCCGGCAAAGGATAAGCATTAGTGCAGTTCAAAGACAGCAAGTTTGTTTTGCTCCTGTAGGAGATACCAGAATAATGTAGCAGGCTGATGCAAGGAAAGTTGAGCTGAGCCTCCTGCTGTAAATGTGAGTCCACCTTTAGGATGACTTACTTTGTCCCAGAGAGAAAAGTCTAAGATTAGATAGTGGATCAGTAGCCATCTCTCATGTGCTCTGTAAAGCCCTTTTTTTCAAAGTTGGAAGTAGCAGTTTTTATCCCCCTGGGGGAGAACAGCCTGTCAGTTTCTCAACCTCAGCATATTATTAAAGGAAGACTGACTTGAACCTCATTCCACAACTTGCCTTTATACCAGAGTCTAATGCAATCGTGTACTTTTCCCTCGCTTCCACTCTTCTGCGTCATGCTTTTGTCCGAGTGATTCCTGCCCTATAGAATGCTCTGAGTGTCAGTCCTACTTGTGACTCTCCATGCCTCACTCTTGGGCTTAGCTCATATGGCAACACTTTTATCAAGTCTTGTGTTTTTTTTCCCTCGAAAATATTCTCTTTCTTACTTTCTATGTTGACTTTTCTGTCTTTCCCTTTTGAGTTAATTTCTTTCTTCTGTTATTCGTATTTCTATACAGATTTTTTTCTCTTTTATTATAGTCTATGTTTTGTCACTAGTAGATGTCATAGTGCCTAAGAAAGAACTTTTTGAAAAAAATTTTTGTTTTGATGAGGTCCAGTGAAGCAGGCAGAGGATGTTGAGATGACAGCAGTTGTCATGCTGCCCAGAGCACTTTCATACATCCATTAATCTAATAAGTGCCCATTTCTTTGTTTTATGGTTTCTCAAGTAAATAGCTGGCTGTGACATATTGGAGCCCTATCACTAAGCAGACACCATGAGTCAGCGTATTTATATAATCATTTAAATGGTTGAAAAGTTTTGGGTTGCCTCTCACGTAGACAAATCACACTGAAAAGAAGTAACTGAAAACATAGCATACAGTTTTATTAAAACCTGAAGTTTGCTCAATGCCCCCAGATTTTCATTTGTAAAGAAGCTACGAATCCTGGATCTTATTTCTGTGAAGCAATATGAATTTTCCATTCTAGCAACTATATCTATAAATAGAGTATTTGAATATAACCACAGAAACGAGCCAACTTTTGTTTCCTGCTCCCTAAGGGAAACTTCCTGTAACGGTATTAATAGGTTTAGGTAATATGAAATGTTTCTGTCGGTCGAGGATTATCAGTATGATCTTGTAATTTAATGTATCCCTTGGGGTATGTTTTCATTAAGTAAATTTGGATAAACTGTCCTTAGATAATCTCCCAAGTAGAGAAGGGAGTGTACCAGACCATGTGATTAGATTGCTATTCAGACACTAGTGGAACTATTTTGGTTTTAGATATTATGTTGGTTGTCAGACCACACTAATGCGTTCTCTGTAGGATAAGAATATTTTAGAAATAATACTCAACTGGCATAAGCTTGTTAAAGAATCATAACTGAATCAGTCTTGAGTGTATGAAGGACCACACAGGAATGCTATTATGCTGTCCTTCAATTATCCTCACCTGGTAACTCTTGAATAACTCTGTGGACTGCACCAGGTGTGTTATTTAAAGGGATTATGTGCTGCATTAATTCAGTGTTTTGGGTCAATGGAATGCTTTATAGCAGATTTTTCCTGGAAAATTTCCCAGTATCTTTTGCCTGCCAGTATCAGGCTATTAACTAAAGGAATTCGTTCATTTAGAAAAGATAGTTGTAAAATTGAGTAAAGATAAACTTGGGTATATAAAAATATAAGCTTATATATACAAATGTATGTACATATATTTAAATATAATGTTGTGTTATAATTTGGGGCAGCTTTTTTTCCTTGCCTTTATATTTCTCTGAAGATACACTGCCCAGTGAAATTGTAGTATTTAAATCCAACTGGCCTTAATATTAAATTGTAACTGGCACCATGCTTGACTCCTGGTAGGCTCTCAGATCATCTTATATTTTATTTTGCAAAGAATGGTGTACCATCTAAGAGAAAACACTTTGAATAGAGCTGGCCATCCATTTAAGCTCAGGATGCATTGCTTACTATCTTTTTAATCTCAGAGAGTTATTGATGCTTAATTTCCTTGAACATATCCTCTCGGGTGATAAGTCAATGAGGGAAAAAATAGCCATTTAATGTTGTTGTGATTAAATGAGAAATTGTCAAAAAGTGTTTAAACAGTTTCTGGCTAAGGGTAGGTTAATTAGTGAAATTAATTATTTTCTTGAATCTGTGTCTATTGCATCATTATCTTTATTTAGGGACACACACACACACACACACACACACACACACACACACACCCACCCCATGTGAGCTTGACAGAGTGTTTTAGTTTATATGGTCACTCAGGAACCCAAGCAGACGGAGGCTCTATAGGATTTAGAACATACAACCTCATCAGTCACTTTAGTGGGGGAAAGTCAGAGGAAAATATATTGAATAAATAAAGAGGGAGTGTGTGTTACTTCTGTCTCATTCTGTAAAAATTGCATGTGACTTTTTTTTTTATACATCATTGATCAGAACTATTATGGCTTAATGGTGTGTGGACCTGGCTCATAATGGCTTATAGGAGTTGAATATATTCTTACCTCCCAGCTGTGTTCGACAACATTATGTTGGAATCTGGAACTTGGCTGTGGTGGGAATATTTGCACCATCAAATTAGGAAATATCACAAATTTAACTTTTCATTTTTATGAGAGGAATTTAAAAACAATAGCTCTTTGAGCTGACCCCTTCTAGTTGAAAGGATGTGGTTATATAAGAAATATGTAAATATACCCAGCATAATACATGTAGAAGAAGTCAATGAATTCTTGATATACCTGGCGTGAGCTGATCTTAGTAGTATCTAAGGAAGATTGTCAACATCAAGCTTCAATATCTTTTATTAAACTTATTCTGTGTATATTTAGTATTCTTTAAGTTATGAATAAGACTTTGAATACAGATGGGCATTTTATAGGTCTTCACTCTGAAACTGGGTAGATCCATCTACCATAAGCTGGCTGGAAAGATAGAACCTGATTCTGTAGATGACCAGCTCAGGTTCCCTGGAGCTCTCCGTGGTGCTCACTCCTTGTCACTTGAGTCTGTCCTGCTTCTTCATTTCTGATCATCTTGAGCCAATTCAGAAACCCAGCCTTAGATCCATTCTGTTCCTTTTTACTTTCTCTCACTGTCTTACACATGAAGACTGTCTGCTTAGAGTTTCAGGATGCCCATGCACATGCAATGTGAGCTGCTTTTTACCCAACCCTGCTTTGGCATTTCCTGTGCTCACATTACAGTAGCCTATGTAGTCCTGCCTCAGATCCTTTCACAACTTAACAACCATGATACTCCTCACCCAGAGTAATAATGTACCCCATAATAAGCTTTTACAATTCTTAGGGTTAAATTAACCTCTACAAATATGGCTCCCAGAATTTCTAGCTCATGTAATCTCTGTCCAGTAGCTACTGTTCAGAAGTTTCGTGTTCTGTTCTGAGCCATTGTGCTGTTCCTACATTTCCCACTTAGTTACAGAAGTTATGGGAATAAGGTAGCTCCGTGCAGGAGTGACATTTTGTTGTGGTTTGGATCTGGCATGTCCCCCAGAAGCCTCATGTGGATACTGTGGACTGTTGGCTTGATCTGGAGGGGTGTGTGCTGGTTCCACCCTTCCTCCCAGACTTGGCTCTGTTTTGCCATGCCATGAGGAACTCTTTCTTCAGCTCCAGCCCAACAGTGTGTTTCTATCACCACCAGCCACCTCTGAATGAACTGAGACATGCTGAACCTGTGAGGTAAAAGAAATCTTTCCTCCCTTAAATTGTGGATATTGGTTTTTCTGTCCCAGCAACCAAAAAGTAGCTAACTAAGACATGCTTCAAGACAATCTGTGGTGGTGCTATGCTTTTGAGAGTCACATTCTAATTGTACCATAACCCATAGGTTGAATCTACGTGGCATAAAAAAACCAATTAGAAAGACATTAAGGCAGAAATTTTGACCTCATTTTTTATAACATATATGGAAAATTATACTAAAAGGGACAAAATAATTTGTGTGGGCAGAGAAGGAATATAGCTGGCTTGCCTTTGTGCTTGACTCAGTTATGGAATTAGCTGGATTTCCTTGTCCCTCCACCACTTTCGTATCACGGGGCTGCCCTCTGTTCTTCTTGGTCCATAACTTGTGAGAATCCAGAGCTGTCTGCCAATATCTGCAATTTCCTAGAAATCTACTTTCTTACAGTCTTTCTTGTCTCATTGTTGTGAGTTGATTCTAACCTGTTGCATGTATGTTTTGATGCACAACACCTCAGCTCCTCCAAAATTTCACAGCAAATTAATCAGTAACAAGCAGTTAGTGAAAGTAGTGAATTCAGTAGGTTTGCCTATAGATTTGGAGGCCATGTCTCAAAGAGCCATGGTCCTTCTGCATTCTTCCTGCCCTTTATTTCTGGTCTCTATTATTTTTGTAAACATCCCTCCTCTAGATGTTCCCCGGGGTTCTGTTTTATTCTCCTTCTAGTATATGGAGCAGCATAGCCTCATTATCCTCCACATCAGCACAATAAAATCTACTGAGAACACCCTAAGCAATCCGCCCAGGATCTGTGGAGCGCGGTTTCTGGATCCTCAGGGACTTTGCACCCACTTCTGCCACCTGCTGTATTTGTTTTTCTGAGCAAATTACTTAACTTCTCTGTGAAATGAGGATAGTAATTTTACTCTCTTGCAGAAGCTTTTGCAAGAATTAGAAGTAATAATGTATGTGAAAGAATTAGTGTGCATTTTATATATGTTAACATTTTTCTTTCCTTTTTTCCATTTACTATCAGCATATGGAAACCATTTTTTGTTCCCATCACACTAATTTCTGGAAGAGAGCTGAGATAAGTTGACTACAAACAATAGCATTCAGTAACAAATAGCAGAGTTTTGATGAAATTTAATATTCTCTTTATGCTCCTTAAAATATTGTGCAGATATTGTAAATATTAAGAGAATGATTAAAGACTATTAAATGTGTAAATTAATACTATTCATTTTAATTAAATTAGCTTAATTTTTCTTTTTGTTATATTTTTTTAAATTCTGGTTTATTTGTGATATCCTTTGTTTACTTACCTTTCTTCAGTGTGAATTGAGTACAGTTTGCATAAAAGGTTACTCACTGAGAGTATCTTTTTTCAGCTTTTTAAATTAAATCTGGATAGTGTTACTACTTAAGTGTAATACAAACATAAAAGTAAGATATTTTGTTATTTAACTTATGACTCTTCTTATTTCAACATTGCTCAGAGAATAGCGAGCCTACATTTTATTTGCACATACTTTTTCATTAGTGTGGTATCTTGAAGATCAATTTATTTATTTTGTAGTAATTTTATGTAAAAGGTGGCTGCATGTTCATAAAATCCGGGGTTTTTGTTTTGATTTTTAGCAACAGAGAATAAATTATCTGAAATAGTTGCATAATTTCTAGTTTTCCCACACAGAAATTATGTACCACTGTATAGTACTTGATAGTAGTTATTTGGCAAAGGATATGTCATATTCGCTCTTCATAAGCTCAATAGTTGCTAAAATTTATTACATGGGCTTTCTGAGTAACAAGGCAACTGAAGTGTAGTGTTTGATGCCAGTGAATTAATGTAAATCAGCTTACTGCAATGTTGAGTGTTCTGAGCAACACAGGTGAAATTGGAAGTTCGTAGTGCCCTCAGTGAAGCTGTGCATTACCTAAAGAAGTTGTGATTGCACTTAGCGAGGTTTCATACCACTGTATCCATAGTCCTTGTTTTCAGATTTGGTCACGATCTATTATTTTCGTTGTCTTTTATTGTGTGGAACTCATAGCACCTCTTCTTTAGAAATAATAGGATAAGTGATGAGGCTGAGATACCTAAACTGACACATGGAGTCAGTAACCTTTATGAAAATGACTCATAGAATCTATCAGCATCCTTCATGCTAATGATGTGAGATCAGATTTCTGATGATGTATCTTTTCTCTTTTTTATCGCCATTTCATCTTTGAGCTCTTGCAGACTGCTCCGTGAGGAAGAACTAGAAACCGGTGTCTTTCTCTTCCCTCTCCTCATTGCCAAATGATGAGCAGCCTCAGCGATTCAGAAGATAGTGTGTAATTTGCAGAGCGGTAGAGGTGGCCCCTCTTTAATCATGGTGTGGCTTCCCCTGCTGCTTGCCAGATGTGTATATTTCTAGCACATTATTCCATTGCTATGCTACCTAAATAGGGGCCTTTCGGTATTGATCTTGAGATCCACACGGTGCTCTGATGTTATTGTGAAAAGTCTTACATGCTAGAATTATTTGTTTTTTCTTTCATTTTTGGGACAGAATCTTAGTAATCAATGCAATAAAATAAGATAATAGTTTTTGTTATGAAGATTTAAATGACATTTGAAATGTGGAATCATGGACTCCACTGACGAGGAATTCTGGTTCAGTAAATATAATTGTGCATAAACATTGACTTACTGGGTGCTCTCTTTTATTTATTCACCCTTTTAAATAAAAGAATAAGTTTTGGGTTTGAGTTGGATGAAGCCCGAGAATCTGTGTTTTAGACACATGATCCATTTGAATTGTTGTAGATATAATATTGGCTTAAGGGTAAGAGTATGTGATCCTCCTATCATTCTTTGAGGGAAATTGAGATAAAGATGAATGAGAATTTACCTTTATAGACATTGTACTACCATGGAGCTTGGAGCCTGAATTTAGGATTAAATCACTGAATTTAGCAAGGTTTATGAACTTGGGCAAACTCCTTAGCAACTGAATGTCTCCATATTTTATTTGTACAGTAAAGTAAATGACAATATTTCCCTTAAAAAGTAAGGGACTAGGTTAAGTAAGCAAATATAGTTAAAGACTCTGGACATAGAAGCCCCAATATACATTAGTGATATTGTTATATCCTGTGGCCTCCAAATTATTTATTATTTGCGCACATGTAAGTCACTGAAGTCCCTTGCTTATGACACAATATTTGGTGTAGCCTTCCTTTTTGTTATGGAGGTCTAGCTGAACCAGCAAGACTATGCTTTTGTGTATTTTAATCACTGCATGTATTGCATTATATTAAACATTCCTGCTTTATCTGTCTCCCTCCATAGTCATAAGGTCTTTTGAGGTAAATGTTCTACTCACGTTGGCATTTAGCACCAAATGCCTGGCAGGTCTGAGGATAGCTGTTAGCTGAAATCGGTAAAATTGTCAGGTCTTGTGCTTATTACCCTGTTAGTGTTCCAAAGGCAAAGAAAAAAGGAATATTTCCAAAATTGAACCTGGATGGTACTTTTGGGATAAACTTTAATATTTTATTTATCTCATCAGTATTTGCTGAACCATGTGGACAACAAAGAGCAAAAGTTGGTGCCTTCGTGATGTTTCCACAGATTTATTTTTAATCCTTTCATTGACTAAATACTTCTATCTGTTACCATTCAGCGTGTAATACATTATTGAATTTTACCTAGAACAGTTTTCATGGAGCATGTAGTGAAAAAAGTGCATTTTTAAAATAAAAAAGCATGATTGAATTAAAAAATACCTAAGCCAATATCTCAATTATTAAACATAAACCTTATGTAAACACCACAGTTCATTGTGACCAGTACTCTGAAGCAACTACTAACTGTGTTTGCCATTAAACATTCTTAGATCTCTAGTAGCGGGAGGCATTCCGTGCGTATCACCGGACTCAGTACCATCGATTTCCGAGCTGGCTTCTCCCGAAAGCCCACCCTGGACTTCAGAAAAACAGTCAGCAGACCTGTGCAAGGTTTGTCTCTTAGTACTACCTAAGTAGCATAGTGGATATTCAAGATATCCAGTCTGTCTGATTTTCCAGTCTTGTAGGATTGAATGAGAAGCAAAGCATCTTTAACCATGATTGCTCTTTGACTGAGTTCTTGTTTTTCAAAGTTTAGATCCAGGATCAGGTATGCCAGACTTTCAGGGAGATTTTTTAAAAATTAAGATTTCTGGGCTCACTCCAGTCTCAGAACCACAGGAAATAGCATGTAGGAATCTACATTTTAGTAAGCAATCCTAGTGATTCTTATGCTTAATAAATGTAGGAACCTCCTGACTTTTTCTTGCTAAAAAAAAAAAAAACCTATACATTACCTTATTAAAATGAAATGCATGCATAAAGGCATAAATGTAGTTGAACTACTACAAAAGTGACTATATAGAATTTTCCAAGTGAGTGTGATGATGCATATTCTGTCTTTTAGTAGGAAACCTTCCGCAACTGGTATACTATTCTAGAGCAGTCTATAAAATTCATCGTTAGGGTACTTATTATGTTATTATAATTTCAATGCTTATTTAATATATGACCTCCATTGCTTCCTACTTGTGAATGATAACAGACTCTTTCTCTTGTAGGAATACCTACCTATGTGCTGCTGAACACGTCTGGAATTTCTAGCCCTGCTAGAGTAGATCGCCTTGAACTTTTGACTATCTCGGGAGTTTCTCTTAAGACTATTCCTGTTAAATATTACCCAGATCGGAAACCATATGGCATATGGAATATTTCTGAATTTATGCCACCAAATGAAGCTTTCTTTCTCAAAGTAACAGGCTATGATAAGGAAGATTATCTCTTCCAGAGAGTTTCAAGTGTTTCCTTTTCTAGTATTGTTCCAGGTAAGGCATCATTTCCTACAATGCTGGCATATGATGGCCTAAGAAGGAAATGGGGTTCCCTAGATAAAGAAAGGATTTAAAATTTTAAAAAATGATCACTTCCCATTCCTGCTTTATCACCACATGGATAGGAACATATAGTAAGATAACAAAGGGTTTTTTTCCAGTCATTAAATAGTATATTTATATTTTGATGTTAAAGCTTACTGATTTTAGATATGAGAATTTTTATTGTTTTTATCAATGCAAATACTTAGACGGAGACATTTCAGTACCCACACTGTATCCCCAAAAGAACTTGACTGAGCTCTCTAAATTGACGGTATAGTTCTCAAAAATTTTCTGCTTCATGAGCAGTATTGCATTGTGACCAGCTAATGGTCATTCTGCCTTATTTGATCAGTTGGCTAGTTAGCTAATTACTATTCTAACTGCCTGTTTGTCTTCTGTTACATAGAGATGATGTCATAAATTAGGCATTACTTAGACACATCTCAGTTTATGTGTACCTGAGCCACCTCTCAAGGCTGACTAAATTAACCAAAACGTAGGACATACCTTTAACCATGTACCCACCAATATGTACTGGATTGTTTCTAAGCTTGTACCATGAGGGAGAAGGACACCCATGTATTCATTTATACACAAGGTAGCAATTTGTGATACTCAGGAACAACTCTACAGTTATTGTTTAATGTTGTAGAATGGTGAGACTTATATCAAATGCAATATTGAAAGTGAGTTGTCTCAGCTGCTGCATGGAACATGACAAAATCTGCCAGATTCTTTAAAATATTTTCTACTCTTTTTTGGGAGTATGTGATTCTAAGATATGTGGGTTCTTTTCTTGGTTTTATGGTTTTAAAATATAATGTATCCTACAGTTGATGGTATATTATATCTTATATAGTAGTTTATTTTCTATTTCGAGAGTACCAAAAATAATGTGTACGAAAGCTAAAGGAATCTTAGATTGCATGAAAGGCACAGCCAGGAGGTCCATCCCATGAGTTATCTACAGATGAATCAGCTTTGAACAAACAAAGACAAAGTAACTTTTAGAGACTTGGATTATAGAATTCAGTAGATTTAATGGAATAATTTAAATGTGGAGCTTGTGCGTGGATCACAGGAAATACTTAATATCATTGTGATTTTATTCCCAATTTTTTTTAGATGCTCCTAGAGTTACAATGCCCACAAAAACCCTTGGATACTACCTGCAGCCAGGCGAAATTCTCTGCTCTGTTGACAGTCTTCTGCCCTTTACCTTGAGCTTTGTCAGAAATGGAGTTGCACTTGGAGTAGACCAGTATTTAAAGTATGTAAATAATTCTGTCAATAATAATTTATAGCATTAACCATGTAACTACAAATACTTATTTTAATGGGCTCTTTCCCCAGCAATTCTTACATACTTGCTTGATAATCTTGAAATATAACAGTGAACAAATCAAATTCGAGCCTGTGCTCTGATGGAGCTCATGCTGTCATGGAGCCAGAGAAAAAAATAGGTGATAAATAATGCCATCAGTGCCAGACTGCACTCCAGGATGTTCAGGTCATATAGAACCTGAATTTTATGTAACTACAGGCTTCATGTGGAGGCAAAGAATTTAGATATATAAATACAAGATTGGGTACAAGACCATGGGAAAGACGTGAAAGAAAGGCCCTGAAGCTTTAGCATTATTGGATTTGGGTTCAACGTGTCTGTGAATCTGTTTTAAAAGGTTATGATAAGTGAAAATGACAGGTGTTATGTAAAAATGTAGGGCAGGTTATTTCAGAAAAATAATGTTGGTAGGTGCTAGGTGTCTGGTTTGGCCAAGTTACAATTTTAAAATTTGAGGTAAGAGGTATTTTAAGGAATTACCTAAGGATTGTGAGAGAGATGGTAATCCTCGGTGGTCAGTGATGAAAGTTTAGTGCAAAGGATCTGGGCATGTGGGAAAGAAAGAATGAACTGAGTCCTTGTTTCCAGAGTCCATGAGGCAGGAGAAAGGTGCAGCATAAGGTCAGTGAGGTGCTGTGAGTGCTGATGATGGGTTCTAGGTAGTTCAGAAAAATGTGCTACTATCGTGTGGTATAATCAACAGAAGTCTACCAAGGCTTGTCCTTTCCTTATGCTGTTCAGTGACCTTTTAGGCAGTATAAGTAATCTAATGAAAATATCCACTAGACCTTGAAAACTGGAGAAAATTATTTCTGCAATGTGTTTCTTTTTTTTTTTAATTACCATGAACCAAACAACATTTTGGGAAAAAACAATTTGGGAGATGTTCTACCAGCAGTTTACATTGTGAGCTCAATTTAACTTTCATAAGATGTTAAGAATCTGACAATCTTGGTTTACACTATGTATTTTTTTAATGAGAAGTCCTTTTAAGCAAAAACTTGTGGCAGGAATGTCATCATGACTAGAAAATTTTCCATTCTGTCAAGATTGAATTAAGTAATCTCCCACCCCTTAAATAGTGTATCTTGATGTTTTACTTAGTTGCATATTTCATGGCCAACATTGTAAGTGACTAGGATATCAAATGATAAAGCTACATAACTGGCTGATGAAATCAAATAACTGCTTCCTGTTTAAATATTTCCAAGACACTTGAGATTCTTTATAAACATTAATTTGCTAATTCCACACAGTTCCTGGGAGGTAAGCCACAAGAATTCTTCTCATTTTTCCATCACTGTGGCCCAGAGAAATGACATGCCTTGATGACATGTATTAAGCTCTTCTTGGATGTGAGAGCTAGTGACAAAATTGGGCATGAGTGATGGTGATCCACCAGTAGGCTGATCTTCATTCACTCACGTGAACTGCTCTAGTTTCCTTGGAATGCAAGACGTGGCTTACTCATTGTATGTCAATCAGTTTGGTCACCAAGGGATGTGACACTCAATCACTTGCACTAGCAACAGAGCCTATTTCTATTGGACATGACCCCCTTCCCACCAACCGCCAAAGTCCATCCCTTAACAACTTAAAAAAAATTGTGGCCGATACTGCTGTGCTTATGTCAAATGAGAAGGCTACATGAAGAAGACAATTATTTCCATGCAGTATTTCATCAGTTATAGGAAACTAAGCAAAGTGTAACTGTAAAGAATGTTCTTCGAGTAATTAGCTAACTAGTTACACACTTTTGAATAAATTGTCATTCAGTTTTGCTATTTTTAAGGTGACAAATTTGGGACTAGAAAAATTGACATTTTGTGTTCTAAAGTTTCTATGACTCTGATACTTTGATGAAGCCTAATTTATGCTTGGCTTTGGAGTAGACACTTGAGAAAGCAACAAATACATACACAACACTTTCTAAATTCCCCTCTTGCTGGCAGGTGGCATCTGGCCATTATCCTTGATAATGGAATTTTCAAACTTGTGCCTAGTGTATACCCCTAATGCATTCGAGGTGCAGTTTACACGACCAGTTAAGAACAAAAGGCAAGGGATCTTCTTTCTTTTTTTTTTTTTTAATATGACAGTAAGGACCACCGGTAAGTAGTGAATATAGAGTTGAAAGAAGCAATACTAACAAAAATGAATATTCTCAGCTATTATAATTGGTGGAAAATAACCTTACTTCGTATTTCACCGTCTCAGTAGCCGGATTCTATGTTCTGATTTTCTCTTATAAAACCTAGGTCAGTGGTAAATAAAATTAAGCTCAGTAATTTCTTCAGTGTTGTATGATGATAGGTGTAGTATGTCTGGGTGGGAAGAGATCTGAAGATCCCATGCAGTACAACCTTCCACACCTATTTCAGATTCCAGCTAGTGTCTTGATACTCTGATGGAAATTTCACCTTTGGAGTGTGTTGAATTTTTTAAAAATTAATGATATATGTTTATTACACATAATTATATTCACCTTGGGGAATTTGTATAAATACAAATACATTTTGAAGCTGGACGTGGTGGTGCACATTTGTAATCCTAGTATTCAGAAGGCTGAGGCAGGAGGATTGCTGTAAGTTCAAGGTCAGTCTGGGCTACATAGTGAGTTCAGAACCAGTGAGTCCCTTCTCTCTCTCTCTCTCTCTCTCTCTCTCTCTCTCTCTCTTTCTCTCTCTCTCTCTTTTGCTCTCTCTCAAAATAACCCCAAATACATTTTATTCATTTTTAGCATCCCATATTCTCCCCCTTTCCTCAGAACTCCTTCCATTCTCCACAAAATCTGCTGCCCTGATTCCTGATAGCTTTATTTTGCTGTTCAAATTATTTATATTTTCACTATAAGAGAAAGCCATATTTAATTTTGTGTGTTTAATTTGTTTCACTTAGCATTGTGGTCTCACAGTATATCCATTTTCCTATGAATGGCTCAATTTATCCTTCTTTATGGCTGAGTAATACTCTCTTTTGTATTAAAATACACCATATTTTCTGTATCCATTTATTTGTTGTTGAGCATATAAGCCACTTCGAAAATTTAGCTATTGTGAACAGTTGCTATAAACATAAGTCTGCATGCATCACTGTAATATAAAAATGGCTTTTCTATTTTTACTTTTATTGAGGAACCACCATACTGATTGCTGTAGTGACTGTACTAGTTTCCTTTCTTTTTGGTGGTTTATAGGGATTTCTTTTTCTCCACTGTCTCACCAGCATATGTTGTTTTTGAGTCTTTGATGATTGCCATTCTTACTAAAGTAATATGGAATCTCATTGTTGCTTTGATTTGCATGTCTCTAGGGGTCAAAGATGCTGAAATTATTTTCATGTATTTGTTGGCCTTTGGTCCTTCTTGGAGAAGTGCCTTTTCAGTTAAATTGCTTGTTTTTTGATTGGATCTTTTATGCGAGGGACTCTAATTTTTAGAAGTTCTTTATGTTGAGTCTCAATATGAGTCCTGTAAGTCTTAAGAGGTAGCAAGCAAAAGGTATGGGGGGGGGGGGATTTTTCCCCCTAATCTGATGCTTTCTCTTTACTCTGCTGCTTGTTTCCTTTGCTGGGAAGAAACTTTTCACTTTGGTGTAATCCCATTTGTTGGCTCTTGGTGCTCTTGTACAGGTGGGTTCTGACATACAGTCCTTGCCTGTGTCTATGTCTTCGCGGGTTTTACTCACTGTCTTTCAGCAAGTTCAGCATTTTTGTTTTTAAATCTAGGATTGTTGTTTTATTTTGTATAAGGTGAGATATGCGTCCAGCTTCACTTCCACAAGATAGCCAGTTTTCCCAGAACCATTTGCTAAAGAGGATGCCTTTCCCCTATCATGTGTTTTTGTCCCTTTTGTCAAAACGCATATGGCTGGAGGTGCATGGGATCATTTCTTCATCTTCAATTCTGTTCCATGGTCAATATGCCTATTTCTATGCTACTATCATGCATGATGTTTTTAATGAGTACAAATAGCTATGGATTACCAAGAGAAAAATGTGATAATATTTATGACATTTCAACTATGTTTTAAAGTAGTACAATGCCATTTTTGTTCATTATTTGACTCTTTTAAACAAGCATTAAATGCCTATGCTAAAGTGTTTCCAGAGAATTAAAAATAATTCAGATAGTACTACAGGACACAGAATATTTATTAAATAAATGAATAAGTAATATTAAAGATTCTTTTACCCTTTTACTTTTAAAACTTTTTTATTATATATGTAGATTGAACCAAGCATTGTATATAGCACAATGTGCAGGAAATTTATCAAAATTCATTAAAGAAAAATTTAAAAAATTATCTTCTTTGTGGTAATAAATGGCTCCCTACCTTCCTCTTGCTAATTCCTGAGTTCAGTTGCTTTGACTAATTCGCCAGTACACATGACCAAACTTGAGGAGAGAGAAGCAGGAGAGATTTAACAATTGTTTGTCAGCATTCTTATCTTATTCTGGCAGCCAGAAAATGTTTCCCCAAAAACATTCGCAGGCCTCAGTGTTCGTTGGCATCGCTGTGTCTTCTGCTCTGAGTAGGAAAGCTTAATTCTATAGCGAAAATGTAAAAGGTGTATAATTTTAAGTTTAAAAAAACTGTTTTTTTCAGTATATTTTCTTTACATTGATCTTTTCAGTATTCTTCCAGGGGCTGGAGGAATAGCTCCGTGGTTAAAGTGTTTACCTAGCAAGCTCACGACCTTGAGTTTGATTTCCTAGCACCACATAAACTGGGCATGATGGCACATGCCTGTAATCCCAGCACTTGGGAGGCTGAGGCAGACAGATTGCCATGTGTTCAAGGCCAGTCTGGGCTACACAGTGAGTTCAGGACCAGCCTGGGCTACAGAGAGAGACTTTGCCTCACAAACAAAACGAAACAGTGAATTTTTCCAAAAAGAAATAGTGAAGTAAGTCAGTGCTTTCAACTTTTTTTTTAATAGCACCTAAAAATGTTTCATTTCTTACTCCCAGAGAATCTGCCAGTGTGACCTGGGACATTGAGAAGGTCACCTTGTCTGACGAAGGGGCCTACGAGTGCATTGCCATCAGCAGTGCAGGGACTGGACGGGCACACACGTTTTTTGATGTATCAGGTACTTATCACTAAATTCTTTGCAGTGGCCCAATTATCAGTGCAAACACAGAAATGAGATGTCTGCTAACCCATTTGCAATATATGCAATTCTCTTACGATTGTTTTAAAAAATGTTTTCTCTTCCCACTGAATTGTGAACTGAGATTCTGGCTTTGGCATTGGTCAACTATGTGACTTTTCCTGCATCATTATTTACGGCTCACCATCTTGGTTTTCTAAATATAAAACGAATGTAATAATATTCTCTGTCCAAGGAGAAACTGAGAGGATTAAGCAATGTATGTGATGTTTGTAAACGTCCTAGATGATGATCTGCCACATTGAATTCCTTAATACATAGCTTGGGTTCTCATTAGAATTGCTATTATCATTGTCATTCCAGAAGATTAATACTTTTTTCAAATAACTATGACATTCTCTTTTGAGAATATAAAGTTCAAGGAAAGAATCTCTTCTGAAAAATAAGACGTTTAAAGCATCTGCCTCCTTTATCTTTCACATTCATAATTTGAGTGCAGTATTTTTATGAATGGATTCTGACTTCTATATTAAATATAGTAGTGGAAGTTATCATATTCTAGGAATACAGAACCTTAGGGTCTACAGATTGATTCCAACCTAGGAATAAGTAATGTTAGTTATTTCACATTTGGATGTATGTTTCCTACAAACAGATGGGAGGCAATATTCAGATGATTTTATAATGTAAAATACATTAAACATTTCGTTTTCCTCAAATCTTGCAGAGTCAATAATCACATTAAACTCATATGGCTCACTCAGCACACACCTGTCCTTTATTAGTAACTTTATTGTCCACCTTTCCTGTGGACTTGCATTGCTATGTATTTAATATTAACCTATTAACCTATTTTGGCCTGAATATTACTGATAATGAATTCATGACAGTGTCTATATTTATTCAATCAAAGATAAGATATTTTTTAAATTATAAGATTATTTAGAAACCTAAGATAGTTTTCTTTTTTTAATTAGTAAGTCCAAGCTGAACTCTGAAACAGTTCCACATGAGTTGGGCAAGTATGCTGTTCTTGCAGTGGAACTGTTTGTATTCTCCTACACTTAAAAAAATAAGATTATCCTCTGAAGTAACTTAGCAAGTTGACACACATACCAAACTATGCAGTTTTTCATCTCCAGAAATTATGGAAAACATTGGAATTTTGTCAACATGGCTTAACTTCTGGGAAAACAAACTCTTGAACACTTGAGTATTTTCCCAGAGACACCAGTTAAAAGAAGAACAAACAGGGAAAGGAAGGTCTGAGTGAGTTCACTCGGAGAACTTGCATAAAGAACGAGGATGGGCCTGTAAGAACTTGTGAACTATCATGAGTTTGGCTCTGTAGTGTCAGTAACTTATGTATGGTATACCCCACACCTGCCCTTCTAGGCTGCGCCAGCCAGCAGTGTTGGAAGAAGGAAATTGTTTTCAGAACTTGTTTCCTGATTAGTTATGAAAGAAGGGAACAGAAGCAATGATTATGTTAGGGATTCTCAGAACAGAAGTAACAAGCAAGGGCCCCTTGGATTTGAAAGAGTGAGCATTTCCTTTGAGTATAACTGTTGACCAACACAACAGTCTCTATAATCTCTGCCTATTCTGAATTTCCCTTAGTAGAGGCTGAGTTCCTAGCTTCCTCACTTACTGTGACTACCTATCAGCAAACAAGTCAGGTACTGATTCACAGCATACTCAGAGCTTGCATGTATTAGATGAGTGTTAGGAAAAAGAGTGCTATGATATAGTGATACTTCCATGTAGTTCTTAGGATAAAATTGTATAGAGTCCAAGAGTATTTAAAATCACTTTAAAGAAAAGCTGAAGCTCTGTCAAATTTTTTATCATTTTTTTCAACACTTTATTGTACTTACAATGTTTAAGGATTTCATTTGAATTGTTTATTATTGATCGCTTTAAATACAAAATGAGTGTAGAAAGCATTGTGTTTCACTTTTACTGAATAAAAATACATGAAAACCTATAAAACTGTAGAATGATGAAAAACTGTACTTTTTAAAGGTATCTGGTGGTTTAATACTACTACAAAGTTGTATTAAGTTCTATACTGATTTTTTATTAACACAATAAAATCCCTCTACACTCATATATGCACACTCATCACACACAAACAAACACAAACACGCACCGTATGAAATTGTGAGTTTAAGTAAAATTCTGAATAGAAAAAGCTTACCAAGGGCTTGATAGTGACAGAGAACCTTAAATTATAATTATAGGATATTCTTTTAGGACAACATGTGACTTGGAAACAATCTTTCACAACCTCATGACTTTATAACTAAAGTAATAGAAGCTTAGAATGATGATCAAATGGATGGACAGTGAGGAGTCACTTTCAGCCTTTGACTGTTACTCCAGAGGTCCTTTTTGTTACAAGACATGTGTTTGTCATTCCTCCTCTCTCTGTATCACATCCTAGCTTCAATGAGCTTATCCTTAGAAAGGCCTGCCCTTACATTCCCAAATCTGGGTTATTTCTGGTAATTTATAATCTTAGTCTCTTTGACAGTCTAATTCTACTTTATGCCTCTCCTGTTCCCACCACATTTATTCACATATGCATGAATTTATCAGGGTGCATAATCTTAAATACATCCAGGTTTTAGGCTGAGTTAGTATTGTGGTGGTACTGAGATCAAACCCAGGGCTTCATACATGCACGGTGAGTGCTTGGAGTTACACACTGAAAATTATTTCAGATCTTTTGGCCCATGTGGGTTATTAGAAATTTGTCGTTGTAATTATTTCAGTTAATGTCTGAAGGGAACATAGACTCTGAAGCAGCACTTGCTTGCAGGAGCCTTCCTGGAGATCTCTCTAGGAGACTGTCAAGGAATGAGGGGAAGAGGGATGGAGTTGAGTATGATGCAGTTGCCACAAGGTATTCGTGGTTCCACATTATGGCAGGGGACCGTGGCCTTTGTTCTATTGCTGAGCTGTTATTGGATGTGGCTCTCACCTGGCAGGACCCTGATTTCACAGGTGTGGAAATCGAGAAGTCCTTAGCATTGCATAACTTATAGGCTGTGTAGGGAAGCAAAACAGCCGTGTGTTTAAAACTCTTTATGGGAACAACTGATTCATCCAGTGGAAACCGTCATGACAGAGTTTGGACGTTTTGGCCGGAATCTGGCAAGCGTTGAAATATTAAATAGAATGAATAGGAAGGAAAACTGCCCCATACTTGACTTACCTAAATTTACATAACTATATAGATAAAAACCAGCAGGCTGTGATTCACAAAGTCAGCAAATAAAAACACAGAATTTCCACTTAAATTTGAATTCCATATAAAGAGTTCCCAAATACCACATAATACATACTAAAATATTATTTGATGCTTATCTGAAATTCAAATTTAACAGTGTCTTGTACTTTGGGTGTCAACTACAGCCAGACTCTAGTCAAAACTTCCCAACTTTGTCATATGCTGTCTGGATTAATCTGTTGTTTTCATAAGAAGTTGAAAAACATGGCAGAATGACAAAGTTTATGTTTACTTTGAAAGTATATGAAAGTGGAGTTTAGAAAACATAGGAAAAGCAAGGATTAAATACAACAGAATATGTGCAAAGCATTTCTACCACTCAGAGATAACCACTGTGGCTTGGCATATGGGCTTTCAGGTTTTGTTCAGGATAGTAGGGCTTGCCAGCATTTGTGTTAAGTACATTGGCATAAGCTTATTTGTGAATGCCTGACACTTTCATATTTAACTAAAACAGACATACAGATCGCCAGCCAGCAATTATCATCAGTCTTTAATGCTATATTACTTATAATGGATTGCTATAGGAGATAGTTTTAAAAAGCATTTGGCTGAGTAAACAGTACAAGGGGGGTATTAGGTTCAGCCTTAAAGCCACAGTGATATGTGATTTTCATTGGTTAAGTATTTAATTAACAATTGAGTGTTGCACATATGCAATATGCCCTCATCAGCTAGTAACTTCTACATGTGTGTGTATTTTTGTTAAAACTGCATTACAATTATTCATTTACATTTTCAGAACCAAATTGTCCCCTGTCCCTGCTTGGAGGGTGCTGCTCTTCCTCTGATGCTGTATTTTGCCCTTTGTTTTTTTTTTTTTTTTTTTTTTTTTTTGAGACGGGGTCTTGTTCTGTAGTCCAGGCTGATCTGCATTTTATCTTCCTAACAAGATTAGAACCCTTCTCAAAGGCAATACTGTCATTTTTTGCCATGTCTATCATGTTTTGTTTGCTATTTTCTTTAAGCACAAAATGTGTATTTTTAAATTTAAAATCCATGAAGGTAAACTTAAACAACACTGAAATAACTCTTTGCCTCGTTCTACAATCCTAAGTCTGTCCACTCAGATGCAGAATTGGACTTGAGTTAACTTTGATGTGGAGATGTTCACTACTTTTTAAACTGTCTTAATGATATAATAGGAGGCAGGGCTCATCGTGTAGGTATTACTAAATTCCTGCTTTTACAGATTATGTACATACACATTCAGTTTCTAAACTACTTATTAAGTGCAATGGCTGTTAGGTCTCTTGATTTGAATCTCTTATCTTCACACAGAGCCCCCTCCAGTCATCCAACTGCCTAATAATGTTACAGTCGCTCCTGGAGAGAGAACAATTTTGACATGTCTTGTTATCAGTGCCGTGGATTACAATTTAACCTGGCAGAAGAATGGCAGAGACTTAAGACTGACAGAACCAACGCGGATTAGGACCTTGGCCAATCTCTCATTGGAAATAAGAAGTGTGAAAATAAACGACGCTGGAGAGTACCGCTGTATGGTTTCCAGTGATGGGGGATCAGTGTCATCGCCCGTGTTCCTCACTGTGCAAGGTACTGGGCCTGTGGTAGCTTTGGAATCGTGGTGTCCTTACCCTCTTTCCTTTCCCTGAGCTGTTCGAGAGTGACCATATCTACCCAGACAACTGGTTTTTAATGAAAGAAAAAAAAAAAAAAAAAAAAAACTTGGCCATCCCCATTTGTCCAAAGCTGATTAAGCTGGAAACATTACTAACAAATAAGCAACTTTAAAAAATCACATCCAACCCTACCAGTTAAAAATGTCTATTTTAAGAAAATATAAAAATTATCTACAGAAGATTGGAGTTTGAAGTTCTATTTTGTGGGTTTAAAAAATTCTAACAATTTTAATAGTTGGTTCAAAAATACTTCCAAATTTAAGTGCTATAATATTGCATATATAATTTATGTATTTTCATTTTTAAATTAATTTATCTATACTTTCTTTTTTGTGTGTGGTACTGAGATTGTGCTCAGGACCTTCACACTTTTTTGGTTTTACTTTCTTACTGACATATTTTAAATAACATTTAAGATGTTTCTCATCTTGTTAAAATTTTAATTAAAGTTAAGCAGAGTTGTTTTCCTCTCTTACACGCACAACGTAAACTAATGGAAATCTTGAATTGTGTTTATGCATATTACACTGAATTTTCAAGTAGTTGAAAACAAGGCAGTTAGCCATCTGTGCCAATGGGCATTAAATGTGTATATTATTCAGATCCATCCAATGAAAATCAGAAAGTGTTTCAATGTTCCTGTTTTAGGAGAATCATTTTGCCTCTAATTATAGACTAGCTGAACATTTTAGTGTGATGAGAAAATTACTTTCAGCAGGTTTTCACTGGTAAACTGAAAAATTTGTTTGTTGCCTCAGCAGAATATTTGATTTCAAATCTTGACATGAGAGACTACCAAAATTGGGTATGCCTTTTTGGCTGTAGCATTAGAAACAGCTTTGTAACATGCCTGAAGCAATACTCTCAGATAATTTTTAACAAGGTTAACTAAGAGAATGACCATTGTATTTCAAAGTTGATCCTTAGAAGGTGATTAATCACAAGAAAGTGAAACTACTGTGAGAATGAACACGAAGGTGAACATCTGATTATAGTTTTCTCCTTGGTAGTTGATACATATTCTGCAGTTTGAATGTGTTTCTTTTGTTAGTTGAGCTGGTAAAACCTCTAGGGAAATAGGAAATACTGCTTTTGCTTTTGTAAATGGTTTACTACCTTTCCACATGGTAAAGGCCCAGATAATTTTGATAACTTCAGGTAGCAACTTCAGTTACTAGAGCTTTGGAACCACTTTACCACACTGATTGCTTCAGATAAAGTAAAGGCTAATGGATTTCTGGAACTTAATATTGGTCATTCACATCAAGTCCTTTAAAACTGGATTAAAAACTAAAATCAGAGATTTTCTTATGCCTTTAAGCTAATTTTTTAGCCTGATACCTATTTAACATATCAGACCAGTAAATTTCAAGATTTAATGGATAAAGAAATTATCCAAAGAATTGATTTTTTAGAAAGCAAATTTCCAACCTCATGCTTAGAGGTTTTGTTTTTTCCTGTCTGTTGTAGGGCTTGAACATTTATGGTTTTTTCCTTCACATTTTTATTAGTGCATATTAGTTGTACAGATTAATGCTTCATTTGACCAATTTGTGCATATATATAACATACTTTAATCATTTTCCCTCAAATACCTTCATGCTGCTGCACGTTCCCTTCTCCCCCAGTTTCAGTTGCTTTTTGAGGGATTCAGTATGTATGATGTATTTTGATCATGGTCATGCCCCCTACTACTCACTCTAATGACTTCTCAGGTGGCCCATGGACATTTTCCAAAACCTGTATTTGAATATATTTCACAAAATGAACCCAGTGACCTAGAAATGTGTATCTTTATGGAAAACTCATGATTGTTCTTGCTGGTAAAATGGAGTTATTAGCCAGTCCTGGTGGGACAGGCCTGTTACCCCAGCACTATGGGAGCCGAGGCAGAAAGAATACAGGTTTAAGCCCAGAATGGACGACTTAGCAATTTAGTGAGTTTTGGGCTCAAAATATGAAATAAAAATAAAAATAAAAAATGAGGTGGACATGTAGCTCAATGGGATGATCCTGCACTCAATTTCCCAGTACTACACACGCACACACACACACACACACACACACACACACACACTCACTCACAAACAGAATTGTTTTTCAGAGTTTTAAATAAGAATTGAGATGAGATGTTTTAGTATACTTTTTGTTGCTATAGCAGAATACCTGAGATTGGGTAATTTATAAAGAAAAATGTATCGTGACTCACATTTCTGGAGGCCAGGAAGTCCAAGTGCCTGATGCCAGCACCGACTTAGTTTTACTTGGGGTCTTTATGCTTCTTCCTCACATGTCAAGCAAGCAGCGGGGAATCTTGTGTATCCAAAAGAGACAAAGTGCCAGGTTGAGGTGGGGAGCAGCCACTGCTTATGACAGCCCACTCTAGAAGTGACTAATCTGGCCCCATAGAGCAAGCTGTTCACTCTGTGAGAGTGGGAGGGTCACTGATGCCTCTTAATGCCCTAATCACATGTGAAAAGCCCCACTTAGCTGCCACAGTGAAAACAAATATCAGCGTGAGTTGGGTAAGAGTCAAACCATATATAAGCCCGAGCAATGTTATGTAGTACACAAAACACGTGACTTTTTGTATTAGTCAGCTTTTTCATCTCTGAGACACCACACCCACAGCTTAAGGAGAAATGGTTTCAGGTAGAAGAGTACGGTGCAACAAAGCTTCCCAGGTCCTGGCAGGTGGGAAGCAGAGGAGGAAACAGTGCCAGAGAGAAATCGGTCTATGTGGGACCCAAAGTAATGACCCATGACCCATCCAGATGCACAGAGCATCATGCTTTCACCTTGTAGACATTTCTTACTTCAGCGATGTTGATACATCAGGACTGATGGTCACAATGTTCATGATTCCTATATAATATATATGATTGTTAGTGGTATAAATCTGTTTAGAATTATTCTATTATGGTTTATCTAGTTGGCCTTGAGATTGAAGGACCCATCTTAAATAAAAACAATGTAAAAGTAGAACAAAAACATGCTCTAAAATTGATGACACTGATTAATAAGAAATGAGACTAACTAATTGTAGCTATCTGAATGTGCTATTTTACATGCTGTTGAAAAGCTGTGAGTGTGCTATTGAAAGGGTGTGTCTATCTGCTGAGATAAGTTGCTAGTATGAGGGGCACAATTCATAGCAATATGAGATGCTTGTAAACTTCGGATACTAACTTTTAAATTTCAAATTAATTGCACTTTTGTGAGGTTCAGTGTGTTTATAAGAATAATAGTTCTAGAAAGCATAAAATATAAAATAATTACTTGAGTTGAATTACACTTTAGGAAGCTTTCTCACAGTAAAATCAATAACTTAATTCTTAACCCCCTTGTCATGGCTGTTCAGCTCCAATTGGATTCTATTTAGTATTACAACTTCTCCTCACCTAACAATAAAATTTCTGTAAAAACTTGAAAAGACAAACCTGAAGAAAACTAAAAATCAATGATAATAGCAGCAAAATTTTTAGGAGAAGTTGTATATATGTGCTGTCTATTTTATTTTTATAAATATGTACATAGAACATAACAAACATAATATCTATTTAAGTCAGTGGGATGAAAATATGAATGGGGGTCAAGTTTTTTCTATTCACATGAAAGTAGAAAGGAAGTATCTTTGATCCTTTGTGGCATACTGATAGTTTGCTCCAGAAAGAAGACATTACTCTTTGAGGAAGCCAGAATACTTGCTAGAAGCTCTACTAATTCATTTAGGAAAAGAGCAGTGGAGAAAATGAACAAGCAGCTTGGCCTGATGTAGAAAATTGCAAGCTGGAACATAGGTAACCTATGATGTATGTTTTCCATGCGTGAAAATATTTGGACTCAAGAGAGATGTTGGTAGGGAAGTGCTAGGCATTTTAGAGACAGAAGATCTCAGAAGGGAGCCTCACATCTTGGCCAGAAGAGCTTTGTAGATGAGGAATGGGCAGGAAGCCATGCACACCAGCTCACTCAGCTGCAGAGATGAAAAGGAGGGTCAGCTACAATAGCAGTGGACAGAGAGCAGTGCCAGGTCCATCCAAACCCTTTGTTGAAAGACAGTGAGTCTGGACAGATGCCATCTCATTTGAGGATGAATCAACAGAAAACTTTAAAAGCAAATACAACAAGGAAGAGGGGGAAAAAAAAGAATCGGACCGTAGGAAAAAATACAAAAACCAGGAACAAAACAGGAATAGGGTGGGAAAGGCATAGAAGAAATGGATGTTTTGAAAGCGATTTATTCCAGACTACAAAAGCAATATTTAATATCATCAATGTTTTTCCAAAAGTCTTAGCTTCTGTTAAATGGAATTATGTATTTATATGACAGTCTGGCTAAGATGAAAAGACAATAGCAAATGTGATAGAAGCAATAAGAAAGGGTTTATTGTCAAAAATACAATATTATTAAATAGCTGAGTAGTGGCACTCAATTTGTCACTTTGTTATGGAGAAGAGTCAGGACAACAATAACAAACAAATAAAAACATGTGGAAGAGAGATATTGAAGGAGAACTGTGGAAATTAGCGTAGAAATGATGGAACCTTAAACAGCATGAGAAGTCTGAATACAGTGTAGAGAAGGGAATAAAGCAGTTTGCAAATTCAGTTGTTTTTTGTTTGTTTGGTTGTTTCTTTTTTGAGAAAGGGTCTCACTCTGTAGCTCAGGCTGGCCTTGTACACATAGCTCCTGCCTCAGCCTCCTAAGTGCTAGCATTACAGGCATGCTCCACCATACCCAGCTTATGTGGTGCTGAGGAATGGAACCCAAGGCCCTGAGCTTACTAGGCAAGCGCTATAACTACTGAGCTTTTCCTCCAGCCCCATGCAAATTAAGTTTGGAGAGGAGAAGCAGAGATAAACAGGAAAATGCTGGCTACTCCAGTCATAACAGCAAATCAGCAGTCCTAACATTATGAGAATTTCACAATCTTTATACACTTTAAGTGTGGCTGAAAGGACTAGCTCGTCTAATAGGCTATTCTGCTTCAAAAAGGGAACCCACTTTGGGCTTCTCCCAATCTCCAGAACTGAAGCTGCTCTAACAGCCAAGGATGCTATCACGATGCTATTTTGGTTTACAAGCCGGCATCTAACTCACTAATACCGCCAGCACCCAACTTGGGATTAGGACCAGAAGTTGCCATAGCCTGAGGCCCAAGTCCCCCATGCACTTTCACCAAGGGATCTAGGGAAGATATTCTTCCCAGCCTAACCTACTGGGAACTGTACCTCTTAGTGCAGTGACTCCGCTTCACCCCTGTTTTGTCAGTAGGAGCTGACAAAAGCTCCAGCTGCTAGTGGAGCTCTAGTACCACTTGCAATTTATTCAGTAGGAAAGAGAAGGCCTTCTTAACAGCTTATGGCTCTGTGACTGCAGCTACTGTTGGAGAAAGCCTGGACCTCATCCACTTTTGTGTGCCACAAGAATTGGCCCCACGCAGGGTAATTTTCAACAACATCTTTAAGATCACAGATGCTAAAACCATAACTTTAATCCCACTCAGGCTCAACCCATGGGACTTAGGAAAAGTCTCCCCCACATCATGGTGCTCCAAGGTGTAGATACCAGCACTGCCTGCCAAATCATTGCTTGTACATATCCCAGAATACCTGCAGAAGATTTCCTTAAGAGCCCATGGACTTTGGACCACAGAAAGAGAAAAATCTAACTCCAGTCCTTCTCAAACCTTCTAAAATATTAAAATGGAAGGAACCCTGCAAATCTCCTTTTTATGAAACCAGTATTATGCGGATATCAAAGCCAGACAATAAAAAAATACTGACCCATATTGTGGATGAGCATAGATACAAAATTCCCCATAAAGATTTAGAAAACTGAATTCAACATGGAAAAGGTCATATGCTGTAGTTAAATTGGGTTCATCTCAGAGATGAAAGTATGGTTCAGTGTATGCAAAATAATACCCATAATGCAGCAGATGCACAAAGTGAAGGATGAAAAGCATATGATCATTTTAGTGGCTGTAGTAAGAGAATTGGCAAAATCCAGCATTTTCTTAATAGGAAAGACAAACCTCTCAACAAGTTAGGAACAGAAGAAATGTACCTCAGACTGCTAAAGGCTACAGATGAAAAGCCCACAGCAATACCATATTGAATAGGTGAAAGCTGAAAGTGTTGTGGTTTTTCTCTTTCTTTCTTTCATTCTTTCTTTCTTTCTTTTGACAGAGAAGATAACAAGTGTTCCGCTTTCATAACTCTTTTTTTTAAAAAAATGGTATTGGAAGTCTTAGCAAGAATAAATAGGCAACAGAAAGAAATAAGGGGCATCCAAATTAGAAATGAAGGACTGAAATTATATATATTTGCACAGGACATGACTCTAAACTTTGAAAAACTTGATACTCTGTCAAAAAGTGGTATTATCTTCAATTTCTTTTTTCAGGACACTATAGTTTTCTGTATAGATGTCCTTCACTTCCTCAGTTAGGTTGATTCCTAGGTACTTACTTTTTTGGAGGCTACCATGAATAGAATTGTTTTTCTGATCTCTTTCTATATATTTTCATTGTTGCTATAGAAAAAATCATTTTGATTTTTGTGTATTTTATTTCCTGCAACTTGGCTGAATTCATTAGTTCTAAGAGTCTTATTGTAGAGATTTTGGGTTGGTTTCTGTACTTACGGGATCACAGAGTTTTTATCGTGAAAGGATTTTTTTGTCAAAAGCATTTTCTGCATCTGTTGAGATGATCACATGATTTTGTCCTTGCATTTGTTTATATGGTGTATTACATTAATTGATTTACATATGCTGGACTATCTTTGCATCTTAGGGATGTAGCTGACTTGGTCGTGGTACATGATCTTTTAAATAATTATTATATTGTCTTTGCAAGTATCTTATTAATGATTTTTGCATTTACATTTATTAGATAAATTGCCTATAATTTTTTTCTTTTGGGTTTTTAATCTGGTTTTGAAGAAACTATCAGGAAAAGGACAGATATATCAATATCTCACACTCACATAAACACTCAGTGGGCATAACAAAAGTTATTAAAAATGACCATACTGTCAAAACTGATATATAGATTCAATGCAATCTCAATCAAAATACCAACAGCATTTTTCAGAGAACTAGAAAAAATGATCTGAAATTTTATATGGAACCAGAAGCAACCCAGAATAGCCAAAACAATTCTAAGCAGCAAAAAAAAAAAAGCTGGACAAATCACAATACTAGGCATCAAGTTATATTACAAAGTAACAGTGATTAAAAATCATAATTGTATTGGAACCAAAACAGTGAAGTGGAACAAAATTCAGGTTTCAAAGATAGCCCCAAGCACCTGAAGTTGTCTGGTCTTCAACAAAGTGGCCAAAAACATGTGCTGGCAAAAGAAAACTGGTTAGCCTACATGCATAAGGATGAAAACAGACCTATATCTTTCATTATGTACCAAAACAAATTGAAATGGATCAAAGACCATGGTATTAAATGGAAACACTGAACCTGTTGGAAAAAATATAGGCAAAACCTTTGAAGACATAGGCAGAGGCAAGGACTTCATCAATAAAACACCAAATTCCCATGAGATATCACCAGAAATCACCCAATGGAACTCTAAAAAGTTAAAAACTTCTGTACAGCAAAGGAAACCAGCAACAGAGTGAAGAGAGAACTGATAGAATGAGAAAATATTTTGCCAGCTCCTCAGCATAGGAGTATTATCTAGAATTCACAAAGAGCTGAAAAAATTAGATCCCCCAAATAAAAGATCTGATCAAAAAATGGACAACTGGTTTCAATAGACAGTTCTCAGACGACTGTGAGATTCAGTAGATGTTCTCAGAAGCTTTACCTCTTCTCAGTATTTTCCCAGAAGAGTTAAAGTCATCATAGAAGAGTGGTACATGCACACCCATGTTTATAGCAGCACAGTTCATAATTGCTAAAATTTGGAACCAGCTTGATACGTCCATCTTAGTATGAATGGGTAAAGAAGATGTGGTGTGTTTACACAGTGGGCTACTATTCTTCCATAAATAAAGATAAATTGAACCATTTATAGGTAAATGGATGTACCTTGAGACCATTATGCTTAGCAAAATGATTTAGACATTCAGAATGTTAACTACAGTTTCTCTAGTATGAGAAAAACCAACAATAACAAAATTAAAAGAAAGATGGAAAAAAGTAGAAAGATACACTTTTTAGAGAGGTGTGGGGGTTGAGGGTGTGGGAAGGAGGAAAGAAGTAAAAATGATCATGTAAAAGCACCGATTTCTCAAGCTGATTTTTGTTACTATGTGTCACAAATAAATGTTAGTAAAAGAAAAAAAAGACTAGACTTCATAAAAATTTGATAAAGCTTCAGATTATAAAATCAACATACAAAAATGATGACATTGTAATATACCAATGATGAACTACCTTTAAAAGAATTAAGGTTGTAATCTCATTCACAATAACTATCCAAAAAATTAAAAATAAATTTAACCAAGGAAGTGAAAGATCTCTACAATGAAACTTTTGAACACTAGATATTTAGAGGATACAAAAATGGAAAGATACTCTTTTTTAATAGGTCATAAAATTAATTTTGTTAAAATGAACATAATATCCAAAATGATCCATAACTTGATTCTCATGAAAATGCCAATGACTTTTTTCAAAGAAGTAGAGAACTCAAGAGGATGAGGCAGAATTGCCTGAATTTGAGGCCAGCCTGGGCCATGTAGTGAGTTCAGACCAGCTTGGACTACAGATTGAGACCCTGTCTCAAGAAAAGAATAGAAGAAACGATCCTAATATTCAGTATCCAAAATAGCCAAAGTAATCCTGAACTCAGCAAACAACGTAACAAACAAAACAACTCTAGAGAGGTCATGATACCTGATTTCAATGCAATTGATATAAAAGTAGACTTATTGACCAATGGAACAAAGCTAGAGAACACAGAAATTAACTCATTTCTATGACCAGTTGATTTTGGACAAAGACCCCAAGAACATACAGTAGAGAAAATACACTCTCTTTAATAAATGGTGCTGGCAGAAGTAGGCTCCTGTGTGCAGAAGAATGAAGCTGTCTTAGTTACTTTCTTGTCATTATAACTCAATACTAGACATGCACAAATTAGGGGAGGAATTTTTTTTAAGCGCATATTCACAGGTGGACGGTTGGAAAATGGTGGAATCATGTGGTGAGGCCACAGCTAGATCCAGAGCTGGAGCCTCTGATCCAGGGACAGAAATCCTCGTGGCAGCATGGCAGAACTAAGACTAGCCTGGAAGGAAGGGAGGAGCCAGCACATGTCTCTCCATGTCAGACCCCAAACATCTGCTTTTTCCAGCCAGACCCTACCTTCAAATACTACACAGTATTTATAAGTACATGACAGTTTTGGGGGACACTTCAGATCCAAACCACGACATAAACAATATTGTTTCTTCTCACCATAAACAAAAATGAACAGAAATGGATGAAAGACCTAAGGTAGTAAATTTTTTGATAGGACCCCAAAGACACAGGCAACAAAAATAAAAACACATGAATACAGTTGCATCAAACTAAAAAGCTTCTGTAAACAAAGAAAATAAGCAACAAAATAGAGATAACCTTCAAATTTGGAGAAAATATTTGCAAACTCTTCATCTAACAAGGAATTGATATCCAGCATTTGTAAGAAACTCAATGGAACACCAAAAATACTTCAAGAAAACAATCTATTTAAAAGCTAAATAAAGAAATACATTTCTCTTAAGATGTACAGGTGATCAACTATTTAAAAACACTCAATCTCAGTAATTGTAGAAATGCATATCAAAATCAAAATTTGTGACATCATCTCACTCTAGCTAGAACAATTATCATCAAAAGGCAAATATGTGGAGAAAGATGAGCTCCTATTGGTTAGAGTGAAAATGAGTGGAGAAATCTGGAGAGCAGTATGGAGATTCCTAAAAAGATAACAAATGTATTATCCAACAATTTTACTACTGAGTATATACAAAGGAGATGAAATAACTATATCTAAAAGATGCTTGCTGTACCATGTCCTTATAGCATTATTGATAATAGCTAAAATATGCACTGAATCGCCATGCCTAACAGTGGCTCGATAAAGAACATATATACAAAGTAATATTGTTCAACTGTAAACAGAATTAAATTCTATCATATGCAGCAACATGGTTAGAACTAGATGTCATTATAGAGAAAGACAAATACCACATGTTTTGACTGCTTTTCAGAAACTAATCCATAATCCAATCAAATAGAATTAAATAGTGGTTATTCGAGTATAAGAAATAGCAGAGAATAAGAGGAGACAAAATAGTTCCGTTATGACCGCGATAACAGTGGAAGAATTGCTTCTGGTTCATCTTTAGAATATTAATTAAAACAATCAATGATATATCTCAAAATAACTGGAAAAGCAGAGTACAAAATTCCTAACATATAAAAATTATGAATGTTTGAAAAGACCAGAAGTCTTACTAACCTGATTAGGTCATTAAATATTCTGTACATGTATCTAATTACCATAATATATTCTGTAAATATGTTCAAATAGTAATGTGCCAATAAAAAGAAATAAAAATAAAATTTAATACAAATTTGAATTAGAGACATTCATATTATATAAAAATAAAATCAAGGATTTGGTAAATAAACTTGAGAAATCATTCAAGATGACGAGTTAAAGAACTAATAGTTGAATAATAACACTTTTTGTTTTAAACAGAGCTAGTCCTCATTGTATAAGTCTGTAATCCCAGTACTCTGAGAAACTGAAGCAGAAGGATCACAAATTCAAAACCAGCGTGGGCAATTTAGTAAATTAGGAAGACCTGTCTGAAAAATCAAAAAACTAGAAAATGGTCTGGGGACATAGCTCAGCATGAAGGTCCTAGGTTTGATCTCCAATATCACAGAAAAGAAAAGAAAGGCAGAGAAAAGAAAAGAATGGATCACCATGGATGTTTAAGAAACATAAACAAGTGAAGCTAAAGGAGTAGACAGAGATAGCTTTAAGAAAACCATCCACGAAAGGGCTGGAATGTCCAGGATGAGCCAGTCAAACAAGGCCAAGATCTTTACCTCAGCACATAGTGGCTAAAATTTCATATGGTGGATATCTAGCAAGTTAGTCCTTTGGGACTTACACTTGCCCTAATTTGGGGAGGAATTTCTCCTTATCTTGCTTTGGAAGCAGAAAACAAGTGAGATCAGATTCCTCCTCTTCACTTCCCCTCAGCCAGCTCCTCTCATCCTCCCGGTGGGACTCTGACCTTTCCCTTGGCAGCACCCTGGATCTAAATCCAGAGGCAGCAGGAGCTCCTGTCCCAGTGGCCCATCACCATTATTCTAACAGATGGACTTTGCCTTTGTGCTCAGCTGCTCGTGTGTTTCCTACCTGCCATCAGCTCTCCTTTGATAGTGCACTGCAGAACTCAGCTTCCAATGAATTCCTTTTCTGCTGCAGTTAGCCAGCACCGTTTTCTAGTTTCTAATTGAAATCCTAACTGGCACAATTGTGGAAAGAAAGGCATGGTTTTGGCAGAATGTATGATCCAGTTAAATTGTCCTTTAAAAAAGTCGTTGAAAGGACATTTCAAATAATCCAAATCGAGAAAAAAATACCGAGTGCAAAAACCTTCTCAAAGTCATGTACTAAATGCCTGAAATACACTTTTTTAAGAGAGTTGAAATCAAAATCGAGGAGGCCATGGCATATAGGAGGACTGGTGATTTCCACCCAGTGACTATTATCTGACTCTGCCCACCCACCAGGAAGGCCTTGGCAAATGAAGCTGACCTCAGAAACTCTGGCTGTGCCCATCGGCCAACCTAATGAGTATGTGTGAATGTCAGTGAGGTGATAAGCTCATTCATTTTGAGAATTCCTCATTGTGAAGACAATAGTGTATTTAGATAAGAGAAAATTCCTCAGGAAAGGGATTTCCCTAAAGCAGATGTATCACTAGACTCAGAAGTTCAACCAATTAAAAAACCGAATAGAAGCCATCCCCCACCCCCCCACCCCCGTCAGCTATGGTAGGAGGAAAAAAATAGATCCATTTATATAAAAATACGAATAATACTGTTTGGGGAACTGTGGAATTACAAGTGGCATTTTTACCTATGCATTTCTGTACTTGCAAAAGATTGTAGGAATGTTTAAAGTTTAGCACAAATAAAATTCTTTTAAAATGTACACATTGACTTACTGCGGGTTGAATTTATACGCAGATGTTTTTTCTTTTGCTTTCTTCATATCCTGTGAAGATTTTTTTAATGGCTTACATTCAAAATAATTAAGACGATAAAAGATAGTTTAAAGTAACAGCAAGAAAACATACAATGCCTTTAAAGAAAGCAGCAAGGCAAAAGATAAAAGTTTTTATGTCAGAGCTGATGTCCTGAAATATTGAAAAGTTTAATTCTGAAAAAGCATTGTCTTGGAGAGGACAATTTCTCCTAGGTTTGGCTTGTAGGTGACAGTAGTTCACTTAGGCGTAAGGATATAACAGCAGTTTCATCCCTGCGTGCTAAGTGGTAAGAATTTTTTCAAATGTCAATAATTGAGAAATGGTACTAGTTGAAGCCATGTAACTTAAAATGCTTTTCATCTATACTATCTTAATCGTGAAGAATCTTCCACTCAATGTGAATAGAAAATAAATACATGCACAGTATGTCTATGGCAGCCCCATGTTCAGATTTCAGGTATTTATTTAGCTCAGTTCTTTTTTCTGGACTCATTTTACCTCAAAGCTGGACTCATTTTAATGAATTCATTAAAACTTAACTCCCATGGATGAGCTTTCCCTCTCATTCTATCTATAATCTGAGAACTGATTCACTTCTGGAAATGCAGCTCTTCACTTGCTTATGTGTGCTAATGAACATTCTACATTGCTGCTCTCAATTTTAAAAAGTAGACATTTTCATCTATTTTCTTTCATCATTGTTTAAAAATGGTCCCTACCAAAGATTGTTGTAGCAGACACCTGATCATTCACATTTGGGGAAGTCCTTAAATATGAGGGAATTGTGCCACCATGCCCAGCTTTTTGTGGTGCTGGGGAATTGAACTCAGGGCCTTGTGCTCACAAGGCAAGCACTGTAACCACTGTGCCATTCCTCCAACCCAGAGAAGTTTATATTTTTGAGAAGCCTGGCTAATTAGCCACTAACAACTTACTTTACAAGGCTGTATATTTTTCATCTCTGAAACTTTTTTGAATATCAGATTCACTTAATAATGGTAGGTACATGGAATTTGCCTAAAGACTCAGAACTGAGAGTAGACTTCATTTGTTCTTTAAGTAAGGCTTCTTATAACTAGACAACTTATTTGGGAATTTTAGCTCAGATCTCTAATATGTCAGAAATTATTCTACATATTTAAAAAATCTTTTTGGTACTCAGCAATCATCTACCACAGGGAATTGTTTATAAATTAAGTGTGTTATGAGGCAATGAAGTGTAAAATGTCAAGTCACACTTGATAGCACAAAAAGTCATATTTGAAATCTTAAAGACCTAGAGTTTTGTAGTACTGACTTAATAGAGTAACCACTTTAAGTCTTTTTCTGAACCAAGTGATATCTAATAAAAAGAATAAAATGCAGAATTTCAGGTGATAACTTCACTTAGCAAAAATTAGATTTTTGTTTTGTCAGAAAGTTTGACATTCCATCTACCAAATGTAAATTAAATGTAGCTGCCAAGTGTGATCTACTGTCTCTTGGACGGGGACAAGTTTCTGTTATAATGCATTCCAATTCTTTGCCACAAAATGGAAGAACGGGTGTCAGATGTTCCATTTTCTTTTGCCTTTCTTCCAATACATCTAAGATCTATAAAGATGTTAGAACATTTTAATTATAGATGGCAGGAAATGTAGCTCTCTAAAACTTAAAAGGAAAATATTAAAGTGTCCTTAAATAGAACTGAGAAGGAGAAGTTAAAGAAACAGACTCATTTAGCTTGTAAAAAGAAAAGAATGTGGATGGCTTAAATGTTGCAAGTGTATCCAAGAAAATTGGTATAAAGGCATAAACTTCAAACATGTTAATTTCAGCAAACATTGGACCATAAAAAATGTGAATTAAGGCAAACCTAATTAGTTCAAGTGTCTTAGTAGGAAGGACATCCAGGTGTCAAAGAGATTACATGCTGGACACAGTAGCCATGACAAAGGTTCTTATCCTTTCAGAATGCAGTGACAATGACTGCTGGAGAGACAGAGCAGAGGAGGAATCAGCAAACACTTCAACCCATAAATTATTCAAAGAAAGCTACTCACTAGCCCTTGGAAAACATTGGAATTTTTGGCAAATATTCTGTTCTCTAATCCTGACAAATTGTATCTCATTTACTGTGATCTGTTTCCTCTCATAGCACTTCTGACATCAAATGCAAACTTTTTTAACCACCCCCCACCTCACACCAGCACCCATGGGGTGCTCAACAGTTCAGTTCTGACACTAAGTTATCACTAAACCCCACTGATGAGACCTCAGTTTCAAGAACCACACCATTTCACCTGCCAACAGCCTCCTCTCGGTCTTCTGTTTGGAGCAGCCAACTATAAATCGAAGGTTCTTGCATCCATCTCTGGAGATTCAATAATTTGTTAAAGGGGCTCACACTTTTCTTACTATTCACAGTTTATTACCGGGAGTAAAACTATACATTTACTCTTTCATTAATAGACACTGTACTTGAACAAATATGTGATGAGGTGTCTGGGGTGCAATCTGTAGTGTCCTGAGCACAGGAATGGATGTCCTCCTGCATTCTGGGGCACCAGCCACTTAACCTATAGGGGAAGTGTTTCCTTGGTTCTGAAAGCCATGTTAGCAGATGAACCCGAGCTGCAGAGGGGTTCGTGCTAACTCTAGATTTATAGCTGGCCAGACCAAACCACAGCTGACCACTAGGTGAAGCTGAAGTCGGGTGTAGTCTCAGGGGACTCAGCTCTTAAATTGTAGAAGTTAAATTCAGTGAGAGGGTGTGCCCACCTGGTGTGTGTAGAAATAATATTTTGTGTGTGTAGAAATAATTTCCACATACGTGGGTTCAGAATGTTGTGTTAAAGCAGGGTGCAGTGGCTTGTTCCCACAGTATTTTCACCCTGGGAGGCCGAGAGAGGAGAATTTCCAAGTTTAAACCCAACCTCATGAAAACATGTGGATGAGCTGGACCATGTGGACTTTCTGTGCTCTCCTCTAGTGCTTTGGTGGTGTGTTCACTAACAAACAAAGACAGAAAAAAAGTAAGAATCCCATAGTTAAGGTCTTATATACATAGATATGGTTAATGAAATCTTTAGTGGGGGGTTATTTTGTACTTTTGCACTTGTTTCTACCCTAGAAGTCAGACTTTGGGGCCGAAAGTTATCTTAATCATGGCTTGGGCTTTCTGGTTGGCAGCCCACTTCCTAGTACATCTGGAAGTAGCCTGTCCCCAGTCATTTTATTAACATACCAGAAAAAATGACCCTCTTATCTTTTGGTAGACTAAAACAATTTTAGGAATTCGGTGTTAGGAACTGGGACCAAGATCAAATATTTGTATTTTTTATTATTTTGATCACGTATTGGTACTTGTGTTTTTCCATGTAGAAGTAGTTAGTGGTTATTTAGGTTAGTGACTTGCGCAAAACCAGCAAGTGGCAAAGCCACATCTGAACTAAGTCTTTCTGTGCTGTGTGTAGAAATGGTTCTGTATGGTAAGAACAGCTCTAAAGCGCAGGTAGATAGAGGAAAATGGAAGGAAAAAGGAAGAAGTGAAGGATCCATGAATATGGACAGAAGAGTGAGAGAACTGAATTTTAAAAAATAGCACCTGGGCAAAGAAGCCCCGAAATCATAGCTCGCGTATGCGATGCTTATTTGGAGAAACCCCTGCTTGACTGTGGCTCCCTGCCCCTCCTGTTCCTGTGGTGCCTCATTGACTGAGGTGTCTTACAATGGTTTGGTGAATTCTTGACTAAAGGTTAGGTATTTTTAATAAAAAACATAAATAACTTGCTATTTCTGTATGTGTTATGAAGAAATGTGAGATTGGACAAGTTTTACAAATTGAATTAGAGCTATAGCACAAACTAGATATATGCATTTGCTACATCTGAAGAAACGTATGACATGCTAGGAGCTCTTCATTAGTGAGAATGCGGAACTAGTAGGTCAAGGTTATGGTGATGTTTTCTTCACTTGTGATCTGCTCCGAGGCACGAGCTCAGTCCTTTTATGTAGGAGGTGCACTTTTTTCATAATAATGAAACAAATATTGAAATGCATCAAGTGCCTCAATTGAAGGTGTTGCTAGAAAGTGTTACATGGCTGGTATCCTATCCATTTGCTTATACATATATTTACCAATTCTGTCAGGTGTTATACTCCTTACTAAAGATACATTCTTCTCTTGAAAGCCCATAAAATAATCAAGGAAATAAAACAAAATACATATTTATGACACTGTCTAATAAGAACTACATTGGGGGCCCCAGAGTCTTTAACCCTGGCTCAGTGATGAGAGCAGCTTGTGAAGGGCTTGAGAGACGCTGCCTGAGGGAGGTGAGTCTTTTCTACATCAAATCAAAGAAAGCCTTTCCAAGTGGAGGAACTGTGTGTGCAGAGACGCGTGAGCTTGCTGAGAATAGAAGGCCGGAGGAATAGGGACCTCCAGCCTTAGGGTGGTATGATTTTTTTTCCTCTACTGTCATCAGTAGCCTTTTCATGTGCAACTGCAGAAATTATTTATATTTATGGATTTATCAGATTGGTTCATGATTTTTGACACAGGGAAAAAGTGGCCGCAGTGGTGCTTTGTGTGTGCAGTCCTGATGTGACACGCCACGCTGTGTCGTGCAGTCCAAGTGGGTGGAAAGACTCAGTGAGAACCTGCGAGTTTAGACGTAGGAGCTTTTCAGACACAGGAGATGATTTTATTATGTCGAGGGGGCTCAGGCTGGATAAAGAAGGAGGAGAAGGCTACAGTCACGGTCTCATAGGCTAGAATAGAGAGGAAGAATCAAAGGTGTGGCCTTGAGGGGCTGACATGGGGAAGGTAGGAGGCAGGACATGACAGCTGGAGAGGTGGGAGGTGGGAGCCTCAGGCTGGACTTGGAAGACAAGTGTTCTTCCAGCCTCCCTGCGGTTGATTGACTGGTAAGATGCCTAAGGTAGTGCATGTGTTTGCCGAGCAGAGTAAATCAACTCAAACATTTTAAAGGATTTCCTTCAAGAGGTACTACTTTGGTCGACTGCCATGTTTTTGGCTCAGTGATTCTCATATATTTGTGTGACATTATCTCTCTTAAGTACTGTGACTAACTTTTGATAGGCAAAATATGTAGTTGAGTCTGGATTAGGAGACACATCCAAGTTACACTGTACAGATCTCCTAATATGCCATGAAGTAATAAGGTTAATCATGATTTTCCACTCTTCTAAGCCAAATGAGAAAGTAAGGCTAAAATTTAGCCTTTTTCTCTTATCTGATTATCAAGTCAACACACAGTTTTTACTTTCACATCTTTATAACTTATACAGAAAATAAACTTTAGATTTTTAAGAAACCAGGATGCGTATTTCTCATTGAGATTCTATCATTAGAATGGAATATGGCTGTATCTTTGAAGTTACTGTATTCTCTTACTAGCTGAATATCATAACCACATTGGCATTTGGGTGTGGACTTTCTTGGTGAAATCAGCATGGGACTGTGAAGATGAGTGAATTTTTGTCTCCCTCTTTGCTTGTACATTTTGTTGCCAATACACCACCTCCTGGTAGTTCAACAAATTAGCATCTTCACTCTGGGAGTAAATATTTGGTCTGTAGTCCTGCGCTCCCCCATGTGTCTTTCCAGGATGCTGACAGTGTTCTATTACTGCCGAGGCTAGAGGTAGCCACTAGCTACCTGAGGCAACTGAGTACTTGAACAACTGTGTGCCTAAAGAACTTGTTTTGGAATTTTTTTATTTAGTTTTAGATAATTTAAGTAGACTTATGTGGTGACTGTATTGGACGGTACAGCTCTTGTTTGTGTTCTTTAGAGGAAGAAAAAAGGCAGAAACAGCAAAGAAGAAGTTTTATGAAACTCACTGTAACTGTCACATTGATAAACCACTATCCTAATTCACTTGGATTGTTGGCACTTTCAGGAATAACTACCGTTTTGGAGAGGGTGTAACCAGGTCTTTATGTTAATGAGAGAACATTTAGAAATGATCTCATGTCTTTGAGATTTTGGTGGCCTTTGCCGCCTTTCCTAGGCAGTTGATTTCTGTTTGTATTTGTTTGGGTTCACTTGGTTGATTGACTTTAGTTTTAATCCTCTGCTCTTTGGAAGAAATTCCTGGCGACTTATGAAAGGAACTTGCTCTTAGAGAAGGGAAAACTGAAAAAAAAAAAAATGTTAAAATGTATTTCATTGTCATCTCTTCCAGTTGAACATTAAAGTTAGGAGAACAACACTGTTGTCCGCTGCAAGTCACTTTTTCAGCGGTAGTTTGCCATTTCCCTGAGCACATTTCCCATGTAAAATTTAGTTACACCAGAACTAGGAAGAATTGCCTCCTTCATTAGCAGTGAAAGCAACACATTTGAGAACAGTGCCAGTATGTTTTAAGTACACTTACCAACCTAAACTAATAGATACCCAGTTGTTAGGGAGGGGATGTAGCTACTTAACTGCTCTTCTCAGCCTCCCTGAGAATAGTCATCATGTAAATTTTTGAAGTTAGATTTTTTTAAAAGATAAAATTCAGTTATTTAGAAGAAAGCTTAGAAATTCTGTAAAATACATTTTACAAACTGTATAATTCAGTAGGATTTTGGTTCAGTGATTAACTTCTAATGATCTTTCACTTTTTCATGTGGCATTGCTTCATGTTACATCATTTAACCTTTTCAGGGAATGTAACCCACCGTGAAAAATGTAATAGGAAATATGATCAGTCAATGATGTTTTCAGAGATATTAATTAATTAATTGATTTGGTTGAATGCTGGTTTTAATTCTGATCACTGGGGTTAATGACCTTCTTTGGCATGTTTCCATGGTAACCTTACTGGGTTATTTGGGTCCCAGCAGCAGTTTTAGATTTCATTGTGTAAATACTTTCTGTTTCAGAATTAACACATGGCAATATTTTATTAGTATATTGAAAATCATATCTTGCTACAAAATGTAACTACATTTTGAGGTGTTTATAGAGTTCTTTGTGTTTGTTTAGTAAGTTCACCCCAATTTAAGAATTATATCATGTGAGCTTTGCAAAATTTTGCAAAAGAGGTTTTTTACTTTCAGGGTAATTTCAGTGGCTCAGTTTTCAAGTATTTATGCTAGTTAGGCTTACAATAGTGATGGACTATATTTTTGTATATGATATGAGTTTCAAGTTCTGTTTAAAGACTCTTTCCCCTTTACCTGAAACAAAGATAGCTTCCTGTTACTTCCCGGGCTCTTCCATTTTGAGGAGTTTGAAGGCTGAAAGGGAACACAGGAGGCCTGGGTCAAGTGGAACATGCCCCTCCGCAACTACATGCTGCCACATGGAAATCAAAGAACCAGAGCAAGCCTTCTCTTCTCTCAGTTGCTTTCCAAAAGACCATTAGAGGTACTAATTTGTTTTCTGAACTATCAGCGAAGGGTGGCTATCTGTCCTTTAAATTAGTCCACATCAGCAAAAAGCTCGTTGTAAGAAAAGAGAAAATATTTCTCTATGATGGATGAAGTCTCTAATGAATTACTTCACTAAGTATGAAATTTATATTATCATAACCACATGCTCATTATAACATCATAATTTTTATAAGCTGTGCCAAGTGGCATAGGTTTTACTAGGTTTTTTTGGATCTGTCAGTAAAATGTGGAGAAACCTAATTTTATCTATTTTTATATTGAAATGTGTAACAATTTTCAAGTGTCAAGAAACATTTTAAATTTCAGAAGAACTAAGTTAGGTATAAGAAATATATTTATAAATAGGTATGTATTCTGAATGACATGGATTCTCTGAAGGATGGTGGTGAACAAGTTTCATTAGTAAGAGTCTAAATGGTACATACATATAGATGTATTTTAAATAAATATTTGTTATTTACCATTTATGCAAGAATATTAATATTAAAATCAAAAGTTACAAAGTACCCACTAGGTGCTAGGGATTGTTTTTATAATTTTATGTGTATTACTACAGCTAATCTGGATATCCCGTAAGGTAGCTACCATTGCCATTTGTATTAAAGTAGAATCAGATACCAGAAGGCAGCAAAACTTGAGTTTGATTCCCACCTTCACATTTGAGTGACTTTGAGCAGATTATTTAACCATTTGAAGCTTAGTTTCTGTTTTAGTTACTTTTTCATTGCTGTGACTCAATACCTGACACACACAAGTTTAGGAAAGGAAAGGTTTATTTTAGCTTACCGTTTCAGATGGTCACAGTCCGTTAAGGGACAGCCGGCAGCAATTGAAGTACGTGGCAGAGGCAGAGAGGTGGAGGCAGCTTCTCAGGACATCACACACAGGCAGACAAGTGAGACTAATCAAGACTAGTCCCAGTCCCAGTCTTAGCCTCTCCTACATACGGGTATCGAAGGTGTGGCCACTACACACCTTTTGTCTTAACTCACACCCCTCTAGTCTTAAGTCACATGCCCCTAATCCCAACAACTGCAATCCACCCCTCCAGACCAGACCCCAATCCACCAACATTGCATGGCTCCATAGGCAATCCATAGCATTAAAATACATGAGGGCTGGAGGAATGGCTCAGCGGTTAAGTGCTTGAACAAGCACTAAGCCAAGTGCTAAGTACCCGAGTTCGATTCCCCAGCACCACATAAGCTGGGCATGGTGGCGCACGCTTGTAATCCCAGCACTCGGGAGGCTGAGACAGGAGGATTGCCTGAGTCCAAGGCCAGCCTGGGCTCTGAAGTGAATCCAGGACCAGCCTGGACCACAGAGCAAGACCCTGTCTCAAAAAAAAAAAAAAAAAAAACACCTGAGACTTTTGGGGGACACTTCAGATCCTAACCACAACAGTTTCTTTTTTAATCTATACAATGACATGATACTTCATAAGATTTTCATGGAAAATGAATGCCATGTATAGTGTCAAAACTACCATATGTTAAGCACTTGAGAAATTTAGTCTTTCTTCCTATTGCTATGACCTGAACTCTAGAGAGAAAAGTAGTCCTTGATTTTGCATGTATATCATTCTGTGCAACCTTCAGGACACAAAGTGTTTGACCATAGAATAAGGCTTAATAAATGTGAAAACTTAATCAAGTGAAAACTTACAGAATTTACCAAGTACTCTAAATATGCCAGTAGTGAAAGTACTGTAAATTGTATCTTAGTAAGTACTAGCATTACGTGATTGATTTGTTGGTGACATTTTAAGTAATTAGTTCTCTTAGAGAGTTACCGACCAGAGGCTTGAGGACAGCAGACCTTCCAAGCTGACAAGAGTGTATCTTCCTAGTGGGAAGATAAGGTTGAGAATTTCCCAAAAAAGTTAGGCAAGATGTGTGTGTGTGTGTGTGTGTGTGTGTGTGTGTGTGTGTGTGTGTGTTTAAGCAGAGTGATGATTGTTTTCATGGCTACTTATAATTCATTTTGCCATTCCTACCTCTAAGAGTATATTGGAACCCCAGGTCTTAAAAAGGTTTTACTTTCATTCTTAATACCAGTATGTATCTATGTTCAATATCATTTAAATCTTTGATGAGAAATCATAAAAATGTACTTTGCTTTTGTTATAACTTAAACATTTTTAACCATCCTTATTACTCCATAGTGCTGTGTTCCCATGGGTTTTGCTAATAAAAGGCAAGGTGTTATTGAGAATAATGGTGCTGATGGATGATGGTGGTGATTTTGACAAGAAATTAAAATCCTCAAGCAAACATAAACTACATCTCCCCAAAGGCTAAATTTGTACTTTGGGTTCCTAAATCCATCTTGTAGACTTGGTTTTCCCATTAAAGCATAGGGCTAGTGTTGTAAATCAGCAGTGTGGAATTTTTGTTGTTGTTGTTTTAGGCAAATGTTGTCACTTCACTGCTGCGGTTTTATCTCATGTTCTTGCTTCATTAAGGTCACTGTATTAAAAGGAGGAGTTTTCTTGTGCATTAAAAAAATTAACTGTTGAAGTAGATAAGATCTCTTATATCTCTATTAACTTAATTCAGTGCTAACTGACTCCTTTTGCCATAGTTACTCAACTGTCATTTAGTGGGGATTCAATTTTGCTTTTCTTTGTTTGTCTATGGCCTTTCTTATTTCCTGATCTCCAGCAGGAGCAGTCTTCGCAGGGCAGTGGTAAATTTCTCACTTCTGCAAGATGAAGTCATCCCATCTGGGCATCACACACAGACTTATTTTGTGACCCCCAGCAGCACCCTATATCCAGGCTTTATTTGCTCAGTTACCTCTTAGCTCTCTGCATCCTGGTTTTGAGTAACTGACATTTATTTTCACTTTGATATCTGAACTGTAGAGCCTTCCAGTGGGATTCTTATTGGGAGAGGTGCCAGGCCATTTCTGGCAGGCTCCGTTGGAAGGCATCAAGTTTAGACAGACATCCTGAGAGCTGCCTGAGTCTTTGCTGCGGTCTCATGTCAACATGAGCCAAACATGAGAAAGATTTTGTTTTAGGAAGGTGAGAATGAATAAATGTGGGTATTCCGTACATTCCAAAGAGAAAAACTGCATTTTTCTCCCTCTCAGCCCCTAACGATTGTTTGCAACACTCCTCCGCCATGTGCAGTCCTTCAGCCTTTCAGAATTGATGGGCTCCAGATGGGATCGCAATGTGAACTTACTGGCCATGGCCAGTCTGCCCTTGACCTCATGCGTTTCTGTAGCCCTGTGGTCACCCAGAAGAATCTGTGGAGTAATGAGGCTATCAACCAGCTCCATAGGCTGGAAAAACCCTTCAAACACTGACTTCAAAGACTGGATTAAAATTTAAAAACCATAATGTAAACAGGAAAAAAAAGAGAGAGAGAAAGGGCGATTGTAAACTGCTAGCAATTAGCCACTAATTGGGCTCCTTTAGCTTGGAAACTGAAGCCCAGCAGTACCACTTCTATGTTTTTCAAATGTGTAGTAGAGTCTTCAGACTAATTTTTTTTAGTGAAGTTAAGGCACGACTTGCAGACTAACTTATAGTAGAAATGTACCATAAATATATCCATTATCTATGTAGATTTCTCAACACCACTTACAATAAAGCAAAATTAAATAGAAAGCAGGCAGTATGTCTTATTCATTTAAGATTACATCCCTAGAACTTAGCACATAATAATTATACAAAAGTCAGATGATACTAAGTTTATTTCTGTTAATATTCATGGAATCTGTTTCAAACACTGTAGTAATGAATTTACTTTCATTTGTGATATTAAGTAGGACTTCTTTATGATATTTAATATCTCTTTGATGGCACTTCCCTTGAAGATTAATTCATCTCACTTAGGAATATTATTATATGAATAATAATGGGCAGGGCAGTGTACCAACACTGTAGAGATTTTACAGAATTATTATAATAAGTTTTTTGACGATCAATTCTTAATTTAATGTTTCATTTTAAAAACGTTTTGGACCATTTAGGTGGAATGCAGTAGAAAGTTTGGACAGTTGTTATTTCTCATAAAACTGAGGTTTTGTGACTCCATGAGTGTGAGTCAGGTGATCTCTCTGGAAGGGCCTTGGTGTCGTTGGCAGATAGGTGCGTGGAGAGAAAGATTAGGTCAAACATACCAGGCAGATGAGGCAAGATGGGGGTCCAGACCTGCACTGACTACAAGGAACCAAAGCTCTATTCACAGGCTTCGGATAGAAAGAGGACTATATAGAAGTTTCAGATGAGCAGACTAAGACCAGAGGAATAAACTACTCACCGGCATGAGGGTAACCAGAGGAAACACAGAAATATGGCATCAAAATTAAATTCGTTTGACTTTCAAAAAAAGTGTACTTCCCTTGCTTTTCTTTCCTGCACTGATGGCGCCAGACCCGTGATGGGGGTCTTTCCACAGAGGAAGCCAATGAGCTTGTGTGGTGAGAAACCTACAAATCTGCTCAAAGAGGAAGCTCCTAACGTGGAGATAGACATTTTGCTACTTACATTTCTTTTTATTTGCAGAACCACCAAAAGTCACTGTGATGCCCAAGAATCAGTCTTTCACGGGAGGGTCTGAGATTTCCATCATGTGCTCTGCAACAGGTTATCCTAAACCCAAGATTGCCTGGACTGTGAATGATGTATTTATCATGGGTTCACACAGGTACTGGGTTTGTATCATGTTCTTTGTTTTTATTGAGTGAGAAAAGTTGATGAAATTTCTGGATCAAATCCCTGACTTTAAAGGAGGCTTGGTGAAACTCTACAGCTTTCCATTTTATACATAGGCTGTGAAATGTCAAGAATAATACAAATGGTGACTTTATAGGGATTGAGATGATAAAAGTTTCAAGTTCTTTTTAGTACTTTGAACTGTAAACATAACACGATAATATTTGATTTGGGTAATTGAGATGAAGCAATAAACTTTCTGTAAAGGAATATATCATAGAATATGACTGTCCTGAATTTAGTTTGAGCGAGAAAGGGAGGGGGAGAGAGTGAGGTAGTTATAATCACTCTGTGTGTGTGTGTGTGTGTATGTGTGTGTAATTAACTTCCTCTACTATATTGAGAGGTATATTATTCTACTGGAATCTTCTTAAAGACACTGAACCTTTCTTGCTTAGAGAGAGTAATAATTATGTGGAACAGAAACAACAGAATTTCCAGCCACCAGGCTTCTGTTACTCTGGGTTTGGCATGAGGAGGAAGGGTTCCGTAGGATCCAGCAAACTGGGCCAGATTCTATTCCTGGACTTGCCACAGGCTCACTGTGTGACATGAGACATTGCATTTCCCAGGTTTGCATTTTGAGGAACCATTTACCATAGCAGTTCTCCCGCAGTTCTCCAGGAGGAGGAGGGGCGCCCGGGGCCAGATTCAACTGCTTTCATTCACTAACTCTGACTTCGGGCGGATTATGTAACCTCTTTTCTCATCTCTAAAACAGAGATACTAATATTATCTAACTCATTGGATTGTCAGCAAGATTGAAAATGTTAATAAATGTGGAAACTCCTAGAATAGTCTCTAGCATGTGGCAAGTGCTAAAAACCAGACATGGTATTATGTACTACTGTTATAATTATTATCGCATCTCTGCTTATAAAATGATGTTAATAGTATTATATTCAGCACCACAAATATACCTCTAACATATTTGAATATTAAATATTTGAAAAGAGTTGATAAAGTATTATGATACTATTATGATTTTTAAATTTTCTTTCTTTTTATTTTTCCTCCACAGGTATAGAATAACTTCAGAAGGTACCTTATTTATCAAAAATGCAGTTCCAAAAGATGCAGGGACCTATGGTTGCTTGGCTAGTAATACAGCTGGAACAGATAAACAGACTTCTATTCTCCGATACATTGGCAAGTATAATCAATTGAAAAGGCAATGAAAGTGGAATGAATATCTTTTCAAATTATATAAAAAGTGCCTTTTTGGAAATTAATGTTAAGAATGTTATACCTAATGTTATTATTTTATCATTTTCTATTTTTTAAATTTTTTTCTTTTGAGACAGAATTCTGCTCTGTACTCCAGTCTTATGCTGAACTCATTCCATAGCCCAGACTGGCCAGGAATTCACAGCAGTTCACCTGCCTCAGCCTTTACGTATTGATTAAAGCAAACAGTGATGTAATTTAAGTTAAAAATTAGTCCATAGAAATTAAGGAAGCTTCCAGATTATGAGAGTTCTGGGTTGTTCACAGAATTTTCTCTTCATGTGTTCTAGCAATAATAATATTAATAATTTATAATTAATACACATTAATAATTTTTATCTCTTTCTGGCTGCCTCAACTTTCATCCTACAGTACATATATATATATATATTCAAAACTTGTGTCACAGTCTTTTCACTTTTCATCTATAATTTCTTCCAAGTGTAAACATGTATTGAAAGTGAACTTTATGACATTTATTTCATAGAATATTCCTATTTAATTAGATCATTTTTGTTTAAGAATAAAAGCATCAAATACTCAAAGTGAAGTTTTAAATTGTGAATGATTAGTGGCTTACCTGCCATGTCACTCATTCTTACTTGTAATGGAGAGGAAGGAGTGTAAACGAACCATGATAAAGATTTGTACTCGGCCTGTAAGGTGAGAGAGGGAGCAGAGTGATGTAGGTATTTAACTTGAGAGCTGAGAAAGAAGTGATACCTCTTACAGAAAAAGGAAGGTGCAAAGTAAATTTACAAATGAAGACAGCTCATATTTAGAGATAACTAACTTAGAAATGTTCCCAGAGGCACAATGGAAAGAGAACGGAAAATAGCAATGTAGAGTAAGTGGTTGAAAGAGAATTCTGCATTGCAGAAACAATTTTTAGTTCATTCGTATACAAACCAAATTATCAATACATTGATCAATGAATTTATTAAGTACCTGCAATATGCAAAATACTTGGTGTGCTAGAGACCGTGGAGTGTAAAATTGAAAAAGAAAGAAAGAAAGAAAAACAGAATGGCATGTCACAACAGTCCTCACCTTTCAAAGGTTCGCGTGGTGGATGTGCATACGTGAAGAAAATAATGAATCGGGTAGAGATTAGTGTTACATTGGGAGGCTGCTAGAGGGGAAGGTTAGCCATGACTGGAATTTGCAAGGATTTCTGAAGGGAGACAGGATTTAGTCTGGAACAGTGCGAGAGAGTTGAACAATTGTATCAGTGGGCACTTCGGGAAGAGGAAACACAACAAAGGCAGGAAGGTAAGTGAATAAAATATGTTGAGGTTGGGCTACCAGTGTAGATCTGTATCACATGAAAAGTGAGGGAGTGTAATGGAGAGTAGGGTAAAAAAGTGGAAAAGGAAGGCTAAAAAGTCCACCACTTAGCTAGTCTCGGAGGTGTAGGCATAAATCTCAGCACTCTGGAAGGCTAAAATAGGAGGATCACAAGTTAGAGCCCTTTCTGGGCAGCTTCGTCACTTCATGATACCTGTCTCAAAGTCAAAATAAATATGGACTAGAGATTTAGCTCAGTCTGAAGGCCTTGGGGTTGATCCTCACTACCACAAAAGGAAGGGTACCACTTTATGATGATGTTTGAAAGCCAAAATGTGGAATGGAGCACTGGAAATCACTGGAAGTTTTCTTTAATAAATAGTAGAAGAATGGCATTATCTTTGAGAAGTTAACTCCTAGCCTTTTTTAAAACTACCTCAGTGGAAGTTGAAGAGACTCAGTGTCCAATTCAGAGAATACAGTGCATGAGTGAACTAATGCTGTAAAGGAGTGGAACTGTTGTGAGATGAAAGGTGTAGGAGAACAAGAGGGGGTGAAGGGTGCAGGGGCAGGTAACAGTGATCAGGAATGCAATCAAAATACACTGTACACATGGGGCCCTCTCCTAAAACAAGAAAGAAACCTGAAACTAAGGGAGTGAGGGGTACAAAGAGGTTATGGAGGGAAAATAAGATATGTGCACATGTAAACCCATCCACCAAAAGGAAACTCAGTAATCTGCATAACCAAAATCTAATAATTCAAAGGTAGGGGAAGGTGAAGCAATGAAAAGTATAATTGAAAGCCAAGGAAAGAAATAACTTAGAAAATATATGCAACATTGTCAAGAAAAGTGAAATCAAAACTGAGACTCTACTTATGGATACAAATTTTAGTCTTAAACTTCAAATATCTCTATAGTTATACAGAAGTGTTCTTAAATTACATAGAAATTATTAAAAAGCTCATTTTCAATTGAGTTGTCCTGAAGGCTTAATTGAGTTATCAATTTTGTCTTCATTTTTCTTTTGATTCTATTTTTATTACAAATATTCCTCTTTGTCCCTTGAGTAATGTAATGTTGAGGGAAGATATATTCCGCTTTCCAAACTTTTTCTTTCCTTCCATATCTCTTTTGCATAATAACTTGTCAATTAATTCCCTAAATTGTTTAAGCTTTCTGTTTTTGTGGTGTTTTGCTTTGTGTTGGAAGTAGTGATTGAACCCAGGGCCTTGCGCATGCCAGCCAAGTGCTGTACCACTGAGCTACATCCTCAGCCCTGTTTGGGCTTTCTTTTATAATAATTATTTTACATTTTACTTATGTTTATGTGACTTTTTGCTTAAGATCCTTTTTATTGCCATAAGTGGTCTTTTTCTCACACATATTTATATGCAAATACATAAGAATATTTGATTATGGGATTGAAGAACTGCACAGTGGTTAGAGTGCTCATCTAGCAAGCAGAAGGCCCTGGGTTTGGTTCTCCAGCACCACATAAGCCTGTAATCCCAGCACTTGGGAGGGTAAGACAGGAGGAATGTTGTGAGTTCAAGGTCAGCCTGGGCTACAAAGTGAATTTAGGACCAGCCTGGATTGTACAGCTAGACCCTGTCTAAAAAAAAAAAAAAAAAAAAAAAAAAAGGAAAGAGTCTGTGTTTATGAACTGAACCATATCACATGAATACTGGATTTTTTTATTGATTCATTTAGAAAACATAAACAAGGTTTATGTGGTAGATGTTGACTATTTTCATACTTGCTTTTTTTTTTTTTCAGAAGCCCCAAAGTTGGTTGTTGTTCAGAGTGAGCTTTTGGTTGCTCTTGGGGACACAACAGTCATGGAATGTAAAACTTCTGGTGTTCCTCCACCTCAAGTTCAGTGGTTCAAAGGTACATTTGTTACACATGGTCATATCTAGTTCACCTAGTTTTGTTTACTTTTCTAAAAAAAAATGATTTGTTAAAAATTTGTTTTGGTGTGTGACTTAGAAGCCCCATAAAATGTGTTTGTGATCTTACTGGAGACAATGGTTTGAAATTCTCAATGCTCAACTTCATGATTTGCCATCTGGTGTAGATTACAGGACCGTGAAAATCAAAGCAGGAAAAAAATATGCCGTTGCTAATCCAGCTGAACGTTCTCTTTGTAAGTTTAGGGTTGTTTCCTGTAGAATATTTGTCCAAGAATATTTAGTTAATGTTTAAAATAGCTTTACTTATTTCAGTTCACTCTTCTTAGAAACAAGGGTTCTTTCTAGATTCTCAGCGATGCTTTCTCTAAAGTCTTCAGCTAAAGACACATACTGAGACTTAGAGAAAAACTGGAAGGCAAAACAAGCACAGTAGATATTTATACCAATTACCAAAATTATATGTCTGCATCTGTAACGTGAAGACTAAACCATGATTCTGTAATAAATGCTAGTAATGTGCTATTTGGTCTTACTGAAAAGACAGTTGGATCCTGGTCTAGGTTCAGATGTTCACGGTAGATATATCTGTGCTAGAAATTCCTGCTTCTACTTCTGTTTCAGTTTTCCCAATTTGCAAGAAAAAGAAAATCCTGCAACCACCCTAACAGGGAGGTTGCTAGGATTATTGAGAAGCTGTTTGCAAAATACTTTTTTAATCTTCAGATGAAAAATGCTAACTAGTACAAAGCACTATTGTTATGATTTTGTTTGCTAAGTCTTTGGCGCTCCCATAGCAACAGGTTGATGTCATGATCACAAAATTATGAATTGACCTCTGGTTCAAACTCTTGGGGGACAGGAGGGAAAAAACAAAGTCTTTGTATAGAAAACAAATATTTTAAAATAATATAAATCAAAACCAGGAAGAGGAACTAAGAAATAGTCTCTTTTTCATGTTTTTTTGTTTTGTTTTGTTTTGTTTTATTTTGTTAAGAGATTGTTGGTTTTCACACGTTCCTTGATAAGTCCTTTCTGCTTTTCCTCCTGTGTTTACTTCAGTTAACTAATTTTACTTCAAATACTTATATCTTTTAGTTGCCAACAAAATAGATTCCAGTTCCAAATTTACATTTTAATGAAAATACGCTACAGAGACATTTTCAAAATTCATTCACAAGCTATGATGAAAATAAAAATTCAGAAAAGCAAAGGACTGTGCTGGTTTCTCTTTCTGTCTGTAGTACAGTAATATAAACACATTTTATCCTCACAAAAAGAAAGTACCTTCTTGAAAAAAATTAGCCCTGTTCTCAGAATTGGTTCCACAAATAACTTAGAGACAGAGAAGAGGCGGAGAACCATGTAGCTGCACCACAGAGAAGATTCTAGAATTTACTGCAATAATTTTTTTCTCTCAATCATTGATACATAGTCTGCATTTCAGTGGGCCCAGTAAATAGCATAACATTTTCCTATTCAAGTTACGAACTAACAAAGTTAGAATATTGGCCTTTAGATACTAATAGGTCATATGAGAAGCCATGTTCCCAGTGTTCATCAGTAATAGTCAGAGCTGCCCTGTATCCCTAGATCAGGAAAACTCAATTTTTTCATTCACCAGTAGACAGTATATTTCACAAGTAGAGTTAGGGTTATGAAGAGAAAAACTCATGGATGAATTCTTCAGTATGCATACGTGGGTCCAGAAAGAAGGGGTGTGGGAGGCAGACGTTTGGGTCCTACCTGTGCTGAGGAAAAGGCTCCATCCAGGAAATTTGGGGAAATCCTACTTTGTGGAAAGAATGAGAGGGTGAAGAAGAGTTCTTATTTTGACCTTAAGATTCATGTTTTCTTATATCTTTCTTCAGGCAACTCTGATTAAATAAGACAGATGTTAAAAAAGAAAAATAAAAGAATGTTTTATTCAAGCCATTAGAAAAAAGGAAATTTTCTGAACACAAATTTTAGGTCTTTTACTTTTAGAAATGAGAAACATTAGGGAGGTTCAAAGGGGAATCAGGAATACTGTTAAAATACAATGAAAATGATATTTGTGGTAAAATAGTACAGAAATTAGATTTATCTGTTTAGAATGGTGGTTCTTAAAAGGTGGTTTGAAATATCTGGGGTTTCTTCCTAATTCCATCAAGGGCTCCACAAGATAGATATGATTTTATAATAATAACATTAAGGTGTTATTTACTCTCGTTGCCTTATGAGTGACCTGCGGGGCACATACTGTGTGAAATGCAGTAAAGAGAAGGCAGAGGCAAGTAGGAGCCCTCAGTTTATTTTCACGAAACTAGACATTAGAAATTACAGAAATTTGCAAAAATGTGAAACAGCACCAATCATTTGACCAAGTTTCTCTTATTTGGGAAAAAATTATTTTTATAAAAAACTTTTATATTGAAATATCACATATATTATAAAATAAATGCCTATATTTTTAAACTACTCAGTTTGACTTCTGAAATACTAGAGGTGAATAAATACAAGCAGCATAAAATTTTTAATAGTAGGTTTCTCTGTTAAGGATAGTGATCTGCCTGTTAGCCTTTCTATGCCTCGAGGCGAGGATTGGATTTAAATTATAGGTTAAAAAAATTTTCCTCAGTAGTTATAATTGTTAAATCCTGTAGTGGATTACTGGGTAAGTTTATAAATTTTACTATGAAGAATGTTTTTCAATCTCATTTAGTATTAAAACTAATCTCTAAGTTTCATCTGACTGGTTCAGTATTTAGGGCTTCTTAACAATTTGATGACTATAACAGTTCTTAGTGAAAACCAAAAAAGAAGAGAATATCAAAATGGGATCATATTTCAAACCTGATTGAAGTTAGGTTTTGTAAGTTATATTTCATTTGTTTCATGACTAGTATTCTTTAACTTTTTTCTTTTAAAAAAAGCTACTAGCAAAAGGTCTTTCATTCTCAAGATGATATATCCTCAGAAATGTAAGGGAGAAGTAAGTTGTAAAATCTAAGTACATGTTGGTTCAAACATTTTAATTTTTAATGAACAGCAAGGTCACATTCATGCTCCCTCAGTGGGAGGAGAGTTCATGTCAACATCATCTGTTTTTATTTATGAAAATTTCCCAGAGGCACATAGAGACAGCTTTAGTTGCCTTTCTCATTTTGAAGTTGAACATAGTAGCAAGCTGTGAAAGATGTTTGGGGGTTCTAAATATTGGAATGCTGGAAAATACTGAAAAAATGCTGGATTATCAGTTCTTTTTGACCCTGGTGGTTGCTAATGCACTTTTTAAATTTTTTTGAGCTCCTTTGACCTCCTTGCCTCAGAAAATTATATAAACAAAAATTGTCAGTTACCCTCAATTGTTGGTTGACACTGTTTGCAGCATCCTAAAGAATTACAAGCTCCTGGGCTTTCTGTTTATGAGATGGAAAGAGAATTACTCAAAGGTCTTCACAGCCTAGGCACATGGCTAGTGGGTGACACTTTGGAGAGTACCTTTGCACTCCTGACTTCTGGTGGTGCTGCGGCACCCTAAGAACAATAGCGTTCAAACCACCTGGAAGTTTTTAAGCTCCTCAGATGGTTTATATCACCCTTTATGAAACAAACAAGAAGGATGTGGACACTGAGCTGGCGTGATATCCAGTGCTGTGTACTTTTTTTTTCTTAAATAACACTGGTCATTATGGTTAATTTCATTCTTTGGAGATGTGACCCCTTTGGAAGAAGGGAAACATAAGGAGAAATATAGCTTAAATTACAGGTTTTTTGAAGAATTGTTTGCCTTCAAATAGATACCATGCGGGGGCTGGGGGGCTTGCAGAGCTATAGAGATGTGCAGCGTGTTCAGGAAGCCCAGACATGATCAGCTCTTGCTTCATTCTACACTCCCATTGTGGACAAACTCAACACTTTCCTTCACTGCCACTCCAAACCCCCACAGCTTCAGCTCCAGGGGTTTTAATGAATAGAGCAGATTTTAGCTGAGGAATCTTAAGAGATTAGTGTAACAAAAGCCCTCTGATCTTTGTCAGAAGTTTCTGAGATCCATTTTCTTCTCACAGCAAGCTTTTCCTTGGCCCCTCCAGCCAGCTGTGATCGCTTCCTCCTAATTATCCTTAGAGTATTTTCAGCCAGCTTCTTCTCTTGAGGCAGGATAACTGACAGCAAATCAGAAACCTGGTCATTAGCCAAAGTGTCATCTCAGAAGCATTTCCTGGGTAACCAGAATGCATCCTGCCACAAAGACGAGGGCAGATAAAAACAAAACAAAAAACTCTTCAACTCTTGTCTCCCTAATCTCTTCTTACCTGGCACAGCCACTGTTACAGCTGCTGGCCTTTTTCAGTTCCCCAACATAGCTTCAAAGAGTTCATCCCTACTTAAGTACACACACACAGATATCAGCAGCACACACTTGAACACAGTTCATCACGGGGCCAATCTTAAGGTTATGGAAAATGTCTGTGCTGTAAACGATACTTTAGAAATTAGAAATCTTATAATAAACTGTAATCAGAAGTTTTGAAATCAAACCATAGTTGTGTAAACTATGTAGGAACTTTAGAATTTAATGTTCTTCTTCTTGTTTTGACTAGGAGATCTTGAGTTGAGACCCTCGATATTCCTCATTATTGACCCCTCCTTGGGAGTTTTGAAGATTCAAGAAACGCAAGATCTGGATGCGGGTGATTACACCTGCATTGCTGTCAATGCTGCAGGCCGAGCAACTGGCAAGATCACTCTGGATGTCGGATGTAAGCATCCTGGTTGCACAGACATGCTTGCTTTGGAATTGATCTGCTGTTTTTTCCTGTGTGTAATGATTGTGCAGGAACTATTTGTAAGAATGGCTAAATGAGAGTGAGCATCTCAGATTATTAACACAATGAGGGTAACAGCCATTGCTTAAGTGCTTTCAGCATGCCATTCAAAAACTATTTTTGCATTGTCTTACTAAACACACATAGTAACTCTTAAAGGATGATGCTGTAGTTTTATGTATAGTATATAGATAAAGAAACGGAGGCTTACAAAAACCAAGCAGTTGGGTAGGAGTACAGAGTTAGGGAAGAACAGAGCTTAGATGCTTGGACTCCAGTTGTCCGACTGCAGAGATAGGTTTCACCAGTGTGTCATGTATTGCCATTTAAAAAAAAAAAATCAGGAGTCATCTATTCTGCTAACAGAGTTTTAAGTATTAACATCTGGAGGCCAGAAATTAGACTTTGGCCCTAGACATAATTTGGAGATGTTGATGACAGCATAGGTAACAGATGGTGCTTTTGCTTTTTTCTTTTTCTTTTCATTTACTAGCGGCTAGTCCCCAGTGAATAAAGTAAAGTACTAAATGGAAATAAATGTCAGTCACTACGTGAATGATACAGAGTATGCATGACAACTATATTTGGGTACTCAAGTTTTGTTTTCCCTCCTTTGTCTTTCTTTCTTACATCATTGAAAAAAATTTTTTTCTGTATAATGTGGTAAAACTTGAAGTAAAGCAGAGCCCAAATTGCATGAGAAGAATCTGGCAGCCTAGTTTTAACAGATAATTAAACATTTGCCTTTCTTAAGACTTATTAAATATGACATTTTAGTCAATTGTACTTTCATTTATATATAATGTATGAAAATTTTCGTGCCAAAACTGTTTTTTAAATCAAAAGCTAAGAGAATGCATTTTAAACATTTTGATTCTATTATCTTAACTCTTTAAATGGAGAAAATGCTTAGTGTTGTATTTCTTGTAAACTAGATATTTCCTTCTGGAATCTTATGATCTTCTTGTCTGTGGACTGTCTGTGCATGCTCTTCATTCTCGGCAGTTGTGTCCTTGACATAAAAGACAAAGCTGGAAATGACCACAAAGGGCAACTGGCAAATCTGTCCAGGGCCACCATGAGACATATTTGAGCCGTGACTAAACTCTGAGGTTATTAAGAACACCTTGGAAAGAAAAATGGAATCTTTAGGTGAAGGCCATCTCTGAGTCTACTTGCAGGGTAAACACTTTAGAAATTTAGGAAGGACACAATTAAAGAAGGTCAATAGATACAGAATTCCTGTTTCAAGAAACACACTGATCATAATAGTTCAACTTCCAGCATTTTATAGTTTTACTTCTTTCTCCTTTCTGCATTGATAATTCTTATTTACAATTTTGTACGTTTCTTTCAGCTCTAAAAGATGAAAGAAAAATTCCCAGTAATTATATCCAGTAAACGATAATGACATCCTTACATCTTTCAGTGTTTTTTGAAAAATCTAAGAATCTTATACAAGTTTTAGTTTTTGAACTTTACAAGTTCTCTGTCTTGTCCAGTGAGACACCAAGAGTCAGGCTTTCTGTGCTGGGTGCCTAGAGTTAAATTAGGAGACATCTCAAGAAAAGTTCATACATATGCTTCATTCTATGCGCTGAACTGTACCTTCACTCATACACAAGATCCCCACTCTCTAAGACCCTTTAACACAATGATTTTCTCAACTGTTATTTCAATTCTATTCTGATTCAGTTTCTATTCTATTTCTATTTTTATTCAAATTCTATTCAATTTCTATCCTATTCTGATAGAACCATTAATATAGGCGTACTGTAACTTCATTGTCCTGAACAATTGCCAAATAATTTATTATTAATGTCAGCATCGCTCTGTTTCTTTTATTCCTTAACTATTTCCTTATTTACCTTTCAGTCCTTCTCACTGTAGCTTACAGGGTGTGGTGAGACCCTGTCTGGTCACATGAATCTATTATTTCTATAATCCAGCAGATCTGGGATGTATAAGTCAGGAATCATGCAAATCATTTATACTAATAAATATGATGTTTACTTTTATCTTAAAGGTACACACACTACCAACCAAAACTTTGCTCAGAAACTTTGGAGAGAATGGGTTGTTTGCCTGACTTTCTTGATCTATAAAATGAGAATATAAATAATACCTATTTTGTAGGTGAATTGTAAACAGAATAAAAAAGGATAACGCGTACATTCATCATGTGAAAATAGTTACTACTGAAGCTGCTTAATATGACATCTATAGAAAGTTGCCATTTTGATTGTGTCTTAAAAAATAATATAGAAATGCATAGTTAATGGTAACATAGTAATGTTTAAACATTAGATTTTCAACATGAAAGTCATTGTTTCAATTTGACTTCTTTTTCGAAAGTACTTGAGACAAGTTAAGGGTTAAGCTTGGTGTTGCATGAAATTACTCATTTGAGTTCCAAGACCATTGGACATAAATTTAAGTATCTCATGACTTAAGAAGAAAAACATGCTTTTATCCATGTCATGGAGCTATTTGGCCTTTCACATTGTTTTTGTGGGCCTATTACTTTACAGCAATAATACTAGATCAAAACATAATGAAAAGACTGTTTAATATTATTCTTCAGTTCTAGCTTCTTGTAGTAATCGTCTCTTTTCCTGTTTCCCTCAATTGTGACTTTATGTTATAGACATTTCAGGTCAACTGGGAAAGCTACAAATGCTTTTTATCCTTGTGAAAGAGGTGGGAGGGATGAATTTTGAAGTCACTTGGAAGAAAAGAGGATTGGCTGCATCAAACACAAAGTTGGCTGGGCAGCACTTTCATTTCCAGTGTTCCACACCACACAGCGTTTGTGTCTCAGGCTGTGGTTTCATGTTTTGTGGTTTGGTGGAACTAAAAGAACATGTCTAGTCATTTTAGGACAGAAAATCTCCAACTGACATCATGCAAGACTTTGCGGTACAGGAAACATATTTTAATTGTCTCCTGGGGAATAAGAGTGATTTTTGAGGAATATTTTCTGGAGTGAGGTAAACGATGTGCATTTTTTTTCAGAATAATGTGAGCACATAGCCATATCTATCTGTAAGTGACAACAAAGCTATACCGTGGCCAAAACCCTGTGTACATCTCAAGGTGATGGTACATAAAGGTCTAGAGGATCCCAAAGGATCAAGTATTATCCAAACATACTATCTGACGAAGGAAAATTAGACATGAACAGCATATATATTAAACTCCAGAACTAATATTGAGTAAATTAACTGGACAATGTGTATGTTTGATGATAGGTAATATTTGGATGACTACTGTGTACTGAATGGTTAATAACAAGAGAGAAAATGTTATTATTCCCCCTTTGTTCATGGGGAAATTTGAACAAGGGAACATAAACTGATTTCCTAAACACGCAGATAAAGCAATAACTGAGCTGACATTCCACATCATTTAGTGGGTTCTTCGCATCCCTAAAAAGCGCCACTTCCTCTGGGCAATCCCCCCTATAATCATAAAACACTCACGGCTGCTCTTTACCTTGTTTCATTCATCTGTTTGCCATTCACCTGTGAACTCACTGGGCGGCTGTGTTGGCCACAGTCAGGACAAGGAAGTATATAAAAGCCTTCTTGGCTGAGTGGGGAATCACTTCATTTTCAAAATTTGCTTGTCATTCGGACTGTCTTGGCTGCTTGCTTAGTGCCTGGTATTCTCATTTGCCTTGTTTTCTGATTCAAGTGCAGACATTCCCTGACCACGTGCCTGTGTCTGATACTGTTTCCACAGCTCCTTCACAATGGTTAACTTTTGTCAGCCTTTTGTGGGTTCCTCTAAAGCTGTGCTTGTCTCTTTTGATCCAGGATTTTTTTCTTATTTGTGAATATTCACATAACACATCTTTTTCACTGATGCCAGTGCTCTACTGGATCAAGAACCTGGACTTTCCCTGAACTACTTGGTTTGTCTCTGGCTTCTTCAAATCTTTTCGTTCTTTCAGAATTTATTTTCCATTCATTGTTACCTTCTTTTGCCCTAAATGTGAAACTAATATATCTTGATCTTAATCTCCATATTTTCAGCATAGTTACCTGTTCGAGAATAATTGAGAGACTTGGATTAAGTAAGCATTGAACTACTTTATAAATAATATTTAAAGTATATTCATTTTGACTTTTTCCCTCTGTACTGGGAATGAAAATTAGGCCTTGACACATGAAGGCAAGTGTTGTACCACTGAGCAATATCCCCAGCCTTATTATATTTTAGTTTAAGACAGAATCTTACTAAGTTGCCCAGACTAGCCTGACACTTGTGATCCTCTTGCCTCAGCCTCTCAAGTACCTGAGATTATAGGTGTGTGCCTCTGAGGCCCACTTTGTCTATTATATTTATAAGTCAAATTTCTAATATGAATAGAAAGTGTAGCAAGAATCTGAAAAAGATATTCAACTTTTTAAAAACATCTTGTCCAATTGTGGTATTTAACTCATTTATTTTTGATTGAACTCAAATAAATAAGAGAAAATTTTGAAATTGCCGTGTTTCTTTCAAAAGTGAAAGCTCAAATGTATTGGGGTCATGATCATCATCATCATTATATACTTACAAGCATAAGACACTCGAACACATCTAGACTGGATTCTTGGTGAATTTTTCATATTGATTCAGTTATCTATTCACAAATATCTAATGCCACATAGAATGCACAAAGACTCTGATAGTCCCTCTTAAAGTTAAAAGTGCAAATAGGAAGTGTCCAGGAGGAAGAAACAGACATTGATTCTAAGAGTAGGCTGAATGTGGCGGTTGCCATGAGGACAGTAGACAGCAAGTTGTCTGAAGCTTCAGAAAGGGAAGAAATCATGTTCCTCCCGGAGGATAGCATCATGGCGCAGGGTCCTTTAGAACTGGACTAAAGGGCGAACAGTTTTTCAGCAGCCAAAATCAACAGCAGGCCTTGCATTTGGAGGGTAATAGCCCAGGGATCAAATGAGAAAGATCAGTCCTTGTTTGGGGAAGTGCAAATAATGCCACCTGCCCAGAGGACAGGTTGCACAGGTGAGCCTGAGGTGTCACTGCGCACAGGTTTCTGGAAAGTGCTGAGTGCCTGTATATTTGTGCTTGCTGGCAGAATCTCCCCTATATTGCATTTCCATTTTCCCCAACATGTATGATTTTGATTTATTTGTTTATTCCTCTCAGTGTCTGTAATTACCTGAATTATACAGATATATGTTGCTGCCTTAACTATAATTTTACAATTTCTGGATTATTTCTCAATTCTGCTCAGGTTGTTAAGCACTGAGTGTTCTTTTTTTTTAACAAATACCATGTTTCGTTACTTTAATTCGAATTGTTGATTCTCAGATTTAAATTTCTGAAACTCAAAAATCTAAGATAAGAGGAGTAAGAACAAAGATATTTAGGAGTGAATACCATTAGCTTGTCAGATTGTGATTATTAAAGAAAAATTCAGAGATAAATTCATTTAAAATATGGCCAAGGGGAAGAAACTTTGGAAAATAATAAAATAATTAACTTATAAGGAAAACTTACTTATTAAAAAGGTTTAAGTTTTGAACAACAAAACATGAACTGAAATTGAAAACAAATTCTTGAAATGAGAGATTCTCTTTATGAAAGATGATCTTGATTTAAGTTCCACTCTTTAAACCATTTATTACTTTAAGAAAATAACTGAACTGCTTATTTCCTCTATTTTCAAAGCAAAAAAGACTCACCTGCTTTTTCTACATCATGCAGGAATAACTATAGGATAAATTTATAATTGTCATGAACAGTTATTTCAATCTGCTTCAACCTGTGTTACAAGTTTAAGTTTATGCTTAATGTGCCTATATTTTACACTATTGCCTTTTTACAAATGTCTTATAGCACCTCCAGTTTTCATACAAGAACCTGCTGATGTGTCTGTGGAAATTGGCTCCAATGTGACGCTACCTTGCTATGTTCAGGGTTATCCAGAACCGAAGATCCAATGGCGAAGATCAGACAACCTGCCGATTTTATCAAGACCTTTTTCAGTTAGTACCGTCACCCAACTGAGAACTGGAGCTCTTTTTATTTTAAGTAGGTTCAAAGAAATGTATTATATTTATGTTATTTACAAGGTTACAATCCTCCTATATAAAACCTTTTCTTGGCTTCCCTAGCACTCCCAAGTCTATAAGCCGCACTGTGCAAACCCTAAGCTTTGTCTCCTCACTTTACCCAACAACCGGTCATGAAGAATTTCTACTCCACTTGCCCCAATAACTTTATGTAGCTTTATTTGCAAGTATTTGGTTTACATGTATAACGCATGTTGTATTTAGTCTTTCATTATCTTGAAAATATTTTATAAATTTGTCCTACCTCCATAATAAAAATGTAATACCCAATATGTAGGCAGGAACAAGTGAATGTCGTTTCTGTTAAAACAACATGTACTTTTATATGTGAGTTCCCTGGCAGTGTGTACTGAATATGCAGGTTTATTTATGCATCTTCTCTATGAATTCTACAGCTCAAATACCAGCTACCAGAGAGGTGTGAGATTGGCATTTCCAAACTCCAAGCTGGTGAAGAGAATTTTCTCAAATTATAAATATTTTTAAACTAAGATTCCTTTTTTCTTCTACTTTAACAGAATTAGGTTCATGTAAAAAGATCAAACCCATGAATTTCCAGCGAGACATTCATAATTCTTGTTGCTCTTGGGATAATTGTTCCTCATGTGATCTTCTTTCTGATTTTTCTCTCAATTTTTTTGGTTGTTTATTTTGTCTGAAAATACAAATACACTCTACTGATGAGTGGATTAACTCAAAATTCTGCCTACAAATTTAAAAAATGCCGCCAAGAGTTGTGCAGTTTTTGTTTGTATGAACGAACCTTGATATTTTAAGCCAAGCTTTTGTTTGTACCCTGCGAGGCTTGGGCCCCTCTTCCCTGTTCCACTAGATATTATGAGTCTGATGTGCACATGGTGAATATGTGATGTGAATATTTCTTTAACTGATGTAATCAGTCGTTCCAAATTCTGCTTCCATATCCACTGTTTGAAACCCATAACGCATTTACCACACTAGGGTTATTTCTATCTTTTTCCGTAAAGAGGAAACTGCCAGAGGATATATACCACATTTCCATCCACAAATCTCTGCACCCCTGCGTGGCACACAGTTAAGACCTGACAGATACTGAATGAATAAGTGAATCTTTCTTTTTAGATGTGTGGGCAAGTGATAAAGGAACCTATATTTGTGAAGCTGAAAACCAGTTTGGGAAGATCCAGTCCCAGACAACAGTGACAGTGACAGGACTTGGTAAGTTCCAACAAGTCTCTAGACATTACCTTCTTAAAAATCCTCAGGCTTCTTTTACTATGTCATATTTCGCTAATGATACTTTTAATTATTTTAAGAGTGGCGCAGACCTGATTATTAAACTAGGCTTTTCCCCTAGATCCTTTTCATATTTTACTGAACGGTAGAAGTGCATGAAACCTTCGATACCACTTGCTCTAAGCTCTGTATCTTCCATTTGAAGAAATGAAGTTCGATTTAAATATATTGAGTTAAATCTCAAGTTTAAGAGCACACACACACACCACACACACCTCACACATCATAACGTGGCTGAATTTTTTTCCTGTTACCTGTTTTATATGTATCATTTTAACCCACATAGAATTATGTATGTGTAGGATGTGAATTAAGAACAAAACAGTTCTGATGATTTCACTCTCCGTATATCTGCCAAATACATTGCAATATCTTGACTTGGCATTTCCCAGCTTCCATTCCTTGGGCATTCTTTTTGCTTTCTTGAATTTTCTCTATTTTTTTTTGTTTTGCCGTCACCTCTGCTTAGAATGACCTTTTATTTCAACTTTCAAATTCATACCCATATTGATTTAATATTTTGGTCCTGAAAGTTTAGGTTTTTATACATGACCAGTAGTTGCCTTGGCCTATAAACTAGTTTTCTTGCCTTTTGGATGAAATAGAGTTGAAAACACCTGTGCTCTCTCTGATGCAGTGGCTCCTCTAATTGGAATCAGTCCTTCAGTGGCCAGTGTCATCGAGGGGCAGCAGCTTACCTTGCCTTGTACTCTGCTGGCTGGAAATCCCATTCCTGAACGCCGGTGGACTAAGAATTCAGCCACGGTAGGAATATTTAAAATTCACGAATTTATTATTCTAATTTTATTGAGTATGAAATAATATATTTAAACCATGAAATATCAATTTGATAAGCATGCAAAAATATATTTTGGAGATATACTAAAATTTTCTTTATTATTAACATGTTCCTGTCATTTATCTTATTTTTGGAAATACAAAATGGAGCAATAATCAGTGGTTTAATTTTCATTATTTCACAATAAGTTCATTGTCACTATTCAACTGCTATCAGGATATGTAAAACCCATTTTCATAGGACTTAAGCACTTTATATGATTCTTTGCAGAACATTATGAAATGTTAATATTTCCACAAATATTTTTAGCTAATGTATTAATGTTTATTATGATCAACTAGCTTCAAACATTATGGGTTCTATCATGAAACATTTGAAAATGTAGATCTACAATAGATTATTGCTTTTACTGTATAACTTTTAGTTATGAAAAGACATGGAAAATTTTTACAGTTCTATGAAATTTTTCTGTAAACTTACTATGTTCTGAGCATCTGTTTCAAAGCCTTCCCTTTTCCAGAATATTGAGACTCATTGTCTTCATAAAAAATAAACTGATTTCATGTGAGATGTTGTAAATTTTCCTATTTGCATAAAAACCCCAGGAATATTAGGATAGCTTACTTAACAATGAATGTTCTTGCAAAACAATTTCATTGAGTGCTAACATAGCCTAGATACATTTTGCAAAAATGTTATGGATTTAAACATGATCACTCTTGACTGTGACCACCATTCCGTGACACAATTCCTGTGTCGCAGTGCTCCTTAATATTTGAATCTGCCCTCTGATAAAGATAGGTGTTGATATTAAATCACTGTCTCTATACTTAAATAAGTATGGTCATCATTTCTTAAGGATACTGAAATGCTTGTTCTTTTATATGATATTTAATAACCCATGGGGCGGGGGAAGCATAGCTGGATTTGACTTGGACAAACCTGTGCCCTTTTAAATTAAAGTTGACATTTTAAAAAATTTCTTTAAGTTGGTGCAAAATCCTTACATCACTGTGCGCAGTGATGGGAGCCTCCATATCGAAAGAGTTCGGCTTCAAGATGGAGGTGAATACACCTGTGTGGCCAGTAACGTTGCAGGGACCAGTAACAAAACTACTTCTGTTGCTGTGCATGGTAAGAGAGAGGCGTCATGTAATTGTCCCAAGCCTTGTTCAAAGCTGGGTTCCTATGTTTTAATTATCTAATTCTATTCTGTTAAGAATTAGATCTCCTAATTGTTATTTTATGTTTCTAAACACTATCTATATTGGTTATATGTTTTCTTGATCTCCCTTTCCTGTGTACACACAAGGCATTTCAGGGAATCAGGAGCTAAGTCTGGCCAAGGACTTTTAGAGTTTCTTAATTGATAAAGGTCAACTCACCTTTTAGTTTTATATTCAAAAATATATTTTAATTTCAAGCAAGCTGAACTTGCTGTACCATCCAAGTTGCCTTTTGTTTTTTTTTTTAATGTGCCAAGAGCTTGTCCTTTCTAATGACCCCTTTGATTTTGAGCTAGAAATGACCTAAGCTTTTCTAAAGGTCAACTTATGTGCTCCAAACAATCTTCTTGCATGTTAAATGACTTAAAGGTCACAAATAAAATCCAGAGGCAATCTTTTTCTATTTGTAACTAACAATTACCATTTTTTTTGCATCTTCATAATAAGAGACAGCCTCATAATTTAAGAAATTATTGTAACTTTTTTGTGTGTTACTTTTAAAAACTTTGCAATAATTTTTTAAATGTAGTGTTAAAAATAGCTTTGTGTACATGGCTTTGATATCTCAAGGAAGAAACTTACATAGAACAGTTATTTTTAATTGATTCAGTCTTTGTTTGGAAAATGAATTGGAGAATACATTAGTTTCCAAATTTTGTCTGGCCTGTTGAAAATTTCACTGAATGCAGACACTTTGTTGTGTTGCCTGCTTCTTTTCTACCTCTCTCAGTTTTATGCCAGTATTCACCAATATCACTTGAGAAATTCCTGAAAAAATACTACTTTGAAGAGATACTAGAGCAACACTTAATGAGTTATAACTGAAAGGAATAAATGCATAATGACCTATTGGATATTGTCTTGTAACTCCTTTTTTCCCTCCACATTTTATTGATATGTACAAGTGCAAAATTCAAGGGTTACAATGGAGTTGAGCATTTTGTGCACATACATATCTTGTCAAGGTGACAAGGGCTTTCACACTCTCTTTTTGTCCCTCCGTCTACCCTTCCCTCCCTACCTACCTCCCCCACCCTACCACCCTGTTTCACTCTGTTTTTTGTCTTAAGTTCCATAAGAGTTGTGATCTGGGACTCTCATATCAGAGAGACCATTCAATGTTTCACCTTCTGCTTCTGGTTTACTTCACTAAGCATGATGGTCTCAAATTTCCTCCATTTTCCTATAAAAGCCTCCATGCTGTTGGATTTTATTGATGCATAGTATTCCACTGTGTATAAATACCACAGTTTGTGTATCCATTGGTCTGCTGATGAGTATTTTGGTGACTTCCATATTTTAGCTATTGTTAGTTGTGCTGCAATGAAAATAGGTATACATGTAACTCAGTTATGTGTTGTTTTGACCTCTTTTGGATATATTCCCAGGAGGGGTGTTGCTGGATCGAAGGGGATATTTATTCCTAGTCTTTTGAGAGATCTCCATACTGCTTTCCATAGTGGTTGTACGAATTTACATTCCCATCAGCAGTGCAGGAGGGATCCTTCCTCCCCGCAGCCACGCCAGCACTGATTATTATGTGACTTGTTCATGTAGGCCATTCTCTCTGGGGTGAGATGTAACTCCTTTTAAAGAAGAGCAGACTGTCGATACCTGGAAGGGGCTGGTTATGACCCCAGTGTAGGAATATCCTCTTGTCCACAACTTTTGATGTCTAATGACTGCCAGAAACCTAACTGAAATGAATGAAGGAGTAACCATATTTGTTGTAACGCCTGCTATATCAGAGGGATGACGGAGATAGACAAGCCGGTGGGACAGCTTATCATTATGCAAGAAATTTTAATAATTAAAAGTTAAGGGGTCATATTACAATACTTCAGTCAAAATGAACAGCTAATTCAAAGTTTAAAAAATCACCCAGCTGTTTAACATCAACAAAACATGCCAATCACTTATCAAATGGCAGCTGCTCTAATCCTCTTTGTTGTGAAGTAGCATGTTAATTCTTCCGTCATTCTGTCTCTCGCTTTCCAGAATGCTCATTAAACATTCTCACCTAATTCTGAATGAATGAATGAGTGAACAAAATACAATGGATGAATGTAAATATAAATGCCCGTCAAAATGGCAAAGCAGCTCCAGTGTCATATTGAATTATGTACATTGACAGTCTGGGTAGAAAGTATTACCCAGATGTCATCAGATTTCAAAGCTGGCTTACATTTGCCACTTTTCTTTATTGCTGTCAAAGTAAATATGAATTTAAGAAAATGGCATATTCCATGTCACCACGAATTGTCAACATATTTGAAAATTAAATATCCCATCACGATTCTGAAAAATTAAATTCTTGCTTTAGTGGGTAGCCTGGCATTCTTGTTTGGGGCTAAGAATTTATTGCCAATTCTGTAAGAAGAAATTATCTGAAGAATAAGGTCAGCTCATCTATAGGAAAATATGAGTAAGTAGTGAACCTAAATTACTTCCAAGAACGTTTGCCTTAAGACACGGGTGGCTCTTATTCTAGAAAATTCTACTTTAGGGTAGAATGATGATTCTGGAAATTTTTGATTTTAAGCAAGGCATGGTGAGTGGTTGATCTCTGGGGAGCAGTTTCAGTCCCATGTTTCTAGAATACTCAAAGGAAATGGCTGGAATAGATGAGCTTTTTATTGTGTTCCTTGCACCATTAGAAATTTCATGTATAGAATCTTCTTTCATCAAAATTCTTTGAGAATTTTGACTATTGGCCTTTTCTTCATATGAGCTTGTTGTGAGAAAGCGTGATGTACCCAGAGGAGGAGGTTATCATTCTTCCTTGGCCTTTTACTTCTACTCCCATAATATTCATTCTCAGTTGCTCTCTAAAATCAGTAGTATTGTATTCTTCTTGCTGAAAATTTTTGACATGAAGTCTGTATTTTAGAATTTTAAGTATAAACTTTTAAACTCTTTGAATTTCACTGATGAATTTCTTTTAAGAAAACAAATTCTTTTTTCCCCCTTTGGTTAAATATAGTAACCCACTGTTTCATGTGAACAGTCCATTTCGCTAGGGATAGGCTTAGGTCAGCTCACTACAGCTGAAGAGGTAATGGACAATGATAAAAGGTGTGTGCTGTGTGTGTAACTGCTAAGATGTCGTGCTATCTTGGGTTTTCAGGGAAGAAGGAGTGTTCTTAAGTTCTCTTTTATTTGAACATGCAGTCATATGAGTCACATTGCTTAGTATGTGGTTCTTATTAAACTTGCCCAGGTGATAACTATTTTTATTTTTTTTGTTTATATGCTTCTTTATAGAAATTATCCTATATCTTTATAAGAAATTGTTAGATCATTGCTTAATTTTGCAAATGTTAAGTAACTACTGAAAATGTTCAATTTCAATCATAAGATGCTAAATGAAAGACAAACGCTCAGCTTCCAAATCTGCCCCTGCTTTCTTTGCAGTCCTCCCGACCATTCAGCATGGGCAGCAGATACTCAGCACCATCGAGGGCATTCCAGTCACTTTACCCTGCAAAGCCAGTGGCATCCCCAAACCCTCTATTGTCTGGTCCAAGGTAAATGATTGACCTAATGGTATTCAGAGTGTGGAGATGAACCCTGAGGCTTCAGCGGGAAGGTGGGGAAGTAAGACCCAGAAGAGCAAGAAGCTAATAGAGGGATTCATTAAGCTGATTTCTTCTGTGGCTGGGCAGGTTCGTGTCATTGGGGTGGGAAGCCCTGTGATGGGCAGGCAGTGAGATATATATATATATACAGGATAGGTTATCCCCAGAGAAGGCCCCTTGCATTTCCCGGCTATCTAGATGCAAACTTTAGGATTTTCCGTAAATTTCGATACAGGCTTGAGGCAAAGGAAGGAAGGAAGGAAGGAAGGAAGGAAGGAAGGAAGGAAGGAAGGAAGGAAGGAAGGAGGGCGGGCGGGCGGGCGGGCGGGCGGGCAGGCACTTTCAAGAAGTATGACTGTCATAGTACACAGAACTCTTAGCTAGAGCTATGCTGAAGTCAGGAAGCTGAGGGAATATGGCAAGGGGTTAAAAAAAAGAATCTGGTACACCATGTAAAGTGCTTAGAACAGTTCTTTGCTCACACAGGCTGTGCGTAAGAACAGTTGTTGTGTTACTACTATGTAGTATGGTCTAAGCATTAGGTATGTGGTTGTGCTAAAGCCATTTGTGATTCCTTCCAAGTGACAGAACCATGTGGATTTTCCTTTGTATCAGTTTCCAGAATACAACCACAAATCTCATGTATAAGTAAAAAGTGGAGGATTTACATACAAACTCATTTATTTCCACTTACGTTCCTACCATACGGTGGTCCAGCTTTGACTTGTATTCTTGCATGGCGAGAAACACACATCTTAAGGAAGTTCCTTATCTTCCAATGGCCACAAAGACAGCGTGTTTTTTTGTAAATTGATTTGAATCTAACAGATATAAAGTTATCACAAAAATAATGACATAGTGATGAAATACAGCCTCTTATTGCTACAACCAATGTGTTTTGCCATATCATCTAAATTTGCCACCTTCAGGAAAAAAAAATCCTAGAAATATAAAGAAGTTGATCTGAACATCTGTATATAAAGAAAAAGGTTAACATATCTGTATTCTGGATACAAAAGTACAATAGCAAAGCTGATATCAAAACTGCATAGTGTCTGATACTGAGTAGAACTTTAATTTATTGTAATAAAAATGCAAAAATGACATCTTCCTAATCTGCCTTTAAAGTGCCGTAGCCAAAGAAGTCAAGAGTTTGGACCCAGAGCCTGGCTCCTGAGTTTCCAGTCTCAGCCGCACCACTGACAGGCTTTGTGATTCTGGGAAAGTACCCCTCTCCTTTTGTCCTTGTGCCTTAGTACTCCAAAGTGTAAAACAGGAGTTGTGGCAGTTCTACCCAAAGGATCGTTGCATGTGTTGAAACAGTACATTCATTCATATCAAGTACTCAGAACAGCCTGGCACATCATCCGCATTCACGGTAACACGATCACCACCGCTGTTTCTCTCATCCTTGTTAAATAGCTGTGGAACGAAGGGGACATGTTTGGTGTGGAGAAGGACCGCTTTCCTTCCTTTCATTTGCTCACTTTTTCATATGCATAACTCTTCTCGTTAACATTTTTAAGTCTAGTTTTCTTCCCTTGGAGATTTTTCTTTTCTCCTTCGTCTCTTCTTCTACCAGACATGAAGTCAATCCTTTATGACAGTTTAAAACTTCTTGTTTTTTTTTTTATGTTCATAGAAAGGAGAGCTGATTTCAGCTGGCAGCGCCAAGTTTTCAGCGGGGGCTGATGGAAGTCTTTATGTGGTGTCGCCCGGGGGTGAGGAGAGTGGGGAGTATGTCTGCACTGCCACTAACGCCGCCGGCTATGCTAAAAGGAAAGTCCAACTGACTGTCTATGGTGAGGGCTGCTGGAGCAGTGTTTGCCTTTGTTTATTTGTGCCAGAGCTCACAGCTGTTTCCCAAAGATTGTTACCAGGCAGCTGTACACCCAAAGTGAATTGCTCCCCCAAATACATACTTTTTACAAAAAACATTTCCACTGCCAACCTGAATCACCTCTCCTTAGCTTCCTATTTTAAGAAAAATAATTAGTCCTTTGGAAAATTTTTTTAGTGTTTTCCCAAGAAAGTATGTTTAATAAATCCAGTTCTTTGGTAGTACCACTTGGATAAAATTCCTTGCTAGCAGGGACTCGGCTATGTGTTGGGTAGTCCTCAGCCTCAAGGGGTCTTGTATTACAGACAGCAGCCTCTGAATGGGCATTTTTTTCAAAGGCCTCTTCCAGTGGGCTGGGGGAAGTGCTGTGAAGGAAAACATACACCTCAGTTCTCTTTTAGATGTGTCCTAAAACTTGGGGAAAAAAACACATTTTCTTATAAGTTACTTAAGAACAGTAGTAATCCACATTCTAATATAAATGAAGTTGCATTGTTTCCAGCACACCATTTCCCTTTTATAACATGTTTATTCTAGTAAGGCCCAGAGTGTTTGGAGATCACCAAGGACTGTCCCAGGATAAGCCGGTCGAGATCTCCGTGCTGGCAGGGGAAGAGGTGACACTTCCATGTGAAGTGAAGAGCTTGCCCCCACCCATAATAACCTGGGCCAAAGAAACACAACTCATCTCTCCATTCTCTCCAAGGTAGGAGACCAGGGATGAATCGCAACTCAAGGGAATGCTAACTTTTGGGGGGACTTTTGCTGCGCTTATAGAGGCTTTCAAATGTTTGAAAAAGTAAATTTTAAATTGGAGGTAATTCACACGTATGTCCGAGACTACAGAATAGAGACGTAAAATAGACTTATCTGCAGATTCCTGTTAGCCCGGTATGTGTAGCACAGGTAATTCTGTGCACCTCTGACACACAATACACATTATAAGATCTAGGACTTGACTTTCATTAGGTGGTTTTGCACGTCCTCTTGATTAAATCCTTGTGTAAACAAAAGCCCACTATGATGGTACATTGGATAGCTAAATAACATGACAAGAAGACTCATTTAAGAGTGCAACATTGTAGCCAATCAAGTATGAGTTTATACTTACTCTGACACTTAACGTTTGCCCAAAAGTCTGCCTTTTTTTTTTTCCAAAGAGGTCTCCCTGATCCTCATACATCCTCTTTGTGCGTTGGAGATGATACTCACCTGAGAAGATTAGGAAGATACTGTACATTTCCCTTCCACTGTCGCAACACCATGCTGAAAGTAACTGGTGGAATAAGGATTACAGTCTCTAACTATCATTTGTTAGACTTGTTGATATGTGATGACAAAGGTGTGAATTCACGGTACTTTGATATCTCTACCACTACTTAAAGAAATCATAACAAGAATTATTTTGTATGATTTTAATACTTACTCAAAAAAAATTCAAAAATTTTGCATAAAAATACAGTATGACAGATAAAATTGAAGTTCTGTATTTCCCGTCTCGAATCAGAATTTCTTTTTCTCCTTCCTGGGGCCAAACGCTGCTGCAAACTTGGTATGCCTCCTTCCATTCTTAAATTGTCTATAAATTGTTTTTTTGTTTTAAATTTTATTTTGTATGTCTGATTTCAATTTGCATTTAATATATAACATATTATTTACTGTTTATCTTGTCAATACTTATCAACTATTGGCATATAGACTCAATATATTCACTCGAACTAATCAATACATATTCTATTTTTCCCTTTTCTCTTATTTTAGAGTATTGATTTAGTTATTTTTTCCTATGTTTTAAAAAAATTTACAGAAAAATCTGACTCCTTAGTGAATATCTTCTCAGTTGTCTCTTGAGTGTACATGCATGAATTTATTTAAGACCTGTATAAAAAAAACCTGAAATTTCTTGTCAGAGCAAACTCCTATTTCCAGTTTTGTAGACACTGCTAAATTATTCTATAAAGGAACATTATGGCTTTAATTTTCACTAACAGAATATGGGTGCATCAGTTTCTACTTTGTAGCAACTGCATGGTATCGATTGACTTAAACGCATTTTCACCAGTCATTGTGTATGAAATGGTATTTTGAAATTATTTTAATTTTTGTGGTTCTGATTTTGCAGGTGAACTGGGAATACTTGTGCCTCTTTGTTTCCTATTGGGTTTGCCCTATGAATTGCCTCTTTAAATTAGCTGCATGGTTTTCTGGTTTCTTTTTCTTATTGAATGTAAAAATTTCATATTTTCTTCTTGAAAACAATCTTTTGTCTAATAGATGTGTTGAAAATATCTTCTCTATATCTATTTCTTTGGTTTTAATTTTATGTATGATTTCTTTGCTTGTATGTTAAACATCTTAAAGAATTTGATGTACTTTTAAATTTTTTTAGATTTGAATTTTGTCTTCAAGAAGATGATAACCTCTATTATTTTATTTCCATTTAATAAGTTTTGTTTCCACATTTTAAACTTAATTTATCTGAGTTTTTATTAGGTCTCTAGTATTAATGAATTTTCTAATTGTATTATTTCATTTGGAAAGCCAATGGCCTAGTATCATTTTGAATATTCAACCTTCACTTACATTTTAAAAATACTAATTTTGCTATTATATCATCCATTTTGAGGTCTCATATATGCTGTGTCTTTTATAGGTCAATTCAGTTTCTGGGGCTAATAGCATGCTCCATTTTACTCAGTTTTAAAGAAACCTGGAATTACATAGGTGTCTCTAGCCTCTGCCCTCCAAAAGCATTGTAACATAATTTATTTAACAACGTTTTTGTATGTAGGTCTAGTCTATCCACTATGCTAGATTAATTGATAGGAGGAATATATTTAAAATATATTTGAAAATATATGTTCTTTTTTGCCTTTATTTTAACACACTCAATATTTTATGGAGCATCGTAAAAATAATAAAATGTTCAAAATAAGTTTACCATCTACTAACCCATGTATTTACGTTGTATGCTGCAGTTTAATAAAGTAGAGATGTACAGCTATTTGGTGATTTTAAACAATCATGTTGTATTTATAGGTAAAAGGAAATTAGTTTTATGGTTTTTACCAGGATCATGCAGAATACACAAGGTCCTTATGGAAATCTCTGACTTTCACGGTACGTGGGTTGAATTGGAGAAGATAAAACAGTCTTAAAAGTTGCTTCCCACAGCAAAGAATCACCAGGCAGATACTAGAATTCTCATGTTCCATGGTCTGACACGTGGCTTTTTCTTTCAGACACACTTTCCTCCCATCTGGGTCAATGAAGATCACAGAGACCCGTATTTCGGATAGTGGAATGTATCTTTGTGTGGCCATAAATATTGCGGGGAATGTGACTCAATCAGTTAAATTAAGTGTCCATGGTGAGTTTGGAAGTGAAAGCCTGTGGTGGCACTGGGAACCGGCTCAAGGACACCTGCCACCCCATGTGGCGTTTCGTTGCTGTTGTTTTTGTTGTTGCTCCTGGTAGTTAACCTCCAAGTAGAATTTAAAGGAATCATAGAAGAAAATAATTGAAATCTTAGACGTGCAATTTTCTTTTCTTTACTCTGAAAAAAGTCATCTAAAAGTAGCTATCTCAAAGTGAGTCTCTTTTTTTCCTTTTCAAATGAATTACACTGAAGTTTTGGATTCTATTTAAAAAAAAAAAAGAACAGTCATGTGGGACAGTTGATATGAAGTGGAAAGGTGCATGGTAACAGATAAGAAGACTGACTGGACTCGCAAGAATGTAGAGGTTTTTTAAAAAATCATTTTAAGAACTCAGTAACCGTAAAAAATTCTACTTCCTAGAATTTATTGCCTACTTCAGCACTCTTAAATTAAATAAGTGTGCTTCATTCCTCCAATGAGTCATCCAACTTTTCATTCATTTGACATTTGGAGTACTTACTGCCAGGTATGTAGGTAGACACTTGGGTATCAAGAAAATATATATTTCTGAAACGATTGACCTGATTTTAGTCGCAGATCATTCATGACAATGATGTCCTAGTGTCTATGAATTTAGACATTAATTAAGAGGTCTGTCATTTATAAGTTCTAGGGCATTAAGCATATTGTCTAACTTGTCCTATCTTTAGTTTTGTAATTATAAAATGATGGCAGTAATACTGAAAAACTTAGAACATTGTTGTAGATGATGGAATTTGCAAAGTACTCATTAAATTTTAAGAAATAAAAGGATAAGAAGATTGGAGCTTTTTAGGGATATATGGTACAAAAATCCTAATTATATCCTTAAACACAATGCCTATATGTAGAAATGCAAAACTTTTTGTTTCGGTGAACAACCTCACTTAAGTTTCTAAAAGAAAGTAAATATGAGGAAATAATAGGAATAATAATAAGAAGAAATAATAATAGAGTATGATCCTCTCTGAAATTAGTACAGACTTTATGCGACCCTTTTCCTGTCTTACTCTTTCACAAGACATAGTACATAGGGAGAAATTTTAAAAATTTTTAATGTTGTTCTCATGTTATAGATTACCTTCTTGAAATATTTTAAAACCAAATTATTTATAAATCAAAAAGAATAATACAGTCAAAGGGGTAAGATGTTGGAAATTGGGGGGATGAAGAGGGTAGAAGGGAAAGGAAGGAGGGAATGGGAATGGGAATGGGAAGTTTACCTGATATATCTGAGAACACAATTCTCAAGCTCAGTGTAACCCATGTATCCCATATATTCACTAGTAATAATGAGGGGGAAGGAAGAAATGTAACATTTTTAAGTGGTACCTGCCCTCAATTTTGGAAATAAGATTTTTGTGTTTATTATTCCTACAGTAAACTGTAATGTACTGGTCTTTTGCCTGAACAATTTGTGTTACCCAGATTATTAAGGAAATAGGCCAAATGAAGCCTTGATCACACAACTAGCAAGTGGTCCGATCTTAAGCTCATTTAGAATGTGAAAAAGAATGACTTTTAAAAAAATATATTAACACACATTGTTGTTTTCAGTTCCTCCAAAGATACAGAGTGGTGTCAAACATATGAAAGTCCCAGTAGGTCAACGAGTGGATATTCCGTGTCATGCCCAGGGGTCGCCTCCTCCTGTGATCACCTGGCTTAAAGGGGACCAGACGGTGTTGGCTGATGGAGTAGAGCACGTTGTCAGTCCAGATGGAACCTTAAGCATCGACCAAGCGGGCCTCTCAGATGCTGGCATCTATACGTGTGTTGCTACTAACATAGCAGGCACTGATGAGGCAGAAACAGTGCTCCATGTCCAAGGTGATTTTCAACAAAGAAAAATGTATGTATGGTGACGGTGAAGTGTGGAGGAAAACTTCTGGAGTTTATAGAGGACATGTAGCCTTTGGTTGTCTTTGCTCACTTCAAAATTTCTGTATAATTTTTGTGGCTCTTTAATGCTGAAAGGGGAACCATTCTACAGAAATGAAGCCATCCTACTAACAAACCATCTACTTTTAGATGCCTATTTTTGAAATGAAGTCACTGTGGGGGGTGCATGTAATAAAAAACAATCCTACTTCAGGCCCCTCTGACTTCTTCTGGTTTGAAAGAAATTGTGGGCCGTTGATTAGAGCAGATTGCACCCACACTGACAGGATGTGGTCAAATGGATCTTTTAAAAAATTGAGCGCCATGGCTCCGCTACTGAAATTAAGCTTATTTAGAGGTTTTATAGGTAAGAATCAGTTCTTCCAAGCAGTGAACATATATGGAGCTTCTGTCAGTGGCCTGTACATTCCAGGCAGTGGGAAGGAAGTTGTGGTAAAGGCCAAGCCCCTTCTTTCATCAGCTATGTTAGTGTCAGTGGACCAAAAGCAAGTAAAAAAAATTAATAATAATAATACAGATAAAGAGACATGCATTGTAGGAAATTGACATTGACTTGTTGAAAAAGTTCTGCTGAGAGAGTTGGGGTATGAAAGAAACAGAGGTCGCCAGGAAGGAAGATACAGGTACATGAACATATGTGATAATACTGTGACTGCATGAGGGTGGTAATCTGGAGTATAAAAGAAAGACAAAAAATATGAGTGGACCATAGTAACTTAACTAAAAGAATAAGAGAATCAAAATGAAATAGTGAGAAAACATACAACAGTGAATTTGAAGTAAATGTTGAGTTTCAGATCCTTGGTTCACATCCAAGTAGAAAGATCCTGTAGGTGGAAATATGTATTATGTCTAAGAAAAGATCCAGGGAAAGTACCGACATGACATGTGTAGTTGATGATGTTTTAAGAGAGCTTCAAATTGTCCAAAGTAAGCTTGCAAATGAAATTATTTTTCTAATAGAACCACCTACAGTAGAAGATTTGGACCCTCCTTATAATACTCCGTTTCAAGAACGACTGGCCAATCAACGCATTGCGTTTCCATGTCCTGTTAAAGGTACGTAATATTCAAAAATACAGACATTGGTGTAATATTCTTCCAGAATTCTGTATTACACCACTGCATAATCTTTATAAAATTCCCCTTGCCAATCCTTATTATCAGCCTTGAACACAATAGGAAATGACTCCTATTCAAATAATAGCTGTTTGAACAGGTATTTTCATCCCAGATAATTCCCTTTCAGTGGAAAGATCTCTGATTCTGTCCGCTTCCCTAACAGTGTGCTTTCCAGGTAGTCTGTGTCCTTTCTGTTACTTTTTATTTCTCTCTTGTTTGGCAAGTGACAGCGATAGCTATTCAAAATATTCCAGATTTACCTCAGTTAGTCACAGGTGTAAACTAAGATTGTCCCTTTGTTTATATGGACACTTTTCTAAGGAGCTCCTTTTTCAAGGTCTGCTCTCCCTCCACTGGTAAATGTGGATCGGGTTGTAACTTGTCACTTAGAGACTTATGTAAGGCCTTCTTTTCCTTGAATCTGGGCTTTCTATTCTAATGTGCCACCTGGCAGAACATTGCCAGTATTTTTCTTCAGTTGGATGTGAAAGGAGTGTCACAGTTAGTGTTCTGGGTGCCAAATCCATGGTTCAGGACATCTAGTCATCCACACAAGCGTTGATCTGCAATAACTCAGTTTGTAGCATTTCTGCAAAGGTTAAAGTGCTGTTCTTTCTGTAGCCTCCTGGAGGGTGCCAGGTGACTGTACCATCACTGTTGTCACATGTGCCTGCTCTTAGCAGTTGCTCCTAAAGGCAGCAGGTCACCCCTACCTCTGTTCCTCTGGCAAATTAGTTGTCATGTATGGTTATTCTGTTTTCTACCGATTAAAAAATGCATAAAATTGTCATTGTCTAAAGAACTATTAGTAACTATTCTCAGAGGCAGTGGAGATGATGGAGGCAAGGCCAGGAGAGGAAGCCTTCTTCAGGAGGGTGTGAGTCCGGGTGGATGCGGCAAGTGCCCCAAACACTGATGCTCCTTGTCCTCCAGTGAATCCTTCACTCCCACACTGATATCACTTCCTTTTTAAACTTTGAAAAACTGTCTCTTCCTAGTTCCTCGTCTTTGTCTGGAATATAATATTTAAATTTACTGAAAAAAAAGATGCCTTTTCATTATTTTCCTGTGAATTTGATCTTGATTATGGTTATTGTTACCCACTTGCAAATTAAAAATAACTCTATTACTTTTTTGTTGCTCATTTACTTTTTAATATATTAATTCAGTAAGTATTCATTAAGCAGTCCGATTGAAGTCCTTAAAGGAACTAGGTAGGGTGAAGGAAATGGTTACAACCCTATTTTTTCCTCGAGAATGTGGGTGGACAGGAAGCTGGAGCTCATCTGTTTTACCACACCTGCCCATTGCCAATACTTTACAGTGATCACAATCGACTAGACAAATCTTTTTCTCTATTTTTTCTCCATAGATATATCACTTTCATAGCCACTTTTATAAGACTTTCATTCTATTTTACTTTAGCCTCAGTGACTCATTTTATGAAGTTCTGCTGTTCTTCTATATTTATACTGGAACACATACCCATTTTAATATGTTTATTATTCCTCAATATAGAATTACTAACAATATCATACAAAATCAAATTAAGTTTATTTCATATGTATACTCTTTGTCCTATAGAGATAAGTAAATAAAGTGCTTAGAAGACTTTCTTGGTCATTTGTTAAACAAATGGAGTCGGTTTGTCTTTTAGCTCTATTATCTGATATAGTTTTTGGTCCATGAACGTATCACTTCCATTCACTCTGTTGCCATAAATAAATTTAGGAAAGCAGTTCTGCTCACTACACTCTCAACTTCCTTATCACAAATTGAGGCAATGTCCTTTGTTTAACAGATAAGATCTCTGGGAGACAGACGTGGGTGGTGGAAATTTCTGGTATCTCTTATATGCCACAAGAGGGTTTTTGAAAGAATGAACCTTGCTGTGCCCATTGTCACCATGTACTTTATTCTGTTGGATTACCTTCTTATTGCGTTTCTGTGATAGCATTGTATTTTCGCTTTCTCTTTTATTTATTTAACATGCTATTCACTACGATTTCACTGACAAAATGCTTTGTTTTCTATTCCATGAGTGCTTAGATAAAATCAGCTTTGATCAAACTTACACTAGAAACCATATGTCTCAAGACTCATTGGCAGTTAGAGACATTAACTATCACAATATCGTCAACTTTTTGTGGCGTGACAAATATCTTAAAACTAGTGTACCACATGTAAATATACCAACAAAAAGCTTTTTTGCCCTCGATGCCTTTGATATTTAGTAGGGATTTCTGATTTAGTTGTAAAGAAGGCTTTGCTGTCTTTTGCAGGCACTCCTAAACCGACCATCAAGTGGTTACGCAATGGTAGGGAGCTAAGCGGGTCGGAGCCTGGAATTTCTATCTTGGAAGAGGGAGCACTGTTGGTTATTGATTCTGTTACACCGTATGACAACGGGGAGTACATCTGTGTAGCAGTTAATGAAGCGGGAACCACAGAAAGAAAATACAATCTCAAGGTCCATGGTAAATATGGAAGAAAATGCTAAAATCGCATTTGATTTTTGTGTAATTAAATTATTTACTTAGTATAGAATTATTTAATAGTAATGTTAACAGATGTGCTACCAAGCAGAAAACTAGTCATCTAATTACATTCGTGTATTTGATTTAAAATTTCATGTACTGCTTTTATTGAAAAATAATACTTAGAATTCAAATGGTAGGAAAAGATATTAATACAGAGTAAAAATCTCTGTCCTTTGAGCTGTGACACCCAATATCCTCATAAAGGCAAGAAAAGTCACTAGTTTTTTGTAAAAATGTGCCTGCATATGTGTTGTGTATGTAACTTCTGAGAAACATTACATATAGGCATGTATAAGTAAATGTGAACGTATAATACTTTACCCTTTTTTTCTTTCAAAAAGAACACATATAGTAAGTAGAACATTATACCCCTTATTATACCTCTAGTCTATTTTACTGAACAGTTTATGTTGGCAGTTATTCAAGATTCCAGACTCTTACCAGTAGCATCCCACTGTATGGTCGGTCACACAACAATTTATCTAACCTTCCTCTACAAATGGTGACCCTTTAGGCTGTGACCAGTGTTCGCTATTGTAACTTTTAAATGAAAATATTCTGCGTATGCTATTTTATATAAGTAAAAGGGTGTGTGTGTTTTAAAATTTGATGAACATTGTCTTCTGCAGACATTCCCATGTTACTTAAATTAAGATCCCAGGAGGTTTTTTATGTAGTAAATGAAGTAAAGAGCTTCTCCCATCCATTTACCTTTAATTTTATCTTGAATTCAAAATCCTGGACTAGGTTTGGAGGAATGGCTCAGCTGTTAAAGCACTTACCTAGCAAGAGCTACATCAAATGCTAAGTACCTGAGTTCGATTCTCACACCTGTAATCTCAGCACTCACAAGGCTGAGGCAGGAAGATTGCTGTGAGTCCAAGGCCAGCCCGGGATCCTCCGTAGTGAGTTCAGGACCAGCCTGGGCTATAGAGCAAGACTGTCTAAAAAAACAAACAAACAAACAAACAAACAAAAAACCCCACTGAACTAAAAGTAAAAAACATCAGTAAAGATTTCTATTTGTAAATACCTTGGTCAGCTGAACTGTGACTCCCTTTTCTAACCATCACATGTTTCATAATTTGTTTTCTAAAGAGTTTATAAAGAGATTCTGTAAATAGTACTTATCAATGAAACTGTGGAGTCACAATTCCTCTCTTCTACAGTCCCTCCAGCAATTAAAGATAAAAATTACATAACAAACGTGTCAGTGTTGGTAGGCCAGTTCACCAGCCTCTTTTGTGAAGTGGAAGGCACTCCGTCACCCATCATTATGTGGTACCAGGATGACAAACAGGTAAGTGGAGACATCCAAATTCGTGTGTGACTCCTCTCCTCTGCATCTGACATAAACTGCTTATAGGTAAATTTCTTCTTATTCTCTATAAGAGATTCATTCACTTTACTTTAGTTTTTAAATATGCATTTTCATCATGAGTGGCAATCATACCCGCCGTTTGGGGCTTTACAGGTGACTGAGACCAGCACTATTCAGATTGTGAACAATGGGAGAATACTAAAGCTCTACAAAGCCGCTGCTGAGGATGCGGGCAGATACTCCTGCAAGGCAGTTAATGTTGCAGGCACTGCTCAGAAGCAATTCAATATTGATGTTCTAGGTAAGGAAGAAATTCTTTAGAACAAAAACCTGCAACTCAGAAGCATTTCTGGCATTGCGTAGAAGTGATTGCACAACAAAGTAAAGAGCTAAAATATGAACTGATTTAAAAATCATTTAATTCATTCTGTTATTATTTTTGCCTTAATATTGGTCAACCAGTACCATATGATACAGGAAGTTTTTGTTATTTGTAATATTGTGAGATGCTTTTGAGCCATATCGCCCAATGTATCATATAGCTAATTATCCTTGTCAATTTTTCTAGTTAGGTGGTAAAGAAATACTCTAATAGGGTATAGAGAATATATAAAAGTTTGCTGAAACCTGTAACTCATTCGTGTTCAGGACACCTCCCTGAAGCTGGTAGGATATACCTGAATTCAAGAAGGTAGCCCTTCAGCTTTTTTGTAATTAGGTCATCCCTGGTTTTAATTAAGGGAAGAGAAGTCTGAGAATTTGGGTCGAATTCTGAGATGGGGTAGACAATTTTGAGTAGGTAGCTACTGTAATAAATTAAGACATGAAACATTTTCATGGCAATCCTAAATTTAAAAAATTTTTAGTTTTAGTTAATGAAATTATATTTGAAGCTTATGATAAAATGGCTTACTTCTTTTTTTCAATATTTAACTCATCAAAAAGCATGTAATTTTTAAGTCTATAATGGAAGGGAGACCGATAAATAATTCAGAATTTGATTCAACACTCATTAATGTAAGTGTTCATAATCTGTTACATGAGAGTAGTCCTTCTTAGTCTACACAAAACTGAAATACTTGTTCCCCAAATTTTAATTCTTGTGAGTACATCCTGTACATACCAATGATCTTTCTTATTGCTTGTCTCCTGGCATTATTTGTTTTGTCACCTATTTCTTACTGTGACTTGATTTCATAGGTGTGCCAGTGATGCATTCATTTTTATCTATAGCTCATCCTTTCTCTGAGCTCAGGTCTTGAGTATCTTAGTCCGGTATCACTGAATACCCTAGTGGTATATCAAGCCAAAAGGTCTCAGAGTACGTCTGTTGTGGTTGTCTTCAGAGTCCCATACGAAGTGACCTATGTGTCTGTCTTTTTGCACAATGTGAGATTCATTCATTGTACTACTTCCTCCCCTACTCCTAAAAATTACCTTATCCTGTTAATGATTACTTCCAGATTCTATCAAAAGCTGTTTCTTTTCATTGTTCTGTTTAGCTGCAATATACTAAGCCAGGTTAATGTAATATATATTCCCCAGTTGCTCTTCCTCATGCACTTTTGGCCACTGTAATTTATTCTTCACTCAGTGAACATTGTGGTCTTCAAACACAAATCTTACCAACCACAATTCTTATCCCTTTGGAGACAATCACAAAGCACCTTTAACGTGGTGTGAAGGGGGAGGGGTACATGGTGACAGAAGTGGACAGAAGCTCATTAATATGCTTAGTAATGCCAAGAGTAAACCTAGCATTTTTTTCATGCTGTATCTCCTGTCAGTTTAGCAAAAGAGACCTTTGTATAAGACGAAGATAGACGTGATATGGAATATGTAGAATTTGAACATTATAAGTTTAATGTAGATTATGTCATTCTTGGCAAAATATAGCAATAATGCATTACTTTATATCTCATATAAAGTACTCAAGTTTGATATTCCTCAAAAAGAATTCTATACTATCATAATTCTTGTCAGTAATTGTTCTGCTGGTGAATCTTTTGTGAATTTATTTCTACATTTAAATTTAACATTGAGTAAAGAAGTCTAATATGAAAAGGCATTATTTTGTGATATTATATTTTTAAAGTTAAGATCTTGTTGAAATACCGTAGAAAACATTGACTATCCACTTCTTCTTTCCAATCTCTTTTGAATAAATCATAGCTTTTCATGATGAAATGTCTTTGTTCAAGTCCCACCCAACATAATAGGTGCCAGTTCCCCAAATGAAGTCTCAGTTGTCCTCAACCACAACACCACGCTTGAATGCCAAGTCAGAGGTACTCCTTTTCCCGCTATTCATTGGTTCAAAGATGGCAAGTGAGTATCTTCTGCGTATTTGTGGTGAATGTCTAGTTGATAGGAAACAGCTGTGTAGATGCATTTGGTTTCTCTCTCTTAGGTTTTCACAAATGTGTTGTTCAATGAACGTGAAGAAAAGACAATATTCAGAAAAACATATCTTTTATTCTTATGAATTATGAAGGAATTAACTTTACGAACATGAAGGAAATCAGACTTATTTGAAGCGGTTAGTCAGTCACGCCTGTCCGCTGGGAGGGTTCTGCATGTTTCCTGCAGGACTGTGATAACAGAAATATGCAGACTGACTAAAGCATGACCTTGGGAGGATAGGTACATAACTTCTTGCATAAACACATCGTGAAAATCTCTCAAACAGTTTTGATGAGTGAGATCAAGCTACATATACCAAAAACATTCCCATAGCTGTAGTTGTGGTTATAGAGAAAAGAAAAGCAGTACAGTAACATGATATCTTTAATATTCAAAAATCTTAGATGTGTTTGGGAATACATTAATGCATGAAGATTTTTAGCCAATATGTGGAAACGAAAAATAAGAAAATAAGAGTAAAACTGTTTACAGGTTTGAAAATCAATCAGAGTTTCAAAACTTTTAAGCAATATATTATTAGATATTCACCTACCCTAAAAAACCTAAAATAAATGCCTATCAACAGACCAGTGGATACAAAAACTATGGTATGTGAATCCAATAGAGAACTAAGCACCTGTAAAGACAGATAATTTTGGGGCTTTTGCAGGTAAATGGATGCAACTTGAAATCATTGTGCTCAGTGAACTGAGTCAGACGCAGAAGGTTAAAGATTGAATGTTTTCTGTAATTCAAGAAACCCAGAATACTATCATTTCATAGAACTAAATGAGGATGACAGTGGGAGTTCAGTGGAAGGAGAGTGTATAGGAGGGTCAGAAAAGGGACAGGGGAAGGGTTTGTAATGCTGACACAATATATCTGTGCAGAAAATAGTCAAGTTCAATGTAAACATTATGTATCGCATATATACATATTAATAAAATGGGAAAATAAATGAAAACTTAGAATACATTAAATTAAAGTTTTTCCTAACATTTGAGAACTTTATACAAATTGTCATAACAAGAAATAATGAAAGATAATTCCATTTAATTATGTAAACAGATAGTGGCTTAGTAAAATCAGCAATATATTTAATTATCTGTTATGTGTCTAAGTCCTACAACTTAGTAAAAACCAGCTGTGTTTTTTTTCTTAAAGGAATTAATAAATTTTAGAGGTATGGTCTTAGACTATTTTATGCTTTAATAATCATGATTCAAATATTGAAATAAAATTTTTTTCAATCATGCAAACTTATTATAGTAAAAGTGGATCTGTATAGTAGAAAAGACTTCCTGGACAGCTGTATATAAGTGCTTTCTGGCATAAATGCTGTTCAATATTTATTATTATAAATGTATTCATAGTTACTGTAATACTTACTTTTTAGAGAAGTTGATTAAATCACTGCCCTTCATAAATACTAACCATTTATCCTATTATGAATACTTTTCCAGATATAATGATATGAACTTAAAAATTATACTGGTTGGCTTGATATTTCTATACTGTAATAGCAAACTTAGTATTTCTTTTACAGATGACAGAGAAATTTTGACTGTGCATACCAAAAATTTAAAATAAGACTGAATGAATTAAACAAATAATGACCTTACTGTGTTTCTATTAATATTAAATAATTTAAGATTAAATGAGGAAATTTTTTTCTTAATAATTACCTAACTTTTAGTAGTAAAGTAGCTTAATAATAGAAATACTAATTACATCATTGAATATTTGTCATTCACTTTAATTCATACTGGTGAGTAACTTTTATTTTAATTAATAAGAGAAAACATGTAGAGAAAATAGACCCATGGGGTAAAATTATCACTTTGTTTTTCTAGACCTTTATTTTTGGGAGATCCTAGTATTGAACTTTTGGACAGAGGACAAATTTTACACCTGAAGAATGTACGAAGAAGTGACAAAGGCCGATACCAGTGTACTGTGTCTAACGCAGCTGGCAAACAAGCCAAGGATATCAAGCTGACTATTTACAGTAAGTGCAGTTTTCTTGTGCATTTTGTTATTATTAGCCCTTACTACAAATTGAATAGCAAGGCTTGCTCTGAAGTTCACAGCTCTTTTCTTTCATATATTGGATTGCTACTTGCTTCAAAAGAAAGAGCTTATCTATCTGTCCGTTAAGCTGTAGCATATCATCCAGTTTTAAAGTATTTTATCATTAAACATGGATTTAGCCAAGTAATTTAATATTTTCATATGTTTTTACTGATGAGGTCAAGAATTTTCTAATTTGTTAGCACAAAAATTAATCAAATGTCTGCAGGGGATAGAAAAAACACTGAAAGTTGTGGAAATGTTTTAAATACAGTGAGCTTACAATATGCAGTTCATTCAGCTCCTCTGCTTTGATTCCGTGTTGGCCTTTGTTCTAAATGCATGGTAATACTTTAAATGCCTTACATCTGTGCTAGTGGGTTCTCCCCACAGTGCTCTCTCCAGAAATAAGGTAGCCCTCATTTTCACCAAAATTTTCAGAAATATCTAAAGGAGGTGACCAGGAAGTCATTGTTTTATTTTTTATTTTACAGATGTAGCCACAGGAATGCTATGGTGCAACTCAACTATTTACACAGTGAATGAAAGGATTAGAACTCTAGACAAGTGTTCTTGGTCCACAGATCTTGTTAGGATTCCACTCATTTTACTTTTTTTGTTTTTCCATAGTTTGTAAAGTTCAATAAAAGCTTAGATACTTCAGAATGTTCCTTCTCTATAGATTTTCCAAATAAAATCAGTCACCTAGTCACTATTACATTGTATGATTAGGTCCATTTTTTCATTGTACTTGTAACTATTTGATAATTGGCTTAATCATGAACTTGTTTCTGTCCAAGAAATGCAAACTTCTTAAAATTAGGCCTTTCTTCTACATATATTTTAATTTCAGATATATAACAACTCTCAAGAAATATTTGCTAAATGAATGAATGACCTATTATTATATATACAGTCCAATACAGTAGCTGCTGAGGGTCTAGTCTAAGTTGAGATGAGCTGTAAGTATATGGCACACTAGATATCAGAGACTTAATAGAAGATATGAATCTGATTTATGATTTCATTTTGAAATTTTATTTGGATATATTGAAGTAAGTAAAATGTATTATTAAAATTAATTTGCTTAGTTTCTTCTCATACTTCTGGGAAATTTAAAATTACAGATGTCATTTGCATTGTACTTTCAATGGGCAGCACTTGCTCAGTAGTTAAGAAAACCTGGGGCTTCCGAGATACAAAGTCTTATGTTCTGATACAACTTCTTCTACTTACTAGATTTTTGACTTTGCAAAAATTGCCTCACTTCTCTGAACTTCAATTTCCTCATTTACAAAATAAGAATAATAAGAATAATGATAATAGTGCCTATGTCATAGTTTTATTGTGAGGATAAAATTTTAGATACTTTACACATGAATAATTATTCAATTATCATTGTCTAATTAGTAACTGCATTGCCCCCAAACTTAAAGTATGTAGCTTGATTTCAGTATACATTAACTGTATTTCAAGTAGTTCTTTTTGTTAGTCTTTATGTAAACTTGTCCTAGCTCTCTTGAGTCAAACAAATCATATATTTAGCTCAGCTTTTAAAATCATTTCTGTCTGTGAATGAAGCCTATGGAAGAAATCAGTCATGAAAAGACATGTCCTGTGAAAGTGGGTAGCATAACTGAAAGATTAGTTGTACAAATGTCCAGGTTAAACAGAATGATCATTGTTACCACTGGCCTCCTACCAGAGCCAGCCATTGAAGCAACAAGTACAATATCTTCCCTAAGCTGTTGAGTAGTCTTCTCTACGCCGATGGATTGTTGCCAGGGTCTGTGATGAATACATTTTGGTGATTCAATAAAACACTTTTTTCTGTGGGACTTGGATTCTTTCGTTTTAGATCCTCTTGGTTGCCCTGTGTGATGCCCTCAGGCACTCAGGAGAGAGGGTTTCTGGAATGGTCCGAGATGAAAAACATTGTAGTACTGTGAAGTTTTAAGTACTGTAGTTGAAGAAATAGCAAGCTCATCTGCACCTCCAAGTGGATAATCTTAAACTTACTCTATTTTATTTGTGAAAATGTTTTCATTTCTAACATGGAAAGAAAGAAACAGATACCTTGCTTTGGCTGTGAGGAATATGTATGGAGATTTCAGAATTAGAGCCCGTTTGACACTAAAATTGATTACTTTTATTTCTTATTTATATACTGGTGTGAGGAGGAAGCATTATCGCACTGACAAGGTAGAAATGTACATTGTTTCTGAATAAAGAAAGAAATGGAGACAATGAGTAAAAATTTAGAAAGATGTAAGAAGAAAAGGAAAAAAAAGGAAAGATGTAAAGAATAAAGAATTTATAAGAGCTTTTACTGTGTTACTTTATTTGCGGTCCATGTTTGGAATCAGAGACATGAGAGCTTCTCTAAATTTCATAAAAGTCTTTGAGTGCATATGCATGTGTAATGTATTGGTGTTTTGTATCAGTGTCACTTTCCCTCAAAGAAAAGAAGTACAATTCTCCAGCAAGTATGCATGAGTTAAAATGAGTCAGAAGGTGAAATAGCTGTTTATCTGGCAAATGAAAGGAGTGGATAATATTAATATATTATTTTGGTAACCACTGCAAATGTTCTCTGAATAACTTTTCTTAATTTCATAAATGTAAACTATTAAAATAAATTATATTCAGAGCAAATTAGGTTTCTTTGAAAGACATTCACAAAGGATAGAATAGGGCTTATTTTTGAATCTATGTTCTTGGCTTCATGTATGTATCATACAACTAATTAGGCTACCCAAGTGATTTGGGCCATTAGAGTAAAAAGTCTGATACATATTTATAGATTAACATATGACACAAATAGCCTCAAATCAAAATGAAAACTAAACACCTGTATAAAAAAACACTTTCTTAGCATTTCAAAATGATAGCTTGATTTTATATCCATTATGTGATGTAGGGGTTGGCAAATAATTTTTTAAAGAAAAGCAAGATGCTAAGTATTTTCGGCTTGGTAAACCATGATACACAATATAAATACTTACAACAACACAGAAATAAATTTTTATAAAATTTTTGTTTATGAAATTCTTTTTGATTTTTAAAAAAGGCTTACTAATGGACAGTATGAAATTATTTCAAAGGTAGCATAACCTTTCATTTTGTTGGAGTTAAATTTGGTATTCCCTATTGTCAAGATCTGTTGCCAACTTTGAGCTCAGCCTGGGCAGTTCATCAGGATCCTGACTCGAACAATAAAAAAAGGGACTAGGGATATAACTGAGTGTGAACGCCTAGAGTTTGATCTTCACCACCACCACCACCACCACCACACTCCCCCCCACACACACACACACACCACACACAAATCCAGTACTAATATTCATCTGTTAATGATGATTCATAATGAGATTTTACCTGTTTTATCTTTAAATTTTATTTACCCAAATGAGTACTGCCTACTTCTGATATCACGTTATGAGATCATAATGATTTTAACTGAAGTCTTATCAATGCTTGGGAATTCTTTTGATGTTTGACTTTCATCATGTCCTTGCGCAGCCAACTGCTCAGTTAGATGGAAAGTCTTTCTGTTTGAAAAGTAAATTTTGAACACAGAACCTTCTGTTGTGTTTATATCAAACCTTTGTAGAACTAAACTTTGAGCTTAGAAAATAACATCCTGAGAATTTGTAGGGAAAAGATCAAGATCTCACTTCTTGTTTACACATTTGGCGCATGGGAGAGATACATAAAGAAGCTACATGTCACTTGTGACTAAAATAACTGAGTGATTACCGCGGTATCAACTGTATGTAAATGTTAGGTTAAATTTATTTAGAAATACCGAGTTGACAACACAGCAAATTTTCAAAATCATTTAGTATTCAATGATAGTGTTTGAGTGACCCTTTAGTCTCCACCCTGAGCTCAAAAAAAATCTGCATAACAAACCACTGTGAAGACTTGGAGCTGCCATGGGTAAGCAGAATACTCAGTTCTACTCTGACAAAAAGTTACAGAACTGATGATGTTTAACTCAATAAGAGAATAAGAGTAAGTAAAATACCCTGTTGACCCTACTGGTTCATTAATATGTGACTGTTTCACCCATAGTAATGTGATGATAAGTTGTGCAATGACTAAATGCAGACACCTAATTTTACATTTTAATAAGCTTTGTAAAGTTTCCTATTTTTACCACCATCAGTTGTGACAAGTCTTGAGTAGATTCCTCTTCAGGTTGTGCAATAATTTAGTGGGTTTTTTTTAAACTTCTCTAGTTTTTCCATGCAGACTGTTCTGACGTTCTAGTTTTCCTTCTTATTTAAATTTGTGATTGACTTCGCAAACAAACAGGAACCCCTTGACAGCACCAGTAACATCTGCCAACTTACCGATGGCATGAATACCCTTCAGACTGTTCCCTTTTTAAAAAATCTCACTATTAATACTGCTGCCTTAAATCTTCTTTTTTTTCCTCATTGAAAGGCTAATGCTCTTTAACAGATCAGTTTTCTCTAGATGTATTTCATTTGCTTACTGCAGCCTTACCTGATTTTATTAAATTAGGGCTGGTAAATGGCTTTCCTTGCTTGATTGACAAGTCATCATTAAACTTACTTTGATTATCTTCATTTTTGAACTCTATATGAAGAAAAATTGTTATTATGAGACACTCCATGTTGTTTTGTAAAAAGTTTTTCAATTATTTTTCATTTTTTTGGATTGAGAATACTGTGATGACTGCCTAGAATAACAGTGTTTATTCTTGTAGAACAACAGTAGTATGAGTACAAAATAAATACAGTGCTCTGCAGTTTAACAATTCATATTATGCAGTTTCATAATGGAAACTTCAACGTCTATGATTCTGTTCATATTTTTATACGAGGACTAAGCACTGGTGATAATCGTAAAATATCAGTTCCTGGTGACATGCAGGGAAAAAGATGTGCTGTCAGGTTGCAGCTGTGTCACTGAAAATCATGGTAAGATGAGCAAGTGTAGAAGCAGTGTGAATACCACATGAGTCTTTTTTTTCAACCGTGTAATTCTACCATTGTTAAGTGAAGTCACCAACTGTATGGAAAAAATTGAGTGACTATGGTCCAGTAAAATTTATAAAATTGATCTCAAAGTATAGTACATTGTGCCTTGAATTATATACAGGAAAAATGTGTATTCAAATGTTCATCACTGTGAGCTAGTTCTAAGAATGATGACTAGAAACCATGAAGGTGCTCTGCTCAGCACTTAGATCTTGTTTTCCAAATTCTTTCTCCTCTGAAAAGAATCAGAGTTTCATGGAGAAATTGTTAATTCTAGGGCTAGGGCAGGGAATGCAAAAGAAGAGAGTGTGGTTTATAGTAGTGCCAGAAATGAAAGAAGGATTAAAAATGTAAAAGGACACAAATGTGTCAAGAGAGCATAGAAACCCAAACTGGATGAATGCAGACTGCTTTGTAATCTAAAATAGAAAGTAAGTTTCCATGACTCCATGTTGATATAAATAAAAGATTAAATAAATAAATACACTGAGGATACAAAATTGTAAATCATTTCTGTAGATGTTCCCCACTCAAGGGAATCAAATCTGACTTACCACATGATATACACAGGAGCTGAGAAACTTGTCTTCCTTCAAAAGAAATTGAAGGAGGAGTAGCATCACCGTGGAAACACCTAGTGAATACTGCCTCAGCAGTGTCATCAGGGTTGACATTATCAGTGAGATTCACGTTGGTAGTTTGAACCACTGATAGGATTTGATAGAGTGGCTCTGTACCTCTGTGTTCTCCCTCTCGAAACCCTAGTCTAAAAACATTTCATAAAATGTAATAAAATTTAAAACTTTATTGAGATTATATTGACAGTTTTAGACCCATGCCATCAGAGTTCTGCAGAATTTCTGCTATTCAAACACAGTTCTGGAACAACCATATTCAGAATACCACACAGTCTTCGCATGGTAGGGGAGGCCAAAAATGTGATTGCTGAATTATAGAAGACACACATGTAGCCAATTAGATGAGTACAACTGAAGGAAAGGACCATAGCAGTTTAAAAAAAATGACAAAAGACAAAAATTAAAGACACCCCAGCTGTTATCAGTAGCAGGTTTTGAAAGCTTTTCCTATTTAATGAGGAAACAACATACGGTTGTACCGTTACTACCTTGGCCTGATTTCAAACTTGAGTTGTCTAAATGAGATTTTATTTTGTTTTGCTCTGTTTGTTAAAAGTAACTGTAATTGATTACTGCAATATGATCTATTGGACTTAGAAGAACCCCTGAAACTTAATCTATGATTTACAGTTTATACTGAAATCTGAAACCAGCAAAAGATGTGATAAGAGATTGTTTTGACAAGACAGGCAACTAATTATCAGCAGAAGAATCACTACTTTTCCGTCTTTACTTCATACTTAATTTAAACACATTATGTAAACATGTGTGGCATTTAGTATTTTGTTGCAGATGCTAAACTCAGAAGACTATTTTTGGTTGTGAAATTTTTTGTAGTTCCGCCAAGTATTAAAGGAGGGAATGTCACAACAGAAGTATCAGCATTAATCAACAGCATCGTTAAACTGGAATGTGAGACCCGGGGACTTCCAATGCCTGCTGTTACTTGGTATAAGGATGGCCAGCTAGTCCTGTCCAGCTCACAAGCACTTTACATGGATAAAGGACAGTTCCTTCATATTCCCCGTGCACAGATCTCTGATTCAGCGGCGTACACATGTCGTGCAAGCAATGTTGCTGGAACTGCTGAAAAATCATTCCATGTCGACATCTATGGTGAGATAAACATATACCTTAAGTGTATACCATACTCCTTATACTTTCTAATAGGCTGACATCCAGTCAGTTCACTAGTAAAACTTAGTAGGTTCAATATGCATGGATAGATGGAATGAAAAACATTGTTATGATTTTGGAAATCTTTTTATAAAAGCTGAAGTAAGCAAGAAGTGATAAATTTATTTGATGACTATTTGCCCATGGGAATGGGAACATCCAGACTTTTGGCTCTTATGGAAAAGGTAAAAAAAAGTTATTAAGATTTAGATTACTCTCCACTGTCTTTTGTAACCCTATCCATGCAACATATTCTAGAATAATTGGAATAGTTGCTGAACCAAAAATATTTTTCCTGTACAATTTCAAAGGAAAGGGGAATATGGACAGTTTCTGTGGTCAAACTGTATAGGAAAAAGAACCACCCCTTATTTTATTAATTCACATTTTGTGACCTCACAAAGAATTTGCTTGAAATGTTACTATTTTTCTGCCTAGTTCCTCCAATGATTGAAGGTGATTCAGCTGTACCTTTGAATAAGCAAGTTGTTGTTGCTCATTCTTTGACTCTGGCGTGTAAAGCTGCTGGCAATCCTCCTCCTGTACTCATGTGGCTAAAAGATGGTGTGCCTGTGAAAGCCGGTGGCAACATCCGCCTAGAAGCTGGTGGGAAGAAGCTTGAAATCCTGAACGCCCTCGAAGTCGATCGGGGACAGTATGTATGTGTGGCTACCAGTTTGGCTGGAGAAAAGGAAATCAAATATGAAGTTGACGTCTTAGGTAAGTAAAGATATCATTGCCTGGGCTCTCAAATTCACAGTAAAACATAATTAGTTTGTTAAATTCTGTTTATGTGTAACAGAACAATCTAGATAAGGGTGGTCTGTTCAGATCTGAGCTACAGAATAATAAGAGTGGATTTATAACCAGATGCCCATGGTCAAGTACCTTACATAAATCTTTCACTGATTTTGATGGATATTCTTTATGTTTTTGTAAGTGCATAGATACATTTTTGACATCTATGACAATGAGCTACAAGGTAGGGTTTTGTCTTAAGCACTGGTTTAGACAGTCGTTTCTGCAGCTTGGAAAAACATCTTGCAACTTGAGTCTTTGTATCTTACAGATTGAAGGTTTTTGCATACATGTCCCAGTGTTTTTTTGGGGGGGTCCCTTTACTTGTTCTAATGAAAATAAACAATATTGAATATGAGTCAACATTGTATTTAAATAGAATAAATAACCCATGTTGCAAAAGAAAATTCACCATATGCCATAAGTACATTCAGTGATCATCCTGTTTATCATAAAATATTTTGATAATGTATGCCAGATCCCCTTCGCATATCAAATGGGTACATCTGTTACCAACCTTCTAAACCACCTCTTAGTAGTGCTGGCTCTGACAGTGTGCTTTTTCTCTTGTTAACTCGTCCTTGCATGTCACACACTTCCTGTTTTCTAGTGCCACCAGCTGTAGAAGGAGGACATGAAACTTCTTACCTCATTGTGATGGTTAACAACCTACTGGAGCTCGATTGCCAAGTGACAGGCTCCCCCCAACCGACTATCATGTAAGGGTTTTGGTATGCCTCTAAATACCTCCTGCTTTGCCATGTCACCGTTCCTGAGCGATTGTGAAAGACTTGCCACGTCATTAACATGTTGGAATTATAAAATATATTTTCTGTCCCTCTTTTAAGTGAGTGTTCTCTTAAGCAGCATACAAAGCAGCTTTTACCTGATACTTAACAACATATAAACTTGTCCAAAAGGAGAAATTTTCTTACATGATCTTAGAAATGATATTTTCAGCTGAAAAGGTCTGGTAGGCATTATTGATGTCAGACTTTCTTGGGGCAATAAAACATGTAACAAACCACTAAAGAAAAGTTAGTGACGGAAATGTTAGAGAAATAGGGGGTGTTAACATGCACACATGCTGATGAGTTCTTTTTTTTTCTCATCTCTTTATTTGCAAAGCATTTGTTAAATACTTTCATTTCCACATTTTGGTGGGATACGCAAATGAACAGCGAGGCAACTCTATGAATGTGATATTTTAACACAAGATCGGAGATCACATAGAGCTGGGCCTGGTGACACAGCCTACAGTCACAGCATCTGGGAAGGCTGAGGCCGAAAACCCAAATTTGAGCCCTGCCTGGGAAGTTTAGCCATTTAGTGGGTGACTCTGTCTCAAATTAAAAAACCCAAAAAGTAAGTTTGAGGGTGTAGCTCAGTTTGAAAGCCTGGGTTTCGATCCCACAATTTAAAAGGAAAGAAAAAGCACACAAACACACAGACACACACACAGACACACAGACACACACACACACACACACACACACACACACAGAGACACACAAAACAAAAAGAAAACTAAAAAGCTTTCAAAATAAAAAAGCTAAATAGTAAATGGTAACATAAAAGCATAAAAATTCAAAGCTATATAATTTGAGTATTCATAAATTATTTAACATTGGTTATTTTGTCCACTAATATGAAATAATGTATGAAAAGGAATAATATGTCAGACCATTTCCTTTTACTCGAGACCCACAACTTAGTAGAAGAATGAACTCAACACACAATTATAAAATATGCCAATGTCTATGTTGGGTCAAGTTTCTTTTGTTCTTTTACAATTGATTTTAGAGAGTGGCTAGTTAGACAATTAGGCAGATACAGATATGCACACATATATCTCATAAGAAAATATTTATTATTTACAATATGTACCCCTACTTCTTTTTACTTTGTTTCTAGGTGGCTGAAGAACGGTCAGCTAATTGACGAAAGAGATGGATTCAATATTTTACTAAATGGCCGCAAACTGGTTATTGCTCAGGCCCAAGTGTCAGACACAGGCCTTTATCAGTGCATGGCATCAAATGCTGCTGGAGACCGCAAGAAGGAATTTGAAGTGACTGTTCATGGTATGCTGAAGAAGGGACAGGAGTGTTTCACTCTAAGTTAAATTATACATGACTTCATTATCAAATTCAGCTCTTACCTCAGTAGCCTAGATAAATCTTGAGTTGTAGGAGGTAGAGTGGAAGATGTGAATTTGAGTTAAATAGTGTTAGATTTTACAATCACTTTTCTGACATAGAGACTCAAATAAAAGGTGAAAGTTTTGACAGGATTTAAATGTTAGCATTGAATTCTATATAAAGTTTCTGGGATCTGAGGAATGGGACTAATTCCTATAGAAGAGGCAGACAGCAACTTCCAAGGAGAGGTTTGGGTTAGCATTTAAGGGTTTAGTCCAAACAGGAGTGGTTGAGAATTGAGCTGTTTCCAGAAGTGGGGGCTGAGAGAGTAACAGGAGGATCCAGGGCACTTAAATGCATTCACAGCACTGGCATTGGATTAGGGTTTTGACTCTCTGCCAAGGTATTATGTATCTCACTTGCCAGGGGAACTAGGGAGGGTAGGGAATGGAACCAGAAACAAGAGAGCCACTCAGATGCTCCAAGAATAAAGGTCTACATATGTTGCCTCCATCTTCCTACGGTGTCTGCAGACTTATTTTCTTGAATTGTTTTAGTCCTACTTCCATGATGAAATGAAGATAATCTTATTTCTCAGTCTCCATCCCTATTCCTCTGGGAAGGAAGATAGCAACCCAACTTAAATCATGTTAGAAACCCAGGTTTGATCAGTTGTTACATGGTAAAATTACCACTAGATTCTCTCACTGATTTAATAAGTTCTAGAGAAAAGGAGGGTTTTTAGTGATTGAGAAAATACACCAAAAGGGATAAACAAAACACATACATTGGATTGCAATAACCATAAACCCATTTTGCTATTTTTTTGGAGAATTAAAGATCCATAGTTAAGAAATAAGTAATATCTAAAATTGCTAAATTAAATGCATGGGATGAAGTAATTTTACTAGTTGTTGAAATGAGGATTTTTGCTTTTTTTTTTCCTAAATTTGAAGATTTCAGATGCTTTCATATATTTTCTAAGTATTTGATCTGCTAAAAAGAGTTTCCTTCCTTCTCTCCCACTCTCGTTTCTAGTTCCTCCAACAATCAAATCCTCGGGCTTTTCTGAGAGAGCTGTGGTGAGGTACAAGCCTGTCACTTTGCAGTGCATAGCCAATGGTGTTCCAAATCCGTCCATCACGTGGTTGAAAGATGACCAACCTGTAAATACCGCACAAGGGAACCTCAAAGTAAGTACAAACATTCCTAGTCCCAAATTGTAAAAGCTGCATAGTACTCTCCCAGTATTCCTTTTTAATTATAGATTTTTTCCTGTTGAGCATGAGTTGTAGGCAGTTTATTAAAACCATATATGAGTCTGAGGGCATCCCAGTGATATAGCACTTGCCTGGCATGTGTGAGGCCCTGGATTTGATTCCTTACACAGCAAACAAAATAAAACAAAAGCTAGCTATATATGTTTCCCACCTAGTTTTTGAAGTAAAGGTTAAATGACTTTAACAATGATATAGATAATAAATTGAGTCATTATTTTGATAATGCTTAGTTTAGCTGTCTAGTTTTTTAATGAAATTAAATAAAGATTAAATAACCTTAGCCATGATATAGATTTAGGTTGGTACTCTTATTACCTTGACAATGCTCTTTTTAGCTCCAGAAAGATTGTCATTCATCTTATGGATGAATAATTTTAGTAATAAACTAATTAACATATACCAACATGTTCTTTATAGACTAAGATTAAGGAAATAAACTACAAAAATTATTACATAAACCAGAATGAAATAAATCTAGAAAACTATTTTTAAACTAATTTTTGAACTTTGTGAGGGAAAATACTCAGTCTCTGTGAGTAACCACTTCTGTGTCTTTCATACTGACGAGTTTTTTGCACCTTGTTTCTCAATACATATTTGTTGAATTAGTAGGTATTAGAACAGCTAGTAGGATCAGGTTGACTAATACGAACTTGAATCTGACTTAGAATAAGTTTTAGTATAAAAGTTGTGAGTTCTTTTCCCAGGTGAAGTGATGGATATCCGTATTTTTACTATACCTGTTCTTAATCCAGTGGAACTGATATCACAGTTTTATGCTGCTGAAAGATTTGGTACATATCCTTTAGACATAGTGCAGCAGTTATTTATCTGGGAGACAGACATTTATCATGTAATCGTATAAAAGTAGAATTTAAAGCTGTAATGAATGATTTTAAAAGGAAATGAAGGGCAGTATAAGTAATATAATGTGAGTTTTTTTGAGCATGAGAAAAAGCTTATAGAGGAAGTCTTTGAGCACAGTCCTGAGGAATATATTGGAATAAATGCATGAACTCATGGACGAGAACCAAGTAGAGTATTGCAAACAAGATTTACCTAGGCAGAGAACTTCAAAGAAGAGCAAGGTACCCCTGTAGGAATCTAAAACAAGCCAGTGAGCTAAGGAAGAGACAAAGAAAGGTGGTATTGGAGAAGACTGGAGAGTGGTAGGAAGACCGTACATAAGGCTAATGATTTCATTCTTATTTCAAAGCAATGGGAAGGTTTTCAGTAGTTTTAAGGGAAGAGAGACATAATCGGTTATACTTTTAAATGTATTATGTGTCACTTATTGATGAGGATACATCCTGAGAAATGCATTATTAGGGCAGTTCCACCACTGTGCAAACATACTCGTCTGTACCTGTACAAACCTAGATGACACAGCCTATTATATACCTACGCCATATAGAATGTATCATCATAAAGGCAGTCCATCATTGACTAAACCATTACTATGTGGTCCATGACTATAGAATTTAGAATTTTTCCAAAATAATAAAACGGAGGAGCCAAGCTTAGATATGTAAAACCAATTAGAGCCTATTTGCATTTGTCTAGGAAAGAGTGATAGAAATTTGGACTCACGTGTTGGCCGTGGATATGAGATTACTTGGATAGATTTTAGAGTTAATTAGTCAAATCGTGAAGGGGGGCAGAGTTGATGAGAGGCTGTTAGAGACTAAGGTGAGAGAGAAGAATGTGCCAAAGGAGTCTCCCGTGAATATCACCTGCATAACTTCATGGATAGTGTTGCCATCCGATAAGGTGGGATATGTGGAGGAGAACAGTTTGACGGGGCGAAACTCGCAATTGGACTTTTAGACCTTTTGGAGTTGAGGTGACTTTGAGACAAGCTTGTACAGAGATCAGGACATCATTGAATGTTTGGTGGTAGAAGTCAGCAGACACCTGTGGCTGGAGGTATGGATACCTTAATGAGCACAGATGAATCAATCCAAGTTGAGAACAATGAGAGGGAACAAAAAGAAGAGTCAGCCTAGTTCAGAGTCCTAAGATATGGTGGCATTTAATTGCAATTAAAGATATGGTGGCATTTAAATGCAATTAAATGCCATAGTTGACATTCCAGAGGGGAACGTGAATGTGTGAATGGTTTGTTTAACACGCGTAAGCTGGTAAATGTGTGAATGGTTTGTTTAACATGTGTAAGCTGGTAAATGGGAGTTTCCATGATGGTTTGGGGAGATCATCTGGGGTCAGAATGTGGTGAACTATGCTGAGTTTGGATTTCATTCTGGGCAAGGTGAGGCGCCATGAATGAGGTTTGAAGGAGGACTAGGGAAAGGATCAAGTTTCCCCTTTAAACATATTCTCCTGGCAACCGTGTGCATGGTAGATTAACAACTGGGGAAGTTGGAGACACTGGAACATCAGTTAGGAGGCCATTATGTCCCACAGTGGCTGAGGAAATGGAAAACAGGGAATCTGAAAAACACGCAGTGGTATAATTAATAGGTATCAAAATGAAGGCCAAAACCCAGATGATTGGAATAAGTACCATTAAGCAAGACCGGGAAAATGCAAGAAGATTTTAAGAGGTACAGGGGGAAAAAACATAAGTGTGTTTCTCCACAGGTTATATTTCACATAGTAACTTTTGTAGCAGATAAGCTGGAACTAGGAGGATAAAGCTCAGGAGAGAAGTTGAAGAGAACACTGGATTTAGGAGTCTACATACGGTTTTTCACTAAGGCCGTGAGTCAGGATGAAACTTAGCAAAGGGCAAAGATTTGTGCCTGTGGGACAGGAAGAGGATGCACATTCTGTAAAGTATCTCCTAAGAAATTCAAGGAATAAGAACTAAGAGAGTACTAAATTTTTAACACAGAGAAAGTATAGTTTCAATAAGTAGCTAGTTGCTTACCGAATACTGTAATAGAGATTAGGGAAGCGTGTTCACTTTACTGCATGGGCTACTTTTTAGGTATTGGATCTGGAAATTAATGGTGACCTTAGAACAGTTGGCTTCAAAGAATGTCCTCTGAGTCACTAGCTTCAAAATGGTGGAGTCTAGCTATAATGGTTTTAAGGGGAAAATAAGAGAAAGCCTGCCAGAAAGATTATCTGCATTCCAATTATTCATACTTTTTAAATTTTATTGTTCTTCTGGCCTCCATGACAATTTAATCAAAAAAGATTGTTGTTTTAAAACTATTTATGAAGTGTTGTATGAATATGGCCATGTTTTTTTCAAATAGCTTAAATTTTCATCACATTCTTCACAGTTCAGTGCAAAAGTCTTTCATTCTGTAGAGTTTTATGACTATACCAGCAGGCCAGACTTAGGTTACTTTTTTTTTGTTTTCCAGTGAAGAAGGGTAAACTTTTCAATCAAATTAGCCTGGTTTCTTATGCAGAATTATATGATCTGGCTCTGTTCTATCAAGACATAATTAAGATATTGGCATGAGGCTTTAATTAGATATTATAAATTTAAATGAATTTTTCTATCTCAGTGTTTTCAAGTCCAAGTGCAAAGTACAAAATGCTGCTATGCTTTCTGCTCCCAATTAGATACAGTCTTCTGGTCGACTTCTACACATTGCCAAAGCCCTGTTAGAAGATGCTGGCAGGTACACATGTGTGGCTACCAATGCAGCTGGAGAGACACAGCAGCACACTCGCTTGCATGTGCATGGTAATGTAGTTTCCACATCTCAACAAAAGAATATTTTATGTTTTTTAAAGTACAACAGGCTTCTATTGAATTATAATATAAAAAACAAGTTTTTGTCTGCATGAGAAAAATCTATAGATGGTGTGTATCATAATTATAATTGCTCATATTAGGATGATCTTCAGTTTTCAGCTTGTCAAATAAGATAGGCAGGAGTCTGTAAATAAACATAAAGACTTTGCATTCTGTTTTTTTTATCTATAACTTATCTGTGTTCTGTAATCTGTCACCTACTGTATGAGATATTTTGTGGGTAAATGGTATCACCCGTTCAGAATCTTCTGCTTTAATAAAAAGCCGAGGAGACTAGGGAGCAGAGCATTAATATTACAGAGTAAATAGCGACTGGAGAAAACTCACGGTGTTGAATTCTTCTTATTTGCTTCTGTGTGTATTTTCATTGGTTTGAATCAGTGAGCTAAGATTTATCATCAGTCCTCTAAATGTTTCCTTGAAAAAAGAAGTTATTTCCTCAGTTCTGAGTAACTAAAGTGCATTATCTGAATTTAACCATTTTAGAATGGGCTTATCATGATAAGGAGATTGGCAGCAGGTTGATGCTGCTGTTTTTAAGTTACCTCCAATGTACTGCATTCCTAATAACATCGCCTGTCTTCCTAGTGCTCTTCGACAGCTGTTTCCGGAAGTTGCCTAGGTTTCCACCTCATCTAAAAGTGTTCTAGAGGTGAACCTTCTTCTCCTCTCTGCCTGTTTCCTCTTTAGAAGCTCCATCTCTCCTCCTTGAATATTAAAAACACTGTTTCCTGAGCCCAGGTCCCAATTACCTGAAGCAGCATCTCTGGTACCAGTGGTGTGTGCACAAGTATTTGGAGAAATATTGCACCACACACTGAGTACTGATTTACAGATTTGCCAAATAGTAGAAAATAACTCAAAACAAGAGCCCTTGGAAGAGCTTAAGTATTCCACAATGAAGAGGAGCCACAGAAAAGAAAGGGCAGAATATTAATACTAAGAAAGCACAGATCTGTAAGCTAAGCTTTGAATATGGTGACAAAATGTCAGTTGGCAGGAGAGGCAACTAGGTTACATATCTATGTGGAAAATTATCCAAGAGAAGGGTAATCAGTTGCAAAACATCTGGGTTGATATGAGAAGCCTAGTCACTGGCAAGACTTACTAATAATTGCCAAATCTGTTAGACCATGTAAAAAATCTTATTGATATAAATTGCAGAATAGAGGTAAGATACTGCAATCACTTAAAACGCTTCATCCAATATGACCTTGATTTGTCTATATATTAGATAATCTCTCTGAATGGAGAGTAAATGATGACATGAGTTTCTAATCTAATACTAATATGGAATTTGTAATCTAATACTTTCATCCCGGAGGATGCGTCACTGTGCCCCGGATGCATGGGGCTGCAAACTTGACTGTGCCCTCTTGGTTGTCTCTCCTTGTCACTGCAATGATAATAGGATATGTTTAGAAAGTGCAGGAATTTCTAATGCAAGTCTAAAAAGATCCTTGTGGTTAGAAAGGACAAGTTGATGTATCGTAAGAAACTTTGTAAGAATAGAGTATGAAACATGACCAAGACAACACACCTTGAAATACTTGAGTGTTGTTTGGAACTGGGTTTCTCCAAGTATGGTAGATATCATTCAGTTTCACAACAGTGTGAACCAGTTCTAGGAACAGTGTGAGAAACTGGAGAGATCCTAGTCTTTTTTTCACTCTCCGGATTCAAAACAGTATAACCAGTGCCAGTGATGTGTATTAAGAAAAGTATCAGCAAATCTATGGGGAAACAATTGCCATTTAACTTAGCTCAACTTTTAATTTATTTAACCAACTCTATAGCTATTTTTGAAGTCAGGATTTGTCTTAGTGTCAGTCTTTATTTACTCTTGAGTAATGCATTCACAAAATAGACATTTACTACAGTTATCTGAAACATTCAATCCTGAAATCCTCAGCATTCCAATTGTTTAATATTTTCTTTTTATAGAGACCTTAGATACTTCAGTTATTCTCAATCGAGAGAGAGAGAGAGAGAGAGAGAGAGAGAGAGAGAGAGAGATCTTTCCAGTAGCTGAAGTAAGGATACATGGTCCCTGGACTAGAAAACCAAGTCATAATTAAGAGAAGAGGAACATTCTCATAGAACTTCCCATTGAGAAATTATGTTTATATAAAAGGCAAGAGACTTTAGTAGGTCGTCTTTTTGGTCATCAATGTTTCTTAATTCTGGAACTTTTTATCCTGTAGACCAAACTATGAAATTATATCTCAACCTCAGATATTTGCCAACTGAGACAGATGTTTCCATAAACAGATGAGCATTTGAGGTCTACTCACTCAATCATTCATTTTATCTGCTTATAATTATTTTGTAGGAAAAAGTTAAGGTGAAGCCACCAGAAGTCAGATGTGAAAGACCAAAGCCCAGTCTTCACATTTGGCTTCTGCATTGTCAATTCATGCCTACAGGACACTAAGCTTAGATGATAAATTTCTAATTTGCTGTAGAGTCCTCATCTTGGGAAAAATACTGATACCTCCTAGTTGGGGTTGTTGTGTGAAGATTCAATGAAAGACTAAAATCCTTGGCTTCTAGCCAGCATCTGCAAATGGTAGCGTAAAGGCTGTTTTGGCTAACCTAATGTTTGGCTCCTGGTCCTTCTCTTTGCGCCATTTCAATAAAAGTATCTAAAGTCCTGCTGCCATTGCTGCAGGCCAAAATCCCTCTTGGGTCTGTATTAGTTGTCTGGTAAAAACATTAGTAGAGCACCCCTTAGTTTTATTTTTTTTTAAGTATTTGTTTGGCTAACTCTGCTAACACCCACTCAAAAAAAGATTTCTCTATCATCTCTGTGTTTTCTTTCATAACTTTCTTGTGGCCAAAAGGAGAATTGGGATTGCTCTAGGGAACTTTTTCTTTTCTTTTCTTTCCTGTTTCCTTTCTTTCTTTTCTTTCTTTCTTTGTTCCTTTTATAAATGAGTTCAGATTGGGATTCTACCATACTTTTTGGTATAGGTGAGTTTATTTCTCACTATTTTATAATGTTGGTGGATAGGGAAAATTAAATCACTAAAATCACGTTAAAATCAGTTATGTACCCATTCGTGCTTAACCAGGATTTGAGTCAATTCAAATTCTGTAACTAACGGAATAGGCTGAGTCTAGTTCATACTGTGACATGAAGATATTGTGCATTTGGAATGATATACACATGCAGCCTTTGGAAGAAGGAAACCAAACAAAATTAGTTAAGTTGTATAAAACTCATCCAACTGCCTGGAGAATGTAGATATCTTATTGTAAAAGTGTTCTCTTAAATTTGAGTAACCATTTAGATAGAAGAGAGTGATATGATTTGTATTATGCTTGCATTTTATGTAAAAATCAAATTTGTCCTCTGTTTATTGATTCACATTGAATTTCTCTGTATGTCTGGTTCTTCGGGCAATGAACCATCACAGGCAGGATTGTAATTTCTTTAGCAAATAGTCCCTTTAGGCATCAGGAGATTTCCTTACATCGTCTCCTGTAAATTCCACATGCTGGTAAGCACACCCAAAGGGCATTCCAAAATAGAGGCTTTTAGTTTTTCAATTGTTTGTTTAGTCACTCAACATTTCCAAAACATACAAGTTATGTGGTGGCTATTGCTGCAGGAATAACTTCTCCTGTGAAGACAAAACACTTCTGGCTATCACCCTAGATACAGCAGAGTAGACAGGCCAAATTTAACGATTAAGCAAAGTCCAATTTAGTGAACCAATGACTTTATCAGGGTTATGGAGTATGGTGCAAGTTCCTTACAGGGGCATGGGGCTCTCTACAAGGGTATGCCTGTGGGTGACTTACAAGCCTGTGGGTGACTCAGAGGGCAGTGGCATCACTGAAAAGCCTACCTGCTGTGTGAGTGATGGCAACTCACAGAGGCTGCACCCTGCCGCAAGCGACTCACCTTAAGGTACTGCTCCTCTGCTCAGGACTTGACCCTTGCCTCTTGGGCTCAAGTGCGCCCTCCAGAGGGTGCTAGCCGGCAGCTGCTCTCACTGTCTTGCTGTCTTGCTCCTCCTTTTTTCCTGCTTATCGCTCTAGCTCTATGGTCCCAGCACTCTTGTTGAGACAGGGTCTCTTGCTCTGTAATCCAGGCTAGTCCAGAATTCACTGTGTAGCCTGTGCTGGCCGTAAGCACATGGCAGTCCTTCTGCCTCAGCCTTCTTTATGCTGGGATTATGGGCATGAGCTGCCACACCCACTTTATATGGTGCTGAGAACTCAAACTCAGGGCCTTAGACTTGCAAGGCAAGCAGTGTAACCACTGTGCTCTTCCTCCAACCCCTTTTAAGCACTCTTAAATACCCTAGGCACAACATCGCTGCACATGCCCAAGGTGGGAACCGTGTGCCAGAGGGTATATGCCACCACCTGGACGGCATGCCCCATGAACAGGAACTCAGAAACTACAAGCCAGAGGGCACGTGCCCTGAGCCGAGCTCGTGGGGCTCCCTGGCCCAAAGGACTCCACCTAGTAACTCGTAGGGTGCACACCTGGGAGTTGTCCCACTTCCATGCAAAAGAGGCAGGACTTGCTCCACAACAGCTACCTTGAGGAAACTGAATAACCATTTGAAGTAACATCTTTAATGTTTGCTAAATCTAGCTGAGAAGACTTAATGGAAGCTTTTAAGGAAAGAAAATATAATTTTTTTTCTCTTTGAAGTAGGCTTTTTTCTTAACCTCCAAACCTATAAAATAAAATTCTATTAAAATCCAAGATCTTTGATTATTTCTTAAGCATTTACGATTTTGAGGTTATCATTCACATATAGAACATAAATATAATTCACCTAATAAAAAATTCATTCTTTTGTAAAATTTAGTGCTTTCTAGTACATTTGCAACAACTATCCATCACAATACATTTACATAAGATTAATCTTCACTGCGATCTGGTTCCAAAGAGTCACTATTTGACTCCAACTCCAGCCTGCATGCTCAAAGAGAAACCCCTTCCCTTTAGCAGCCAGGCTTCATTTCCAATTCCTCAGGTTCTAGCAACAAATCATCTGTTTCAGTCTTTATGTTTTTATCTGCTGACATTTTGTTTTTAAAAACTAACATTATGTGAAGTGATATCTAGGTTTTTTTTCTTGGCATGTTTTGAAGATTCATCTGGGATACTAGGTATCAATATTTCATTCCTTTTTAAGGCTGGGTAATATTCTATTACATAATAATACCATATTGTGTTTATCGAGCTTAAAAATAATTGGGTTATTTTCTTTTTTGAGTATTATACATAATGTTGCTAAGAACATTTATGTACAAGTCTTTCGGTAGATATGTTTTTATCTGTCTTTTCTGTAGATCTAGGTTTGCAATTAGTGAATCATATGGTAACTCTGTATTTAACTTTTTGAAATTTGCCAAACTTCTTCAAAGTGGCTATCTTGTTTTTATATTGCTATCAGTAAAATAGGTTTGTGTCTGGAGTAACCCCCAAAACTTCAGGTATCTATGATACCATGTACAATTGGGAGGTGGGGCCTGCCTGGAAGGGGTCGATGCTTGGGCCTTGACCCGGAGGGGTGTGTGCTAGCTCCACCTTTCTCCTGTACTATAAGGATCTTAATCTCCAGCTATGGCCCTGCCATGTGGTTCCACCATTTTCAGCTGCCCACCTATTAATGGACTATGACCTTCTGAAACTGTGAGCTAAAACATCAATCTTTCCTCCTTAAAGTTGTGAGTGTCAGGTATTCTGCCCTAGCAAGGAGAAAGCAACTAAGACATGAGGCTTCTAAATTCCTAACATCTGCTAAGATTTTTATGGACTATTTAGTTATAAATGTGAGTCTGTATCTCACTGTGTTTTGATTTACATTTCATTTACCAATATTTTAAAGTATTTTCCCTGTAAGTCTTATGCTTAAGGCTTGTATCCATTTTAAGTTGATTTTTGTGTATAGTAAAAGAGTGGGGTTTAGTTTCTTTTCCTTTCTTTTTTTCAATGCATATAAAGGTTTTCCAGAAACATTTATTGAAGAGAATATCTTTTTTTCAGTGTATGTTCTTGCTGCCTTTTGTGAAAATCGTTTTACTATGAATATGTAGATTAGCTTCTAGGTTCTCACTGGTCTGTGTTTGGGTCATGCCAGTCTGTTATGTTGTTTCATTTATTATCACTGTGATGGAACTTTTGAAGTCAAGTGTTGTAATACTCACAGCTTTGCTCATTTTGCTCAGAATTACTTTGGCCACTTTGAGATCTTTCGTGGTTCTGCATAATGTTAAGCATGTCTTCTGTGAAGAATGTCATTGGTATTTTAATAAAAATCATACTAATACACATTGCTCTGGGAAGTATTAATGTGACATATTGATAGGATCAACTCTTACAATCATGAATATGGAGTCTCTTTACATTTTTTCTATGTGTCCCTGTCTTCAATTTCTTTTATCAGAGTGCCACAATTTTTTATTACAGGAATAATGCACTTCATTAATTAAATCTATTCCCAGCTATTTTGTTTCTTAGTTTTTAACTATTATGCCTAGATTTTTGATCTTGATTTCACTCTCAGCAATTTTGTTACTGTTGTTTGAAAAAATCATGGATATTTTCATGTTGATTCTGTATGCTACAACCCCACTGAATTTATCATTTTATAGTGTTTTGGTATAATCCTTATGTTTTCTGCATGTACCGTGTCATCTGCACACAGGACAGTATAGCCTTCCTTATCTCCTGTTCAGATTCCCTTGTGTTCTTTTATAATCTCATCACTCTAGCTAAGACTTCAATACTATATTGACTAAGAGTGATGAAATTTTACATCCTTTTTCCTGATCTTAGAGGAAATGATTTCACTTCATCATTCAGTCTGATGTAGGCTGTGTTTGCGATATAGTACTTGTTGTATCCAGATACATTGTTTTTTGAGCATTGTTATAATATGTTACTGAATTTTAGCAAGTCCTTCTTCTGCATGCATTGAAATGAGCATATGGTTGTTATCCTTTGTTGGTGTGTTATGTTTGTAGGTATACATATGTTGAATCATCCGTGCAGTCCTGGGCAAATCCCACTTGATCATGGTGTATAATCTTTTTCATGTGCTATTGTATTGAATTTGCTATTATTCTATTCAGATTTGTTGTCCCTTTTCTTTATTAGTATTATTTGGTTACATGAAGCCTGAAGCATATTACATCAGCTTCCCACATCCTTCCCTTCCTCCATTCTTGCCCTCCCACTTCTTCCCTCATTCCCTTCCCTCCTTTTTTTTTTCTATGTTCATCAGGGATATTGATCTGTTTAATTTTTAGTTGTGCTTTTTGTCTGTTTTTGATCACTCATACTAGCTTTGTAAAATGAAATTGGAAGAACTTCGCTAATTTTTCTTAATTTTACCAAATTTGAACTTACTTTTTTTTATTGTTTGTACTTTTAGTATCCCAAGAAAGCATTGTCTACTCTGGTATAACAAAGATTGTTTACTATGCCTTTTTCTAAAAGTTTTGTAGCTTTGGCTCCTAGATAGCTCTTTGATCATTTTAAGTTAATTTTTATGTATTACATGAAGCTGTGGTCCAACTTGCTTTGTGTGTGTGATTATGCATTTAGTCCCTCACCACTTGTTGATAAGACTGTTCTTTCCCCCGAAAAAACATAGCCATGGTATCCCTGTTGAAAAATCATTCAACCGTAGCCAAAGAGTTTATTTCAGTAATCTCAGTTCTCTTTCAACGATTATATGCCTAGCCTCAAGCCAGTATCTTTCTAGTTTGATTACTATAGCTTTGTAGTAAATTTTGAAGTAAAAGTATGAACTTTCTATTTTATTCTATTTTAAGATTTTTGTTGTTATTTTGAGTTCTTGAATTTCTGTGTAAACTTGGTTTATCATTTTCTGAAAATGAAGAGCCAGCTGGACTTTTTGATCAAGACTGCATGCAATCTGTAAACCACAGGAATATTGCTATGATAACATTACTTGGCTTTCCAATCTACAAACATAGGTCTCTTTTAATTTACTTAGATTTTCTTGATTCATTTATTTCAGTGATGTTCTAGAGCTTCCAGTGTAAAGGATTTGTACATTTTTAGTTTATTCCTAAATATTTTCTCTGCTGATGTGATTGTAAGTAGAAAATTCTCTTAATTTCATTTTCAGATATTTTATTGATAGTATATAGAAATATAAATCATGTTTATGTATTGATCCTACTCATTCAATATTGTACAACCTTGCAGTACTCATTGATTACTTGATAGTAGTACTCATTGATTACTTGATAGTTTTTATAGATCCTATTGGATATTCTGATTGTGAAATCATCTTACCTGTATATGGAGGTAGTTCAGTGTTCTTTGTGTTTTCAGTGGTATTTGTTTCTCTTTCCTAGTTGCCCTGAGTAGAACCTGAAATGCAATATTGAATGGGAACAGCAGGAATATTGTCCATATTTTGTTTCTGGTATTAGTGAAGACCTTAAGGTGTTCACCATTAAATGTGATGTTAGGTGTGAGTTTTCCATCGATGTGCTTAACATGGTTGAGGAAATTCCTGTCGGGTAATTTTTTTAGTTATGAATGGTTTAGATTCTGACAGATACATGTTCTGTTCATGTTGAAATGACTTTTTATACCTTTATTTTACAAACATGGAATACTTATAGTCTTTTATATTTTTAATCATCTGTCTTCTTAGCCATACCACACAATCTGTTTTCTACCGTGCAGTATTCAACTTACTATGAAAATTTGTTGATTATTTTTGTGATGTATATTTTCTTTTTATTGGCTATCTTTGGATTAATTGTCTCGTAAAACTATCCTAATAGAATGACTTGAAAGTGTCTTCTCTCATATTTTGGAAGAGTTTGTAGAGAATTGTGTTAATTCTTTAAGCATTTGGTAGGATTCAGCTACAAATTGGTAGCATCTTGATGTTTTCTTGGTGGTAAGGTTTTGATTCCTCATTCATTATCTTTTTGATTATAGGTTTCTTCTGACTTTCTATTTCTACTCTAGTTACTTTCAGTAGTTTTGTCTCTAAGAATTTTCCTTGTCCACCTAGGTTTTCTGATTTGTTGGCACATAGTTGGTTATAATAGTCCTTTACCATCCATTTTCTTCCAGTGAGGTTTTTAGCAAAGACCCTTCTTTCATTCTTGATTGTAGTTATTTAGCCTTTTTTCCTTTTGTTTTTGTTAGTTTTGCTAAATTCTTTCTTATATCTATGTATTTTCTATATTGATTGATCAGCTTTGGGTTCGTTAATTTTTTCTGTTCTCTGCTTTATAATATCCATAACTCTAATCTTCATTGTTTTTTCTATACCTTTGAATTTAATTTACTCTTCTCTAAAGTAGATCAAAAGTTATAAATTTGAGATCTTATAAAATATAGCTTGTACCACACTAGAAATATCATTTTCAGTTCTGCTTTACGTGCATCCAAATTTTGATACATTGGTTTTGCTCATTCTTCTCCAAAGTTGTATCTTATTTGTAATTTCTTCTTTAATGAGGTTGCTTAGAGGTATATTACTTAATTTCCACATATTTTTGATGTTTAAAAATTATTTTTGATTCATAAATTTATTGTAGAGAATATGTTATGTAATTTGAATCATTTAAAATATACCCAGAATTGTCTAATGTTGTACATACAGACTATCCATGAAATGATTCAAGTTCATTAAGAATATATTTTCTGCTACTGTTGCGAGGTGTGTTCCATGTGCACCTGTAGTGTTATAGAAGTATTCCATTTAATTCCATCCTTTATTGAAAGTGAAATAATGAAGTTTCCAACTTACGTTGTTGAATTTTTGTTTCTTTCATCAAGTCTGTTCGTTTTCGTATGTTGAACCTCTCATTTTAGGTGCATATGTGTTTATAATTTGCAAGCCTTGAGAAGTTGACCCTGTGTATCCTTGAAAGAACATAAAAGCCTTGTCACTAATAACAATTTTAGTTTTGAAATACATTTTTGTATACTTTTGTTTCTGTTTCTTTTTGTTGGTACTAATTATGTCATGTAAATATATTTTCTATCCTGCTCTCAATCTTTTAGTATATAAAAAGTATTTTTCTTTTAGACTACATGTAGTCAGATGATGCCTTCTTTCAGTTCCTTCAGATAGTCCTTGCCTTTTGATTGAAATTCATTTATATTCAATATATTACAGAAAGGGTAAAGATTTGTCACTCCTTATATATTTTTATACTGTACCATTATTTTGATTTTTCATTCCTCCATTGTTATCTTTCTGTAGTAAATAGATATATTTTCATGTAATAATCTCTCTTGTTCCCCAGAGTTAGCACCTTAGTAAATAATAATAGAGTTTCAGTTATTACGAGTTGGTCTTCAAAAGCATGTTGAAACTTTTCCCTTCTATTGGTCCTTTTTCCTCCTTGACCTTTCCTTTTCTTTGCTATCTGATTTGCATCTTTATCCATCATCTGTGCATCAATAAAAATGTATGAGTGTTGACTTATGCTATTGTCTTAAGAGAAAAAGGCAGTTCTGTCTTTTATGCTCATATACATAGTTACCATTACTGCTTTTTCTATTTGTGTACTATTTTTGTTTCCATTCACTCTGTAAGACTTCATTTAGTATTTCTTGTAGGGCATGGAATTAACAATGAATTCTTTCAGTTTTGGGGGGATTTTTTAATTTCTTTTTTATTTTTAAAGGACAGATTTACTGGATACAGTGTTATTAATGGGTAGTCATTTTCTTTCTGCATTTAAACTATCGTACCACTACCTTCAAACCTTCATTTTTAAAAAATAAGATCCTTATTGAACCTCTTTGTACATGGTGTTTCTTCTCTGTTGCTACTTTTAAGATTCTCCCATTTTTTTTATTTTAAACAGTTTATTCTGATGCACTTTGGTGCAGATTTCTTTGAGCGTTTCCAGCTTGTATTTTATTAAATTTTTTAGATACTTGGATTAATTTTATCTTCAAATTTGAGGAAACTTCTACCATCATGTCTTTACTCTTTTCACAATGTTCCTTCTAGAACTTTCCTCATAGAGTGACTGCCTAAGTCTGGGAAGATCTGCTCAGTTTTCTACAATTTTCCTATTGCTTCTAAAATTGAATAATCTCAATTGACCTTTCTTCCAATTCACTGATTCTATCTTCTTCCAAGTCAAATGTGCTGTTGAACTCTTACTGTATTTTTGAATTCTAGAATTTCTATGAATTTTCTCCTAAGTAGAATATTTAGTCATTTTCATGGGCCATTTCTTCTCCATTTTCTGCACTTGGGTCATGCGCTCTTATTTCTTTACATATCTCATTTTTTTGTTAAAAGTGGATATTTGTAGTATATATTGTGTGACTCTGGAAATTATGTGACCCTATTTCAATAGATTCTATTGTAATTGTTGCTACTGGTTTTTTTTGTTGCCTAAGTGAGTAAGAAAAATATTAGCATCTGCCAAAGTGTCTGTATCATAATTCTAGAATGTATTAATATGTTGTTACATCTTAAAAAGAATTAAGATTTCAGATGGAATTAAGTTTCTTAATCAGCTAGCCTCAAACTAGGAAGTTATTGTTGTGTATCTGGATGGACCTAATGTATTCATAGAGGTTATTAAAAGTGGAAAAAAGAGGCAAAATATCAATGTGACATAACCTTTGACACCCTCCTACCCCGTTGAGATTTTGTTGCCGTCTTTGTTGTTATTCTCTGCTTTTATATTTATTTCTTTATTCTTACCCACATTTTTGCATTAATACTTAGTTTAGATACTGAGTCAAATGCTTAGAATATTTAACTATTCTTTACTTTAAAACATATTAATTAGTCTTTAAATTTTTCTTTTTATTCTGTACTGCTCTGATGGCTTTCCTAGGGTTTAATATTAATCAGTCACTCGAATGTATATTTTCCTAAGCCTATATGTTTTTTATTTTCTCTTTAATGATGTTTTCCCCTCATAGATAGCTTGTGTGTCTGTCATTGATTTATATTCTTTTTATATTAGTTTTATTATATACACTGATAAAATATTTCTTTAATATTTTTGTGTTCTTGTTTTCTATTTTGAAAACGGGCCATTGGCATTTGAATTTATAATATATATGTCAACAGATACTCAGACATATAATATCTGAATGGATAATTTTACCTTTCATATGCTTTATAATGTTATTACTTGTTTCACTATACAGTTAATATCTCCATGTTGAACAAAATGTCCTTGCTTTTAACAAGATTTGCTTTTTTTTTTTTTTGAGACAGTCTCGCTTTGTAGTCCAGGCTGGTCCTGAACTCACTGTGGAGCCCAGGCTGGCCTTGGACTCAGGGCTGTCCTCCTGCCTCAGTCTCCCGAGTGCTAGGATTACAGGCATGCGCCACCACCCAGGTTTTGTGGTGCTGGGGAATCGAACTTGGGTACTTAGCACTTGACTTAGTGCTTGCTAAGCAAGCGCTTTGAACACTGAGCCACTCCTCCAGCCCCTAACAAGGTTTGCTTTATTGTTTAATGTATAGAAGACTGTTGTAAAGGATTATCCGTGAATTTTAACATTTGAATCGGTATAAGGTTTTGTCATGTTTAATGATTTTTAATCTTACATATCAGTTTCCCAGAAATTAATGTCAGATTGAAATCTAGATATATGTTTGTACAGCTCTTTATTGTTAATAGTTCTTGGAATTTTTTTTATCCACTTGGATTTTTTAATTAAAAATCTTATCGATCCATAAAAATACTTTAAAAGTCTGTTAAGTCTATTTTAAAAAAAAATCACCAAAATGACTTAATAACAAAAATCACTAGTTATTTCATTAACCAAAATTATTTATGAGCATAAGATATTAATTTATAATAAAGCATGTAGGATATTTTTCAAGGATGAAAGACTGATATTGTTTGAGAGATGATACTTGTAAATTTTCATTGTTTTTAAAAATGATCAAGAAGTCTTAAACAAGGAAATGAATATATTCATATTTATGATCTTGATTTATATATTTGATTTCTGGTGTATTCAGTTCTAGTCACTTTCTTGATTTCTCTCCTTATCTTCCCTTTTCTGCTTTTAGATAGTATAAGAGTTAAATTAGCAAACCCTTAAAATGTATTCTTATGCAAGCTTCAAATGCTAGTTTAATCTACAGTATCATGTCCAAATATGATAACACCTCTAGTTCCCTCATAACATTTTTCATCCTGTAAGCCTTCCAGATTCCCTGAGATACTTTTGAAAATGTCTCACTTTGCTGCTGCACTGCCTTGTTCTCTCACTTTGTGCCTTCATACTTTCCAAGTTCCTATCTTCCAAGCACATTAAAATAGGACAGAAACCTTAGTGACTACTCAACATTGGCACTGCTTTTTCTGTTGTATTCAAATTTTATATCAAGGGGGAAAAACTTGCTAAGCCCCCAAAATTCTTATTTTTCTAAAATAGTTTACGATAGTATTGTCTGGTGTATATTAGGATATTTTGAGGAACATTGATTTTTTTTTTCCTCACTGCAGAAGTTCTAATGGGGTAGACTGCTTATTGATGAACCTAATGTCATCATCAGGACAATCAAATGAATTAAAAAATTAAAAATACTCAGTTTTTGCTTTCTTTTAATTTCTTCATCCTAGTAATTCATAATCCTAATCTGGGCACAGAGAAATGGAGCTCCAGAAAAACAGTTTTTTTCCATTCTGTCCTTCATATCTACTATTATTTTTTGATCTACTGAAAATTATACATTATTTTAGTCCATCTATACCAGTGTATACATGCAAGAGAAAGGAACAAAAAAAAGTTATAATGCCCACTGAGCAAACTTTGTTTTAAATATCGTATTCATGGGAAGTAATTGTCTACCTGGGCCTCTTGCAGAACCGCCCAGCCTTGAAGATGCCGGGAAAATGCTGAATGAGACCGTGGTGGTGAACAACCCTGTGCAGCTGGAGTGCAACGCAGCAGGAAGTCCTTCGCCTGGTGTGTTTACTTTTAGAATCTGCCATTGATTAGCATTTTACGATTTCTAGGGAAAATTGAAGCTGTTTGTGAACATAATATTAATGACTAATGAATATTCCAGAAGATATTTCAAGCATAGAACAGTGATATTATTGGAAAGAGGATCCATTTGAATTGAGTCTGCTTTTGTTTACCATGTCTTCAGTGAAATAATTTGCCCACTTAATGTTAAAATGTGAAAACATGGTGTTTAGAGATAGAGTTAATTCATTCTCAAGACCCGTTAACCACACTCTTAGTATTTTTCCCTAAATTATCTTCTCTGGAAAATCAGCCTGAAAATGTTTATTTAAGTGGATTGAGTTCAGTATGCAATTGTGACTATTTTAGCTAAGTCCAGTTTGGCATATGAATTTTTATGGAAAATTTTGCAAAACTCTTCTCTTCTCCTCTTTTCAGTTATTACCTGGTACAAAGACAACCGTCCACTGTCAGGTTCCACTGGTATAACTTTCTTGAATAGGGGACAGATCATTGATATCGAAAGTGCTCAAATCTCAGATGCTGGCATATATAAATGTGTGGCCATCAACTCCGCTGGTGCCACCGAGTTGTTCTACAGTCTACAAGTTCATGGTAAGTGCTACTTCTAGATTCATCTTGAGGCAAGGAAGCATGCAAGATCATTCATTGCTTTTGTAAAATTAGGTACAACTATTTAACAGTGTATGATGGTCATCTTTATTTAAGGGCCAAGACTGACAAACATTCTTATTCTTGATTCTTCTTCAAATACTCAATTTTCATATGCAGTTAAAGTTGTTTGCTTTCAATGAATTTTTGAAATCATCATTGATATTCTTGTCAGCTAATGACAGTAACCCTGTGTGTAAATTCAGTTGAACAATTCAGAAATTAAAGAAATGCTTCCAAATTACTATCTTTGAAAAGTGTTTTTAAGAGCTGTTGGTAGCCCAAGACTCAGAGGCTAAGACAGGAGGATTGCAGAGAGTTCAACACTATCCTCAGGTACATATTCAATTCAGGAATAGCCTGGGCCACAGACACAGACTCTGTCTCAAAAAAAAAAAAAAAAAAAAAGAAAGAAAGACAGACAGAAAGAAAAAAAGCAGTTGGTAGTAAATAATCTAGTAGATACAGTTGGGGAGAATACACACACCCATGCAAGCATGCATGAAAAGCAAGAAATAAAAATCCATTCTGACATTAAAAAATGGTTTCATAAACTATCAAAACTTCCAATTCTTCATCTGTAAAATGGAGACTTATTTTTTATACTTAGCACATAGGATGGCTGGGATTAGACCTCAAGTAAGAGATGTGAAATGAACTTATCAGAAGCAAACATACAAAATAATGCATTCTTATAGATATTATATGTTGTTTTTTTATTATTTTGAGATGACATATTCTGTGTTAACATGTTTTTTCAGTGCCCCCGTCAATTTCTGGCAGCAGTAGCATGGTGGCAGTGGTAGTTAACAATCTGGTGAGGTTAGAGTGTGAAGCCAGGGGTATCCCTGCCCCAAGCCTGACCTGGCTGAAGGATGGGAGTCCTGTCTCTAGTTTTGCTAATGGACTACAGGTATCTTTTTTTCTTTTTCTAATGAAATCAACCACCTACTTTTTCAATATGGGTAAGTAAAAATAGCAGAATCTCTTGAAGATACTTGGAGAACAAAGATTAACAAATTTTGTTTTAAAAATACACCTGAACCCACACTTAAAATACACACACACACACATATGCACCCATAAATACATGGACACACAATTGAAATTTCTGAACAGTTCATTTAAAACTGAACATTTCCAACAGTTCTCTTGTGCCATATGAAGGAGCGGTATTTGCTCATTTGCTTTTTATCTTTTCTAGCTGCTTGCACTGTCTCTCCTAAGTACAAGGAACATTTTTCAGTAATAGGAACAGCAATTTTCTAGTAGAATTTATATTTAAATGTCTGGAAATAATAGCCAGAATGCCACATAGATCATATATACTTCTATAAAAATATCAAAGAACAAAATTTAAAAAGTTATAATAGAAACAACTTGAGAAATGAAATTTGAGTCTTATAAAGAATTTAATGTATGAATGGCTCAAAGTTAAAATACAGAAGCAAATATATAGGAATTCTTGGTTTTATTACGTTTCACTTTCTTGTTCTTTGCAGATATTGCATGTTCCACAAGTTGAAGGTTTGTGCCAATCCTGCGTTTAGCAAATTGATCAGTGCCATTTTTTCCTAAGAGCACAGATGATTATTGGCATCTTTTAGCAATAAAGTGTTTTTTATTAAAATACATGTACTGGTTTATGGTACAGTGCTGTTGTACACTTTATAGACTACAAGAGCGTGTAAACATAACTTGTATATACGCAGAGGAACCAAAAATTTTCTGTGAATTACTTCTGTGGGATATTTGGTTTATTGTAGTTGCCTGGACCAAATCAAAATATCTCAGAGGTATTTTGCATCTAATTTGAATTCTATTAGTTTTCTTTTTTCACTGTGTAGTCCAGGCTAGCCTTGGTGCTGGGATTACAGGGATGTGTCACCATGCCCAGCTTTGCACAGTGCTTAGGAATTGAACTCAGGGCCTTGTGCTTACAAGGCAAGAGCGTTAACTACTGTACCGTTCCTCCATCCCGGTTCAGCTTATTTTGACCATCCAATCTTTCAGACTTTGGAGTTACAGAAGATTCCAGGTTCATGTCAATATTTAGAGGAACCTCTGGATCTATACAGAAAAAAGATAATTATTGTAGCTAATTAATTTATTTTCCTATTACTTTGTTGTTGATTGTAGCTTATCTGTTTATTCAAAGAAAAATTAGGAGATTGAGTTTCCCCTTTTCCAGCTCCCCTCCATCTTAAGTGGTTTTCTCTGTATGTGATGCATACAATCTGATCTTTACTTGATGCTGTATAGACAGATTTGCTTTCAAGGCTGTTACCAGTCTTGGTTCTTCGTAGTCTCTCACACTCTTCCATGGAGGAGATAAAGGGCTTGTCTATATGATGGCTGCTCTCTTTAAAATAGCCAAGTGAAAAATCTTCGTAGATGCTAATCTACCATTTGCATGGGTCATGTTGGTCATTTAACTCTCTCTTTGTCAATAGGTTCTCTCTGGGGGGCGCATCTTAGCCTTGACGAGCGCCCAAATTAGTGATACCGGGAGATACACCTGTGTGGCAGTGAATGCTGCTGGGGAGAAACAAAGGGATATTGACCTTCGGGTATATGGTGAGATATGCTATAATTATTCTTGCTCTAATATAAATATATCTGGGTCTTAAGCTCATTTAAGAGAAGTTATTGACAACAAAGTACAATGACCAAGCCAAGAGTAATGATGTATGTCTGAAATCCCAGGACTCTAGGAGACTGAGGCAAGAGGATTGCAAATTTGAGTCGATCCTGGGAAACTTAGTGACTTAGTGAAACCCTGTCTCAAAATAAAAACAAAGACCTGGTGATGTAAGTGCAAAGGTCCTAGCTGTACCTCAATACAATAGACTCAATCCCCAGTGACAAAAAACAAAAAAGATCGGTGAACAGAAGAATGATCCTACCTGATAAGTCCAAATCAAATTCACTTTCTTCTTTATATTTGACTTTGACTGGATTTTCATTTCTTAAGTTCTAAGATATTAAAATATGTACATCTAGCCTGCAGAGTATTGGTTTTATAGAGTAAATGTACATCCAGCTTGTAGGGTATAGGTTTCATAGGGTACTCCAAAGTATGTTATTGGGGACCTCATGTCTACAATTTGGAAGGTATAACATTCTCATTAAAGCAAATATCTGTCCAAATACCTTCCTTAGTCTCTTATTCCCAAAACCACAATTTTAACAAGTGTAGTTCCTTGAAAAATGTTCTCCTTGTTATAACTTTGGACTGTATTCTACTATATTCTGATACAATAAAACAAGATAAGTGCATTTCTGAAAGACTTGTATCCCTTTCAACATAAAGTTAGAGAATAGTTTTAGAGATTTCACAATCTTTAACAGTTCAGCAGGTATAGTCCAAAGGCAAGATGATTTCGATGATTAAATTCAACAGTTATATTGGGTAGAATGAGAAGGCCAGAACACACTCTTTTCTGGGCAACAAACCCACACAACCCAAGAGGGATAACATGTAAGAAAGCTGAGGATCTAGACGGTGGAATGTTGTCCTCTTCTCAGACTAACAAAGAGTTGGAAACAAGAGACAGGACAGAAAAAAACAAACAGAATTCTTTACTAATGTATATGTGTAACTATAATTAGATTTAATTTGTGTTTTTTAAAAATGCTTTATTATTTTTGCACTTTTCCCTCAAGTTTAAAAATCTGCTTTCCCTTTGATTTTGATTCAACATTTTTAACTGTAAAGTAATTGAAAGGAGAATATTTAGAAATAGCATTATACAGTCTTACATTGTTTCTGATTTTCACTTGTACAAACATTTATTCGTAAACCCTAGGAATAATCTAAGACAAACAGTTTCACGTAGTTATGGTATGTTTGAGCCAATAAGACCAAATACGACCACAAATTACTTTGAAGCTGTTAAATTAGCTATTCCACTTAGGTCTTTCTGTGATTAGTCCTATCAGTGCATCTATGGCAATGATATCTTAAGAAGTAGTGCTAATTATGCTTATTTTGCTACTCTTATAGCAGTCTTAATCTTAAACTTATCACATAACCTTTAGGTAGTATGTCGCCTACAAAAAGAAAATCTATTTTCTGCTCCTCATACATTTTCTTAACCTCATTGATTGCATGTGCTACTCAGTTTAGCCAAAGGAGCATCACAAATCTCTGCACAAATGCCTCACAGCTCTATTCCAGCCATTATGCAGGGTTTTTCTTTTTTTTACCTCGGATTCTTTAGGGGTTAGCACAAGCCCTGCACCCAGGAGCAGCAAGTAAAGGTGCCTTTCTGGTTGACAGCCCCATTCTCTCCAAAGCACGTGGGGTAGCAGAGAACCCTAACCCTGCTGGTTACAGAAACATTGTTACCAGCTGAGCTGTGTGGCATTCATTGTCATCTTGCCTCCTGCTGGGGAATTGAGCCTGAAACAATGGCTAATAGATGATAAGAGAATTCCTTACCACAAACATCTCATTTCTACCAAAGCATTTGGAAAACCCCTTAGGACTCATCTGAGTGCAACTTAGGCTTTCTTATGACAACAAATCAATATATATATATATATATATATATATATATATATATATATATATATATATATATATTGATATCATGAATAGAGTAAGTTTCCTACAATCCTGAGTAGTTATAGGCTTTAGTGAGAAATAGCAAAGGAATTTCTCCTCTGTGCTTTTTTGAAGTGGCCCTTTTAATATAGTCTTGATTTCACCATTTGTTTATCTTTTCTGAATTATTATGTATACAGGCCTAAAAGAGCCCTTGATAGATTATGGAGCCCACTCTCTCATTCATGACAGAGCTGTGACTAAACCATCTAAGACAAATGTTGTTTACTCTGTAATACACCCAAGAGAAGGAAAGCCTTGAATCTTCCCTATGAACACATTTGTATATGACAAGCCTCAGAGCCAGTGGAATCTAACTCTGATCTTATTTAAACTTTTACACATTTTCCCCTTTTATGTAATTGTGAGTATACTTTACAGCTGGTCATTGATTTAGTTCATTCTATGTTGTGTAACCCTACATATGTGATCAAGTACCAAGCGACTGGGGTAGCAGAGGGGGAAGAGAACACTAGACTAGAAATCAGAATACACCTAGCTTTGCTTCATCAAAACCTATTATCTGTCGTGCATTTTATCTACTATGAAGTAGAATTAGATTCTCTGCATTCCCTTTCAAATTTATCTTTTTTTAATATGCCCTTTTGGTCTATAGTTTTCTTTTCAAAAATATAAATATTGAATAGTATATTTTCTTTTACTTCATTGTTATTTCCAGACTATTGTTTGAGTAATTTATTACTCTGAAAACCTTAAGTAGTGACATCTAGTTCTAGAAATCTCTTGAAAGTACATTTGGTAAGAAATTCCAGCTTTAAAATGTCTTGTATGAAAAGGAAGTTGGAATGACTTCTCTTCAACAGAGAGTACATTAATCAGTGATTTATTTATTTACACTTGACTCTGAACCAAATGATGCAAAGAGGATATGTTGGAGTGATTATGATGCTTCCTCTTGAAAGAGCCAATAATCTTCTTAAGTGTATGTCTTAGTGATTAATGTAGCTAAATAAGTGTGTTGACCTGATTTATCCTGAGGGAAAACTCATCTTTTGTTTAGTTCCACCAAATATTATGGGTGAAGAACAGAACATCTCTGTTCTCATTAGCCAAGCTGTGGAGTTATTGTGTCAAAGCGATGCTGTTCCCCCACCCACTCTGATGTGGTTGAAAGATGGCCGTCCTTTGCTGAAGAAACCAGGCCTCAGTATCTCAGAAAATGGAAGTGTGCTTAAGGTAAATCTACGAATTTGTTTCATTGCTTATTAGTCACAAGCTCATGGTTTTGGTGTTAGCCTGTTAAACTTGCCTGTCTTTTAGGTGTGTTCTGATTTCACCATGTGCAATTCCAGGAACACCTTTTTCATGAGGTTATTAATATTTTTAAATTTTATACTTAATGAGATTTAAATATTTGTCCATGCATACTTGTCAACGGAAGCCATCTCAAAAATAATTCCACCAGGAAAATATTATAGCAATATCTTAAAGAGTGCCTTATCTTCAAACGTTTAACAAATCAGCAAATAATCATTTTTAGGTTTTCTGGATAAGGATGCAAAAATTACATGTATCTCATATCCTCATCCGCAATTTAATATAAATCTATGAAAAGTTAACATCTCATAGTTAAGGAATTCAGTCAGTCCTTTAATATGTCTGATTTAAAAATTCGAGGGCTAATACCTATAATACCTTTGGGGAAGGATAGGGAAAGGTGAGGCCCTGGTTACCTGGAAAAATCTTGGAAAATTACCCAGCTTCTTACATAAAGATAAGGATGAAAGTGTTAATTAAGGAAAACAAGGAAGGAAGGAGGACTTAAACGGAATTTACAGAGCAGAAATGTGTACACAATGTTGTAGTTAATCTGAGTGAAGTAGAATCCATTTAGAGCGTCCACCTAAAGAAGGAAGACTAGAGGCCTATGTGTTCATGACTCAATGAATATTTGCAAAATCCTCCTATTCACTCTGCTGAGAAATCTAAAAGGTAGACAAGTAATCTGCCCAGTTAGTAAATCAGAAATTGGATTTGAACAGAGAGATGTCAGAACCCATGGTACCAACAACATGTAGTCTCCTGGTTGAGGAAGATTATTACTGACAAACAGAGGGAGTCTTACGGAGTTAATGGATAGTAACTGTCCCCTGTGGAAAGGGATGACGGTAAGCTGAGTCTCTTACTCATGGAAGATAGAAGCATTGGGATAAGTGAAGGGGAAATGAAGGTGTATGTTAGAAGAAAAGAATGGGATTTTTCTTGGGAATTCAGACCCCATAATAATAAAAGAGCTGAGAGAGAGAGAGAGAGAGAGAGAGAGAGAGAGAGAGAGAGATCACAATCACTGATGAGAGATAGAAGGACAAGCCAACTGATTGACATAGGTCAAAGGGAAAAAGAAAAAAAGAGGGATATCGAAGCACTTCTTGTGCTCAGGAGCAGAGCCCAGCATCCTAGAAAGCATCTGGTAAAAGTCTTAACCTTCAGCTCTTACCGAATGACAGAGGGAGACGGTTATGGACTACACATCTTAATGAGTATAGTAGTTTGTTTCTTCACATAATTGTGAAAAAATCTTGAGACCCATTGAGCTCCACCCACTAAGGACCTCAGTCAGACATCCTGGGGTGTGCAGGTCTCATTGATAAAGGTAGGAAGTCTCAAACCTAATTGATCAGGTAAGCTGTCTTACCTATAAGCACTGCTCAGAGTTATTTACACATATCTTTATCCAGATCCAAGAAAAAAAAACATACTATTGATTTTACCAGACACTCACTCAGCACTCAATATACGGGGCTCTTTTCTTCCCATTCCCTACCCCCAACTCTCTGTGCAAGCCACTGCTTCCTGACGTAAAGATCCGGTAATCCTCAGTGTGTCTGTCAACTGTGTAACTTTGCGGAATCTGGATCTCTTAATTGGTTCTGAGATTTCTTACCTTTTGAATGAGGAGGTTACATTTTTAGCACCTTTAACTCTAATATTCTTTCCTTTTTCATGTAATTGCATTTCTGTTGCTTACGTAACTTAGTAAGTCTATTGACTACCTACTGGGTACCACTAATATGCTAAATAGTTTCAGTGATCACTCTGATTCCATTGATTCTTACTCTTTTGAATGTTTTAGAAAATGTTGACTGTACATTTATTTGGCAATAAGTCACATACTGTTCATGGTGTCTCTCACATTTTTACATGTTAAACTCTTTTATATTCACATCTTTCATATTCTCAAGTAGATTGTTTCTCAAACCAGAAACTGAATGTGATGTTACACTTCTTTTTATTTTTTAACCCACAGTATCTCTCACAAGATTTGTAATAACTGCTGAGTGGTTAATGAATAAATGACAGGGAAAGAATATTGACATATATTGCACATAAAACATGAAAAAACTTAATTCATACTTATTCATCTACTAAACCCCAAACTGGGCTGTAGGAAATTGAAGTGGAGTGTAGTTATTGGCTTGAAGAAGTTTATAAACCCAGTGTAGGGACAACAAAAAACCCATCTCTAATAAACCAGTAACAAGTTTGTAATATTAATGATTTTCCTGGCTATATAAGAATCAGTTATTTTAAAAATAAATTATTTTACCAAAAAATGTTTCTTTCTGTTTATCCACACTTTATTTAAAAGACTTTAAACCACTGATACAAATCAGATTAAAATAAAGTATGACAGATAAAAGATTTTGAATCTTGGTAAGTGCTGACTCTAGGTGAGTGTTGAATCTACAAGAATTCATTTTTTGGTTCCTTGTACTTTTTATATGTTTGAAAATCTCTAGATAAAAATCAAAAATAATAGATCACAAAAAATTCATAGAAAACCCCTAATTGTGAAATAGCAATATTTTTCAAAGCCTGATTTTGATTTCAGATTGAAGATGCTCAAATTCAAGACACTGGCCGTTATACTTGTGAAGCAACAAATGTTGCTGGAAAAACTGAGAAAAATTATAATGTCAACATTTGGGGTAAGTATGATCAGCCTCTAGGAAAACAATATGTCCTCCATTTTCACCTTTTATTAATTGTGTTATTTTTGAATGACATTCATCTATGTAACTAAAATGGTTACAATACATACATGGATTGAGTTGGTGCTAACTTGTCCTCGTAAGGCCTAGACTTTACCTAGACCAGGTAAAATGAAGGCCAAATTCTGTTTGTGAATTGAGTGTATGAGAGAAAGACTTAACACTCACTTGTGTGGTAGGAGATAGGATTACTAAACCCATTAAGAAAAGTTATGGTCACTTGAAACTTTCCCTGTTGTTGCTTGTTAAAGTAATTCTTAAGAATAGTCACATACTTTGCCGTGGTTATCGCCCCTTACTAATTTTTATAGAATACTCCCGTTTCTGGCATGTTCACCTGTATTTTAAATACTGCTTTAAATTCATTTGTGATATATGAATCCCTTTTAACTTTGACTCAGTTTACTTAAAAATTTTAATTACTGAAGCCAAGAGATGAAGTTTACTCTTTGAGGAGAATGGAAGCTATGCAAAGACTTGACAACCCAAAGCGCTTCGTTCACTGTGAAGGGAACAGGAGAGAGGGAAATACTGGGTTAGAAAAGTCAAAGTGGGCAGGCTGAAGGATGCATCTTAAGTCACTTTAAAGGTATAGAAGGGATTCTAAAAGTAGTAGGGTACAATAAAAAGATTTAACACAGAGCTGAGATTCTCAGACCTGTATTTCAAGAGTGGGTAGAATCCTGAGATTTTAGACATATGATCAGGAAGAATAAAGAATAGACGTCTGCATGGCTTTGCCAGCTGTGCTGTGAGGACAATGATGTCCTCCCCAGAGAAGGAACAGAGGTAGCAGAATTTAATTTTGGACTAATCAAGTTTGATAACACTTCTCAGGCATCCAAGTTGAGGTGTCATTAGTCAGCTGGAATTTAGAAAAAATTTAGAACTCAGAAAAGATAGAGGCCCTGGGTTTTACCAGAAAAGTATCTAAATATCTGCAATAATTCAGCTTCTGTTCCTACCATTCTGCATATTTTGCTTCCTGTTTTTGTTGAGTATTGCTCATTTACTTTTAATATGATGTTAATGTTTTAGTGGAACCTTTTTATTTGAATTGAAAGTATTAGGGAGATTCTGTGTGATACGAAAAAGTGTAAAGACTGTATTTGTACTTTGTGTCTTTCAGTGCCGCCAAGTATTCAAGGTTCTGATGAGCTTTCTCAACTTGCAGTCATTGAGGGGAACCTCATCAGTTTATTATGTGAATCAAGTAGTATTCCACCTCCAAACCTCACTTGGAAAAGGAAAGGTCAGTTTTCATCCGTTATAAAATTAAATATTAAAATAAATAGTTTTAAACTAGCATGTCATTTTATATATAAAAAATACTTTTCTGGGTCTGCATATTAAGTGTTATACAGGAAAATTGCTTTACATTCAATTTCAACACATACCACTTCTGTGCTAGTCAGCTGAAAATCTTTATTTTTAAGTCTGCTCCTCCAATATAATCAGTTTTCTGCATGAACTGATCATTTTAAATCAAAGACATTGTGAGTAGCTGGGATCCTCAAAACTGTCATTTATATAGCTGTGGTTTCTTCTTTAAAAGAGATTTTTAAAGCTATTTTCTAAATTAGATATTTTTCCTATATTTATGACTCTTTTGCAGTGTTAGACTAAGATTGAATTCGGTAGTTGGGCAGATTTTTAGTTTATTGATGAACAAAGTTTTACTTATGCCCACCAAGTATCAGACAAATTATTTCAAATTTTTAGGTTGTCTAAATTTTAGCGCTTTACTTTGCTCAAGGGTAGAGGATATGTTGCCCTGTAGGCTCTTGACTGAGGCCCTGAATAAATGCAGATATATATTTGTTGGAGTATCATACAAAATTCTTTGTCCTTTATAATTTGCCACTGACTCTGTCATTTGCTGTATTACAGGCTCTCCAGTGCTGGCTGACTCTGTGGGGCGAGTTAGGATGCTATCCGGAGGCAGGCAGTTACAAATTTCAATTGCTAAAAAATCAGATGCAGGGCTCTATACGTGTGTGGCATCGAATGTTGCTGGAACTGCAAAGAAGGATTACAATCTGCAAGTTTATAGTAAGCGACTGATTAACTAAGCTTTGGACACACTTTTTTTTTAAAGCTTTTTATCCTTTATTTTTCTTTGTTGTTGTTGTTGTTGTTGTTGTTGTTTTTTAAGATAGGGTCTTGTTCTGCAGTTCAAGCTGGTCCTGAACTCACTATGTGGCCCAGGCAAGCCTCAATTTCACAGTAATCCTCCTGCCTCAGCCTCCGGAGTGCTGTGATTATAGTTGTGTGTCCCCATGCCCAGTTTATGTGGTGCTGGGGAATACAGCACAGGGCCTTGCACTCGCTAGGCAAGTACTCTGTTGTGCTATTCCTCCAGCACTACTTTTCTTTCATATCTTTAAGATTCATTCAAAATAATATAGTTATACCTTTCATATGACCTGCAAACTTAAATTGTGCTGACATAACCAGAGAGCTGTGACTTCTTTCTGGCTGTTACTTGTTCCGGAATACAGTCCATTCTGTCTCAGCTCTCCAGTAACAAACATCAGTATGCCTATAATTTTCTGGAAGATGAATGGTGAATGTGTAGAATGTACAGTGAGCAGGGTGTTAAAAATGAAGTATATTTATAATACATAAAAATATTTTAAGGAACACTTGTTTTAGACATTATGTTTTTAGAAACGTTTAGAATATTTCATTTAATCTGCATATGGGCTGTAATATTAAACAGAACTACTAAGTGTTTTTCACATATATAGAACTTTAACCTCAGAGATTTTTCCATCCAACCAAGATCACATCTCTTTTGTGTGATAGAACTGTCTCTGGAGCACAGGAGTATTGACACTGGCCTACTTTTCTTCCCAAAAACATAGGTATGGGAATTAGTCTAATTTTTGTTTTTAGAATCAACATCAGGTAAATTCATCTGCAAAGTAATAAAGTAAATAGCTACCAGTGGCTTAAACACATATATTTTCAGTTGTGATGAGAAGTCTAAGATTGGAAGTCAGTCAATGGATTGATTAGCCGCTTATTCACATCAGGGCAGGAGCTCTGGAATTGTCCCTGGTCTTTTCTTCCCTGTCTTAAATAGTTGCTGTAATTATATCAAGTTATGTTGAAGGCAAGGGGAGGTTATTTTTCTTACACCAGAAGAGTAAAACATTTACTGAGCCCCAGGGAAGCCTTTGTATAGATTTTATAGGCATGAATTCATTCCTGTGGCTACTCCAATGTTCAAGGACTAAAGAGTTTGTGGCTTTTCCAGCTCCTAGAATACAAGATGCAGGGAAGAAAGGAGTTAGTAAAAGACATTAGGTCATGAGCTAGGCCACCAAACTTGGTCTTAAATTAATACGAGGGAGCCTTCTCTCTAAAAGTGGAACTATAAGTGGTAAGTTCAAAAATTTGTGTGATTTCTCAAAAGTAGAAATTCATTCCACTCAGTAGAGTAATGCCACGTATCTTAATCCTGATCCTCTTTTTAGTAGGTAATATTTTAACATAGCTATATATTTAATATTGGCTAATGAAAATGCCTATGTAAGTCTTGAAACACTCGTGTCCTATCTTGTTCCTTGTTATCTCTTTCTCCCCAGTTCGACCAACCATAACCAACAGTGGCAGCCAGCCTACTGAAATTATTACTACGCGAGGGAAGAGTATTTCCTTAGAGTGTGAAGTTCAGGGTGTTCCTCGGCCAACCGTGACATGGATGAAAGATGGCCACCTCTTGAACAAGGGAAGGGGAATAGAAATACTGAATGAGGGTCGCATCCTTCAGCTGAAGAATGTTCATGTATCTGACACAGGCCGTTATGTGTGTGTTGCTGTCAATGTAGCAGGACTGACTGATAGGAAATATGACTTAAGTGTGAATGGTAAGTACAATACGGCTCAGAAGATCTTTGCTAGGTGATATAATATAGCCTCCTAAATGGAAAACATAAGCTTCGAATAGTGAAGGCTTCCATTTGTCCACCACCCTTTCCCACCTATATCCCTAAATCAGTCCTACTTATCCCACGTTACTTAATTTGCTAAGATAAACACCCATTGGGTACTGTTTTAAGAAAACGCATAGGAAAGTAGAAATTATTCTTCTTCAAGTGTTTTGGTTCAGTTTTGACCCAGGTAAATCCTTTAATTATGTTTCCCAAATTAGCTGTCTTAACTAGAGAAGTATAAACATAAGTTCTTTGGGCTTACTGACACAGCCTCAATTAGGTTGAATTATAAGGAAGTCAACTTTAAGATTCTAATTAATGAACCATAATGTTAGTGGGAATAGACCCAACAAATACATGCTCAGGAACAATTATCGGCATGTTTGCAATTGGAAGTATAATTTTAAGCCTACAAAAACAATGGTAAATTAATAGAAATCTCATAACTTGAATCCAGTTCTGACATGAATGAGGCTCAGTATTAATATCTTATAGTTTACACCAAGGCAGATATGAAAGCGTAAGGAATTAGAATGTAAAGGGAAAAATAAACTAATCTTATATATTTTTTTATTAAATTATTCTTAATTTTTAGGATTAGAGTTACTTTTCAGAAAATTCAACAGGTCATGAGTCCATATTATAAAAATGCTAGAAAACAAAGAATGACTCACAGAAATAGCTACCATTCCTAGAATAACACTGTGAAAGCCATTGGAGTGGGAAAGAAGTGATAGTTTTAATTCCAAAAAGTCACTAATAGTAAGTAAATAAACAGCGCTTTGTGTGATTGCTTGTATTGCTTTGTGTTCCCCCCAAAAATGAAAGTTTCACGAGTGCCGTGCTGTGTAGGTATTAGCATTTGGAATGTCACCTACCTTGCTTCTGTTTCGTATTTGTTTTGTTTTTGTCTTCCAGTCCCCCCAAGCATCATAGGAAACCACGGCGCACCTGAAAACATTAGTGCGGTAGAAAAGAACTCAGTGTCCCTGACTTGTGAGGCTTCAGGAATACCGCTGCCTTCAATAACATGGCTTAAGGATGGGTGGCCTGTCAGTCTCAGCAGTTCCGTGAGGATTCTTGCAGGTATTAGAAATTCTGAAAGCCTCATAGTTTGGTCAGCCTCCAAAGGGCACAATTTCTCCATAATTTTTCACTCTTAGTATTTCTGTTGTTTTATTTTTCTTCTTGATCTAGCTGCTTGTTATGACACCCATTCATCACATTAAGAAAAAATACCTAGAAGGACATAGAATAGAAGCTATATGAAAATCAGGACAATCTTGAAATATCTTTAGTTAAAAAAAAAAAATTGGCACTTTCTTAAGACTTAAGTCATGAGAATGTCGAAGCATTTGTGCCATATTGAGCACAGATCAATCTAAAAAGTGAAAAATTAAAAGAAATACTGAAATTGAATCCAGAGACTATAGTGTATCGTGCTGTACAAGTATGTGGATTTCAGCCGAACTAATCTGAACAGTGTTTAGGTTCAAAAACAGGAACTTCTTGTGAGCAAAGGCTGTCATTTTTCAGCTTATTCATATAATAATGTAGGAAATCTGAATAGTTTATCCTCTGGGGATCAATCTTAGCTTAGAGAGAGGTTAAAGAATATTCTATTCCCCTGCTTTTAATGTAATGGATTAGGTACAAAACAAGAAGATAATCTTGCCAACTTTGTGGTTAATAAAAAGGCTTAGACCCTTAGGGAAAAAAATATCCCAAATTGTTGAATGGAAAGATTAACTACACCTCACACTGGAACTTTTGCGTCAAATCTAACACAATAAGGATTAAATAAACTCTTGTACTTACATTTGAAACCATTGATAAAAATTATAATGAAGACTTGCTTCAGAATCCTTAATATGAAGAAATGTCTGAATTGTGTGCTACCCACTATGCATTAACAGTATCACATAGTTGTCAAGAAAACCAATTAATATTTTGTCAGTTTAATAAATAATTATTTATTAATTATTTATTCTTTCTGTACTAAAAAATGAGACTAGTTTTAGTAGAATTAGCAGACTTCATTAGGAAGAATAGGAAGATTTACTCTATATTTTCAAATGAGGATTATAACTTTGATGATAACTGAATACAAAATAATAAGTATATTTCATTGTATCTAGTCTGGAAAAATAAAACTCATTGTATATTTTATACCTAATGAAAATTAAAATTAAATCTTTGAAGACCCATGGTATGGAAGGGATTTTGTGGGTCTGTCTATTTCCAGAGGTTAAAAGTAATATGGAGAATAGAAAATCCTGAAGAAAGATTTGGGTCTGAGTATAAACAACTTTAAAAATGATTTAGCTTGTTTAAAGTCTTTTTAAACAAATACTTCGTTCCCATTATTGAAGGTTTTTTCAGAAAAGATATTTTCTTTGTATTAGAATTAGGTCTAAATAACCTAAAGTCCTTCTCTTTCTTCCTGATCTTGGTCTATAAATGTTAGGATCTTGATGAGGAAGATACATTATTAACCTGTTTGTGTCCTACAGTTCTCACTGAATTCACGATGGCAGGCAAGTTACTAAATGCTTTTAAATTTTAATTTCAACATTTGTAAAATGAATATGTTAATGGTATTTGCCTCAGGGTTTTTGTGAAGATAAAGCAGTTAACTTGGTTCTGTGATAAGCATCCAATGCCTTTCTATTATTATTGGCAAAGACAGCCTGGTGAGAGGTCTGTAGTCTTCCTGTCCTGGGAAACTTTCCTATGTCCTTCATATTATGCTGTCATTTTCATAGGCCTCACATTCTCTGCTGGCCTTTGGAAAAGTGCAGTAAGCACAAACATTATTTTATAAATGGTTACCAAAAAAATTGAATATATTATGTTCTTCCCTTGAAATTATCATGCTTTTAGGTATTTTTTAATTGCCGAAAGAATAAGAACATATTAAACATGATTAACAACACCTGAGTTTCTAGAAATGAAAATGACAAGGTAATATGATGTGTTCTGGCTTGTTGTAAATTCACAGGAGGGGTGTTTTGGTTTTGTTTAATTCTGTTTTGCTTAACTAGCAGCTAAAGATTGCTGAGCAAACATGCTAAAAGTATTTCACCTTGCAGTGCTGCCAATGGAGTCATTCAGTTTTATAGACCCACTATTGTCATGAGCAATAGATGAATGAGAATCAGTTGAATGACAGGTGACTTGCTCAGTCCTGATTTGCTGCACACTTGTTTCATTAAGATGCATCCTCCTGAAACTTTAAGTACAGCTTTTTAGAGAGCAGCACATTGCTAAAGGCTGGATCATCGTAAAGTTGTCTGCCAAGACCCCATAGCCACTATAAAATTTAATAGGTACAAGAAACATCTTCATATAAGTATAACTTACTGTCAGACCCATTTTGTTTTTCATTGGATTCAGTGAGAGGATCAGAAAACAGAAAAGAAAGATCATGAGACTATGAGGTTGAGGTTTTGAGAGCCAGCAATGACTCATAAAAAAATTGTATTGCCTTAGTATCTCAACTGGGATCATGTTATGGCCTCACTAATATGAAGTAGCAATGAGTGCATAAATCCTTTTTTAATTGACATAAGGTTTAAAAAATGTTTAGATAATTGCTACATTTGTTTACCTAAATTCGGATGGAAATAAAAAGACTGAATTCAGACAAACAGCTCTGTTTGTCCAAATGAAATACTACCAAGTTCACCTTCGTCTGTGGGGGGAAGGGTGGGAAAGTTGCTTATTGGAAAACTCAGTGTCAGCTTGTTGTGTTTATATAAACTGAAAGCAGATGGAAACTCTTGAATCAGATCCAGGTGAGTATTTACGTGAAATTTTCTTGTTTGCTCAGTATAATTTTTCTAACTTAAATACAGGGTGCCGAGCAAAAATGTACCAGGTAGAAAATTATTACAAAATCAGATAAACAGGGCTTTTTTAATTAAAAAGAATATTTTCTCAAATAGTTTGCAGGACTCTGCTCTGTCTTACTTCTCCTCAAGCTTTTTTTAATCCCTTTTATGGGTTCTTACACTTTTGTCCTTCCTTGGAGTTTCCTTCCCATGACCTCCCACACCTTTCAGCATGTTAGAATTCCACTCTCACTTTACCTACATTTTTTAGATAATATTTCTTCAAATGAAATGTTACTAGGAACTTCACAATGTGAAAAGAAACATGAGTAGTGCATGAGATGACTGCCTAACAATTGAAATAAATAGTTCTAAGATTTCCAAGAAACTCGGATGGAAGGTGGTAGCCCGCCTCTATGGTTCACCTGTTGTACAATGATGTCACCTGTGTCTACGTTGTTGACCTATCCCTCTTTCAGACATTTCTGTGTTGTATGCTCAACAATAAACTAACTAGAAGTCCTTTCCTAAACATCCTGTCATGGTTGTCTTTTGAAAACAAAGTCACATATGACCTTATGTTGTATACATACTTCAGTGAGTCCAATGAAGCCTGTGCTCCTTAGCGTAGCATTCAAGGCCCCACATCTGGCCAGACTCCACCTGGTCTCATCTCTTCCCACGTTTCCACTCGTTTTGCTTTGAGTACCTCTGTCACCTCTGTCACCTCTGCTCTCTACTTCATAGCTCCTCTTTCATGTTCCACCACAGGGGCATCTCTTAACTCACCCGTTAAAAGTACACAGACCTTTTAAGAATATATCCAAACATCCCCTGTCTATGCCACTCTGCCTCATTTCCTGTTCCCTAACCCTGCATTTACGGCATCTGGTGATTTGCTTCTGCAGGAGGCAGGACATTACGGTTGATGCAGATCAGAACAGAAGATGCTGGCCAGTATTCTTGTGTCGTAAGGAATGCTGCTGGTGAAGAACGAAAAATCTTCGCACTTTCAGTATTAGGTACTTGTATAACTTACAGTATCTAGAAAAAAATCAGTTTGCTTAACTGCATTCTGAAAGCAAGATTAAAATTTAGTTGCAGCTTGATCTCAGACCTATGTGTTCTTTGGCCCTGGACTATGTATGACTGTTGGCAAGAATTTAGTGCCATATTTATTTGGAGGCTATCGGTCTAATTAAAAGCGCTAACCTGTCTTGTCTTGCCAGTTCACAGTTGTTTAATATTCATGACACTGAATGGTTTGTTTAATGTAAATGGGTGTTAGAGTTATAGTGGACAAATTTCCTCATGCATCGTTTGGTGACCAACTTTCATCCAAACTTTATGATTTGCATTACAGTATAATGCAGTATAATGAGATTCCTGACATAGAATTTTATCATACATATTAAAACTAGAATTGATCAAAACAATATTTGTATATTCTAGTAATTAATGAAAATTGGAGGTTTGTTTTAAACTTTATAATTTAGTAAACATAGATGTCTATAAAACAGCATGTCTGTTAGATTTTTAAAATTATTTCATATTATTTTTTAGAACCACCTCATATTGTGGGTGAAAATATATTGGAAGATGTGAAAGTAAAGGAGAAACAAAATGTTACGCTGAGCTGTGAAGTGACAGGTAAGGGAGTCAGCCATCATGCTGCTGGCATTCCCAGCCCACTAACGGTCCTTATCTTTCTGTGTGTCTTCACTAGTTCGGGAAAAATGCAGCTTGTGTAGTAGACATTTGCAGTGGAATTCTAGTATTGTATCTAACAGGTAGAAAAGTAAGAGGAGTTCTGTGGAGATTTTTTTAAAATCTCCTAAGAGAGAGGGTCCAAGTTAGGAAGAAAGTTAGGGTGAGCACTGTTCTTTTCTTTCCAGTTGTTGATTTATTTTTTGTGTTCTGCTTTTCCCCATATATGGAGTTTCTCACTTCATCTCCTTTTATTTTTCCCTTTCCTTCTCTGGATTTCTGCCTTTCTTTGTGTCTTAGTTACTTTTGTGTTACTGATCCAACATCCGCAAATTAAGAGGGGAAAGATTTATATTAAATTAAGCTCACGGTTTCGCACAGTGTATTCACAGCAGCCAACAGCAGTGGAACCTCATGGCACAGGCTGGAGGTGGGGTCGGGGGCACTGCAAACAGAAGCCAAGGGAAGCAGGTGCAAGCCAGGTCTGGGGAGTTAGGCCAGACCTGAGCTTTTCCAGGAAGGAGCTGCAACAATGTTTCTTCTTCCTTCCTTTACTTAGCCCAAGCTGCCCTTCGAGTCCATCCCCCAGACTCAGGGTGGGTGCCTCTCCTTCATTTCTTCCCCCACAAGTCAATAACAAACAACTGAAAGCTCTGTGCAGGCATCCAGTCTCAAGAAGTTGACGAAGTCAGGGCTGGAGGAATGGCTCAGTGGTTAAAGCACTTGCCTAGCAAGCAGAAAGTCAAGAGCTAAGTACCGGAGGGGGTGGTTGATTCCCCAGCACTAGGGAGGCTGACACAGGAGGGTCGTGGTGAGTCCAAGGCCAGCCCGGGCTCTATAGTGAGGTCAGGACCAGCCTGGACCTCACTCAGAATGAGGAGATCCTGTCTCATATTAAAAAAAAAAAAAAAAAAAAAAAGTTCAGAAGGTCTTTCCGGGTCAAAACTCAAGCATCCACCCCTTCCAGACAGGCCCCAACTACCAGTGACATATGTGTCCACAGTTATCCCACTACATCCAAATGCTTGAAGGACACTCCATATCCAAGCCATAACACTTCACTTTTCCTATTTTCTTAGACTTCATTTCAAAGAAATAGGAATTTCAGTAGAAGGATAGTTAGGTGGTGGCAGAGTTTGACCAAGAATGAAACATCACTGTACAAAAAAAAAGTCACTGTCATCTTTTGTTAACACATAACACACTTGTATATTAGCAGGCAAATGGAGACTAGGAAAAATAAAGCGAGTTTTACTACCTTTGTTCTCTGGTTTGTTGTATGTAATCAAAATAAATTTCTACCAGAATCTCTTCAAGCCTGTCTTTTTATTGTTGCTGGCCTTTCAGTTTTAAAGGAACAATGAGAGTAGCCTGTAACATTTTATGGAAAGAGAGTGCTTTACAGAAGATTTTATGTGTTTCAGTAAAGTGAAGTGAGCAAGGAAATATTTCTATTTTTAGAAAGGCAGATGTAAAGAGTGTGACATCTGTTATTACTTAACCTGTGTGATATTCTTTTTCTCTAGAAATAAGGTGGTAATTAACAACTGTTGCGGAACAGTTGCCTAAGTTTTAAAGCATTCTCTGAAGCTTTTGTAGGTAAATGGTTACAACTTTAGACCATCATGCTTAGTGAAGTGAAGCAAAGACGAAAGGGTTAATATTGCATGTTTTCTCTAATATGAGAAACTCAAAATACAGGCATTTTATAGAAGCAAATGGATGTGATGGTAGGAATTAGGAGGGATGAGTAGGGTGTGCGAGGGCCCAAAATGGGAAGTAACCGTTATGTATTGCAAATATATGTATGTATATACATACATATATATATATATATATATATATATATATATATATATATATATATAATGTGTATGGAAAAACAACTGGAAAAAATGAAACATTCTCAATGAATAAAAATATAAAGCTTTCTCTGTAAATAAAAGATGGAAAAAATGAGGCATTATCTATAAAATAAAGCATTGTTAATTTTAGTATATCGCAACTTTCTTTCCTAACCTCACTTGTTTTTGTGGTTCTAAAATTTCAACAACTCATTTAAATGATTTTATATTTCATATTTAACATAACTGCCCTCTTTAAAAATTTTTTTGATTTTCGTAATGGGTTGTAACTATTAAAGGAAGAATTAATTTAGTTTATATCTCTGTTGATAGGCTGTAGTAGAATTCTAATATAATTCAAAATACTTGTTGAGTTATTTACTTGAAGGTTTTACTTTTCTTTATTTTTCTCAACATACATTTTTTCATATTTTGTTATGAATAGAAAGATGTTCATGAGTAATATTTTAAATAAAAATGCACATACTCTTTTTAAACTGTAGCTTACTGTGACACTAATTATGAGAGGTAAAGCATAATATAAACAGAATTTAGTACCATTTTACTTATAGGAATAAAACAACCTATATTTAAAAAATGATTTTTAACTTGCATGTATCTTAGTTATAGTATCATCACTATTGTTGCCACAGGTCAGTTTGCCGCTTTCTTTCAGAATGAATGGTTTCTATAGTTTGAAAAATGGAATATGATTTTAAAAGCAAACAAGTGAAAAATACCTTCTTTCGGTATGCATCATTTGTAGACAATGGCTTATTAGGCAAGATGGCTTTTTCTGACAGGGAATCCAGAACCGGAAGTCACTTGGCACAAAGATGGACAGCTCCTCCAAGAAGATGAAGCCCATCGCATAATGTCTGGTGGCCGTTTTCTTCAAATTACCAGTGCCCAAATGTCACACGCAGGAAGATATACATGCCTGGCTTCTAATGCAGCTGGTGACAAGAGCAGAGGTTTCAGTCTTAACGTGTTCGGTGAGTATAAGCTTTGCCGAAGACCGGGAGAATCAGATGACCCTAGACTACCGTCTTCTTTTGCTGCACATCTACTACCATGGGATTCCACTATATGGGGAGTGCTGATTTTTCCTTATGAATTAATTTCATCATTTGCAAGTTCACTAATTGTTATAGGGTACCTCACTGTGTTCCAGGCCTATTTGATGCAAGGAGGAGGTATGACCAAGGTAAACACTGAACATGCACTAGTAAAGGATAAAACTATGCTTGTCAAAGAGATGCGGGTAAATGATCCCTGAATCTGAACTTGATGTCCTGCATTTTTCTTTGTAGGCCTCTGCCGTAATTGGAAAGTGTCCATATTGTAGGTTTTGTGGTCTGAGAATGACAAAATAACTGAGTTCTGGTTCATCTGCTTTCCACAACATCAAAGTCGGGCTTGTGCCTCAGGAATGACTTTAAAATAGATTAGTTTCTGCTTATATTAAATGTATTAAATGCATTTTAAATGTATCACCTAATGTATCTTATTTGCTAACTAATACAAAAATAATTCTACTAAAATCAACTGATCTATTTACAAGTGTGCAGAATGTTACCGTTTTGTTTGTCTGTTTGTCTTTGGAGTTATTCAGTATACTATTTGGGGAGCAGATAGTACTCCCAGTCATAAGAATTTCCTCTGTATAACACAGCTTTCTTCTAACTGGTTTAGAACTTGAAGTTTAAATGAGTAGGAGATGTGTGTGCAAGAAAAGTTTACTCAAAATACCACATAATGTTTAAGTAAGTGTCAAATGAATAGTCTCTGTAGTTCATATAATTTGTGCAAGCCTATGAAATCCTCACCTGCAGAACTCCTCTTTGGCCTTTAAGGGGTTAGACCTAGCAACTAATATGACATTAATTTAATTTTAATATAAGCTGATGAGTTGGTTTATCTCCTAGCATGTCCATGATCTCTAAGTGTGCACTCAGTATGGAAAAGGCAAATGCCCACCTCTGGATTCACTCTCCTCCTATGACTGTCATTTTCTTGGAACTCTCAGCTAATGTGAATTCTTCGTCCAATTAGTGAGTCGCCTCCTAATACTGATCCATCTCCAAATCTTGTCCTTTCTCTTAACTGCGATCCTGATTTAAACCTCTCTCCAGCTTCATGTTACAACACAAATGTGATCGCCGCTGGCGGCCATCCTAAGCCATGCCACCTGACGACACTCCTTTCCTGTAACTAGCTTCACCCATTTCTGATTACTTCTCCATTTTCTCCCATTCTTCTCATTCACTAAAAACTGAGATGTCTTAGTTGAAGGCTTTTTTCCTCCACCTTCATGAAATGGAGACTGTTCGAGTTTTTGTGTCTGCAACTTAAAATTTACATAGTCAGTGTCTTGGTGCCTTTACTTCTTTTTCCGCCGGAGGGTGAGTTCTGTTTCCGGTCAAGTTACTGATCACACGCATGACACTGTCTTTTCACCTCCTTTGGTGTGCCATCTATTCCCACTGACTGCTTTCCCTGCAGCTTTCCCTCCTGCTGTCTCCATCACTTGATATTTTAACTACTTCCTTTTATACTTTATAAAAAGTAGGCTCCCACCCACACCCTTTTTATAGTGCTCTGGCAAGAACTGCCTTTGTGCTAAGTTCAACAAACATTGTCTATTCCTGATATGTGATACATGTTCTTGCCTGGTGATCTTTGCACATCTTGGATTGCTCCCTTGCTCTCTCCTTCATGGACTTTTACTCAGTCTGTCTCTTAAACATTGAAATTCCCAGAATTCATTCCTTACTTCATGGCTGTACACATCTACTAGGTGTCTACTACATTGCTACTCTACACATTCCTTTAAGTAATACACTTCGTTCCCACATGTTTAACTGTCATCTATAAATCGTTGATGTTTCCAACCCAGATTTGAAATTCCTATAGAGGATTGTTTGTTGGAATATCTGACTGGAATGTATGTACCTAAAATTCAAGGTAGTCAGGCTTAAATGAAACGTTTTGCCTTTTTAATGAGCAGATCTTTTTATATTTTCAAATTGTGTTGCTTCTTGGCAGTTTAATGCAGTTTCCAAGCGAGAACATTTTAAGTTGCTTTGCTTATCAATTCTCTTTGGCCTCCAAATTCTACATCAGATTCTGGCACCTGAAGTCCTTTTTTGTGACTTCTTTCAATACTTTAGCTTAGTTTCTCATTTTCCTTTGTGAAACCAATGTTCCTGTCTCTGTCATCCTTGCTGCCACTAGTGGCCCGCTGAAATCAATGCTTTGTATGCTCCCGTAGTGGCCCTTATGTTTTACTGCTACTCCACCCCAACCGCTCTTTGCTTCAACCACTTTCCCTTCTTTTCGCCTTAAAAATGTTACTAATCCTAAATCCACCTCCCGGAGGCCTGCTCTTGTCAGACTCCTCATCCTGAATGCTAGCAGTTTGTCTTCATTGTCCACATTGTGTTGATTTTTTTATGTGTCATTCCCTCTATTGCCTTAGGAGCTTTTAGAGGAATTACAATACTTTTGTATAGACTAAGACTAAAACCAGATTGTTTTGTGACCACTAAGAAATAGAATCACAAGAATAAATGCAGTGATAATTTAGAAATGCACAAATAGAGAAAATTCTAAGTATTTTTCTCCAACACACTTTTAAATCCTTTTCCAGTATCTCCTACCATTGCTGGGGCAGATAGTGATGGCAGCCCTGAAGATGTCATTGTCATCCTTAACAGCCCCACATCTTTGGTCTGTGAAGCTTATTCCTATCCTCCAGCCACCATCACCTGGTTTAAGGATGGAGCTCCTCTAGAATCCAACAGAAATATTCGTATTCTTCCTGGTAATTCACTTACTCAGCTGCTCAAGATGTATCATCTACTATTGTAGAAAAAGCAGAATCATTGAATTCTGTTTTTTACAAAAGCAAACAAAAGTATGTTTACAAAAAAGTTACAAAAGTATGTTGTCAGTTTGTGTTATATTTGACTGTCATATTCTAATTTTTTGAATGTATCCTTTGAAGGACCAAAAAATTACTTTTTGAAAATACCTGAGTAAGAGCAAAACAAATTTTATAATCAAAGTTATTGTTTTGTTAAATGGATCTTTAAAAGAATGTTAGTATTTAGATTGCCTATATATATTTATATATGTATATGCAATGCATATATATTATAATATATGTACATATAATATGACTTTCTATATAATATATAAATGAAAATAAAATTAAAAGTATGATTTTAAAGAGTGGCTTTAAGAAATGTGCAATCTTATGTGGAAAAGAGATAATACGTGTGAAAACTTTGTCCACAGCATGAACTTAAGTAACCATAGATTATAAATAATAAGAGTATGAAAAATGGAGTAATGACACATTTTATAAGAATTTAAAAAGAGAAATGACCATTGTATGCCAAAGTGGTCAAAAAAAGATTATTTCTGAAGTAGAACATGGACCTGATTTTCAAGAAGTTCTAGAATTTAGTTCACTAAAAATGAGTTGGAAGGGGTTTTATATCCATCTCAATAGCTAGTGTGGGAAAGGGATAAAATGAGAATGGCCTAGTCAGGCTGAAAAATTATTAAGTACACATCTTACCCCTTGTGTAAATGGAGACATTGCATATACTTGTGTTGGCACTGAGGGACAGAGGCTGACCTCCAGGAAGAAAGTTGGAGTCATGTTTTAAATGCCTAGATTAAAGAAATTTGATTTGCTGGATAGTTGAAACCCATTAAAAGATTTTTAAGGAGGAACCATAATAAAAATTATGTGTCAAAGAAATTATTCCAGACCAGGTGGGTGAGAGGAGGGTCATTAAGACAGGGAACCATCATAAAAAGAATGACATAAAGACCAAGCTAGAGTGGTTGTACTAGAGGCGTGTTAGCATCAGAATGGACACAAAAGTCACTAGGGAAGCAGTGGCTGCTCGTACCAAACATGTAGTATCCACCTAAATTTTGGTTTGTCCTGCAACAACTCTCTGCCACAGAATTGGCATCTACAAGAAGAAATATATTGACAATAAGAACTGAAATCTTATAAATTTTCATATGCTCTACTGCCACTAAGATGTAAGAGATTCTTTGATGTTCCTTGATGTTTAGGAGGTAGAACTCTGCAGATCCTCAGTGCCCAGGAGGATAACGCTGGAAGGTACTCCTGCGTGGCCACTAACGAGGCTGGGGAAATGATGAAGCACTACGAGGTGAAAGTCTACAGTAAGTTCTGAAAGATACTATGTTTTGCATCTTTTCAATTTTTCTAACATTTTAAGTTCCATATTTTATTATTGGTTTTTAAATATTTATACCCACCATTAAAGACTTGTTTATCCAGCTTGCTTCATTAAGGATGGAAATTAAATTAAACATGATGCCCATGACGAAGATTGCTTTCAGATGTGAAGAGCCAGCACAATCTAAGCACTACTCTCTATTAGAGACCTTGTCAATGACACTTCCTGAAAGTTCTCTATTTCACTCTTTGACTTAGCTCTCTTGGCTGAGTTATAGTAGTTGTGCACACAAAAGGGGGGGTTAAATACATATGCCCTAATCTACGGCCCAAGATGAGCTCATGAATGATTTTAGGCTTTTGCAATGTACATTGACTAAATTAAAGGCAAAGTTAATACTGATGTTAATAGAATCCACATTTCAGAATTTTACTCCTCTTTTCATAGTATTTTTCTAATCGTTATTTGTTCTTTGACTCAGTATTTCTCAAACCAATAAGATGCGGGTCATGGTTGGACTGTGGGCCTGAAATAAACGAAACTAACTGTTCTGTGAAGTGCTTCAGCCCAGTCACAGCGGGGAAAAAGATGTTTCTCTTTGTATTCTGTAACTGAACACTATGTTTCCTAGGTTGCTGCTGACTTGGGTTCTCAACCAAAGTGCAGCCCAGGAAATGTCTGACATTTCCTTGTTTTCTTGTTAAACGTTGTGATTTTGTGATTTTCATTGTATTCCATATATTTCAAAGAAACGATGTTTAACGATTTACTATTCGTTTTATGCAGTTCCACCCATAATCAATAAAGGGGACCTCTTGGGGCCAGGTCTTTCTCCTAAAGAAGTGAAGATCAAAGTAAACAACACCTTGACTTTGGAGTGTGAAGCGTATGCAGTGCCTTCTGCTTCCCTCAGCTGGTACAAGGACGGACAGGCCAGTCAGCTGCTTTTATTTGCTTATAATTTCTAAGCATGAAGAATCTTGTCAATTAAAAAACAGTAACAAGTGACTCAGAATCACTTTGACCTCAAAAGTATGAAATCCTGTGCTCTTGGGATCTAAAAGTACCATTAAGGCAGCAGCAACAACAACCAAACAAACCCATGTGGAACCGTATCTGTATTATTCCATCAGCTGAAAGTTTGCAGAGCCCTTTTTTTTTCTAGCATTTCGCAACCCAGCCATCAACCGTTAAAGAAATCAGGGACATATTGTATCCATTTTGCAATTTTATAATGTAAGTCAACTTTGGTTGAGAAGAGACTCATGCACAGTGCTAAACCAGATTAAAATGAAGGATATAACTTAAATAACAAATTTTTTATAAGTTTCCTTAAGTATTTTAAGAAAATATAACAGTTTTAGTATTCTGAAATAAATAGTCTAAAAGAGACGCTCGTGGGCCCAGTACCGTTACCTGGAAGCACTGAGGAACAATAAATATAAGACATGTCTGTCCTTCAATACTGTGGTCGGACTTTCAGACCACACACCTACTTCTCAGTACACTTATACTTTTCTATGCATGCTTTAAAGGCACATGTGCTGGTGTTCATAGGGCAATATAGATATGTTAGCTATTGTTAACACTGCTTAATGCAGATGTGAAATAGCTAAGCTGCTGTTTATCCTGTTTTACACACAATCAACCAAATGGTCAGTTAAATTTCACTTATAAAAGCTTGAGTCATAGTCATAATTTAAGATGCATGAAAGTTATAGCTTATTTTTTTCAGATTCCAGATGGATTTTGCATATTAGTAGCTAGAAAAAAAATTATTTCATATAAAATAAGCAAGTTTCATCTGGAAGCTATTGAAAAAGGAAAAATATAGAACTCCCACCATGTTCTGTTTATAGTTCTTTTCTGACTGAAAGCTTACTTCATGGTACGATACCAATTTTATGTGAGTTTACTTGAAAATAATTTCTTTTCCTTTGAAGTCATACTATTGTTTTGTCTTTAATTTTTGTTCAAGATTTTTTCTCCCTACAGTCACTACACATATACACAAACACATAAACATGTAATAACAGGATGGATACTGAATTACAGTAGAAAGGAGGTATTTTTTAAAAATCTATTATGGAGTTAAATCACTTTTTTGAATTTAGACTTGAAAATTTGTCAAATTAAGCCTTAAGCTGCTCAATTATTTTTAGGTTTTGGATTGGTTCCCTAGAATATGAACAAAAACAATTTTACATATATTTTCCATAAATTTTTTTCTATTATTTTATTCTTCCGATAAGCAAGGCTACTTTAGAGAGGAAGTAATTTTTTAGGGGAAAAAAGCACAAGAAATATAGTCAATATTGACCACAATAACTTTTGATCAAATCATTGATTTTATCTGTTTATGGCCTGAAGTTTTTGTTTTACCATAGAAAATTTAAACCATGCCATTTCTAGATATGATACAATGATAATAATGATTTGTTTCATTTCCAATTACATACTGAACATTTCTGTTTGATGGGCATTATTTTAAATACAGTAATTGTATGCATGAAGGAAATAAGAATCTCTGCCCTGATAAGTTTGGAAGAACAAAAACTAAACAAAAACATCCAGTAAAACAGAATGTGCCATGTAGGTGTCACGGAGAAACCTCAGTCCAGGAGAAGTACATCAAGTGAGGAGTGTTATTTCTCACTTAAATAGAGAAGGCCTCTGTGATAAGGTAGCCTAAAAGCAGAAACCCAGAGATGTGAAGAAAGCAGACATAAGAGATCAAAGGATAAATATTTGAAATTAGAGTGTATAGCAAGAGTATAGTCCCTGAGGCATCTGAGCTGGAGAGCGGTTATCAGTGAGAACGCTCATGCTGTGAGCCAAGGAGGAATAGAGGGCAGATCACACAACCTTGTAGACCAGTGTTTTTTATTTGGATGGGAAGCCAACTGGAACCTTTTGAACATATTGTGGTATCATCTGGAATCCTATTGCATGGTATGGTATGATAATCTATGTTATGATATACTGAAGGCTTCAAAGGGACTGCCTTGGTATCTATATCTGCAAGAGGGCATCCAGCCCTGAAGTTCTTGCAGTAATACAGAAGAGACATGGTATTTACTTGGATGGCAGTGGTAGCAATGTGTACAAAAAAAGATGAGTCAAGTTTTGCATGCAATCATGTGGCGTGAGATCACATAGAAAGAGATACCAAGATTAAGATCTGGAAGGTTTTACAATTAGAAGTCAAGAAACAGGGAGTATCTGGTCTTGAGAGACTTGAGAGATGGGGAAGAGTATTTTGGAATGAAGACAAGTTAAAATCTGTCAAATGCTCATGACGAGTTAAAATAAAGACTTAAAATTGGCCACTAAACTTAGCAACACAGATGTCATTGGTGACATCTTTATTCAAGTGGAAAAGTAATATTAGATTTTAAGAAAAGAGGAAAGGAAAGCCATTGCAGATAGCAAGTGTAGGAAACAGTTTCAAGTCACCTGAGTATAAAGGATAGTAGAAATACACATGTAAGCTGCAGTAACGGAAAAAAAAAATTTTTTTAAGAGTACAACTACCTCGTGGAATAAAATAAAGTGGTGATGCTGTCAGAGGACACAGCTGTTGGCAGGAAGTTTTTTGAGTAGACCAGGAAAGTCACAAAATGAGCAGAGACTGATGTTCGTCAGAGTTAAGGTTTTGCCAGCAGAGTGAAAGTAAAGGGAGAGAAAGCAAGGCAGTTGGGGGCTCACACAAGAGATAGTGTGTAACAGACCTTCTCTGGATCAAGAGGGAGGAGACTTAGCCCAAGGAAAAGATTGCAAGGTCAAAGGATTGTGTGCCCTCCTATCAGGTCGAAGTGCCACTGGATTTGGGATGATAAGGGAAGTGAATTTAAGAACCTGGAAGTGGTAGTCTGAGAGTGAACACTTGAAACAGATTATAAAGGGCGCATTGTGGGTAATTGTTAGGTCTAGCTGTGCATAACTCTCTTGCATAGTGGCTAAGCAAGAGTGGAGGAGGAGAGGAAGTCAAGGAGCTGAGAGAATAATGCTTTGGATGACTCTAGGTGGGTGTTGGGACCACCAAGAACTATGAGGAAAATACATTCAAAGGGAAAACACTGACCTGGAAGCTAAAAATTCAATTGATAATACCAATGAGACCTCCTTAATATCACTAGTGTAAACTTTTTTGTTTGTGAAATAATGATTTTTAATTGACAATAATAATTTTAGATCAAATCAGATGGTGCTCATGCTCTTAATTTTTTATAAAGTCTAGCATTCTCCAAAAAATTATGAAAGACATTTTGTTAGTACTATATGATAATATTTGAAAAACTAACTTGGGTGCTTGAATATGGTACCTAAGAACATATTTTTCATCATAAAAATATATAAATGCATTGCCTGCAAATACCTAAAAAAAACACAAACCACATCAGTTGTCATTTTTAAGGAGTTAAAATTATTAATCTGAAGTGGTTTCATCACAGGATAAATTAAGCTACTCTTGTTCTGAATGCTTTTTATTTTTGTAAATTTTATTTTCATTTATTAAAATTTTTATAAAAATGAACCACAATTTCTTGTAGAGGAATTACGAGTATTTAATGCTAACATTGTAACAATTGAATCACAGCTCCTGAAGTCAGATGACCATGTTAATATTGCAGCAAATGGACACACACTTCAAATAAAGGAAGCTCAAATATCAGACACTGGGCGATACACCTGTGTAGCTTCCAACCTCGCAGGTGAAGATGAGTTGGATTTTGACGTGAATATACAAGGTAACACTAATATATTTATTGTTTAAAGTTTAATTTATATGACTAGCCAAAGTAGACTTAGCTTGGTTTATTTTAAATCAGTTTTTCTAGCAATAATATAAATGTATTATTGAAACTTAAAACAGAAGAAATTAAATAAATAATTCTGTCACCCAGGACTACCTCTATAAGCTTTATGTGTTTTCTTCTAATACTTTTAAGTGTACACATCATCTAAAAAATTGGTTTACAAAATACAGACTTCTCTATTACATTGGCATTCCCCTATTATTGTACTACAAATGTTTTTTAATAGCTCTTACATGGAAAATAGGAAAGCAGTAACAGAATTCAGAATAGTCAGTATCTGAGTTGGGTGATGATGGAAGCTTGCACCGGCCTTGTGACTTGGTTGAGTACCTAAATATCGCAGTTCTCCAGTTCCTCACTTTTAAAATTAATGCCTTGCAGAATACTACATGTGATCAAGGATGAAAGCAATAATACCTGCTGTTATTGTTATTCTGGAGGTTACCAATTATTCAACTTGATTTTGCACGTGTGTATCCTTACTCGAGATTGAACCGAGGGCTCATGGATGCTAAGCATGCTGCCTTACCATTGAGCTCTATTCCCTGTCGCTGACATGATTTCAATAACTATGCCTGTTTGTCAGTTGAATATCCTAATATTTAATCAGATTTCTATTTTTTGATGTTTAAGTTGTTTCTAAATTTGCATTTCTCATAAATAACGTGACATTGACCATACGTAAAGTTTCTGCAGGTCTTTGATTTTTTTTTTAGTACATGACTAGAAGCGGAAATCTTAGGTTGAATGTTATGCACTTCTTAATACTTTTGATATGCAGGCAGATTGCCTTCAACAAAATTCATATTTATCCCCAGAAAAGTATAAGTTTGTCTTATTAATTTTTCTTAATGGAGTTTTAAATCCTGGTTCCATAATTTCTGGAGCCTTCTTAGTAAGGTAAATCCTTGAGAAATGCTCTCAACTGAGCAATTATTGTTAGTGGTCTCTCAAAATTAGTTTTTCCTGATAAGATTATATTCCTTAGCCTTACTTTGCACTGAATATAGACCCACTTTCTCTCTAAGTGCCAGGACCTTTCACAGGTCAAAAAAGTCTTGGCACAGCCTTTTGAGCCAATATTTTTTGTTCTTCTACAAAAGAACCAACTCCAGTTTAGGTACTTTGTTTAGCTAAAGGTTACTGTTGGTAGGTGTATACATACTTGAAAACATTTTGCAGTATCTAATTTATCACACCTACAAATTGCTTTTTGAAAAGAGAGAAGGGAAGGATTTGTAACTTTCCCACAATATATATGAGCACAAAATACTCAAGATCAATGTAAAGTTTATATTTTGCAATTATACATATCAATAAAATGGGGAAAAATGAAAAAGAAATACAGCCAAAAATCTTTGTTTAGTGGATTGGCACTAACATTTAGGCTTCATCAAAACCCAATGCTTTTTCTTCCTAGTTCCTCCAAGCTTTCAGAAGCTCTGGGAACAGGGAAACATGCTAGACACTGGCAGGAGTGGCGAAGCCAAAGATGTGGTCATCAACAATCCCATTTCTCTTTACTGTGAGACAAGCGCTGCTCCTCCTCCTACACTGACATGGAACAAAGACGGCCGACCTCTGACCTCCAGTGACAGAGTATTGATTTTACCAGGTAGAGAGTTCCTTGAGCAGGGTAAATGTAGGAATCTCTAGCAGATGTGTTTCTTCTCATGTATTAAAACAGTGAAGTTGATTTGCTATTTAATTTAACTGGCACTAAGTATCTGAATGCCACTAATATGTATGAAACTTCAAGCTACAGTGAGAATTTGAGAATAAGCTAGGATAACCTCGTACGTTTTTCAGATCTAATCTAGGATTGTTCTATCAATTTTTGAAAGTCTTTTGGCTTTTTTTTTGCTTCTTTTCTCTTTTGGTGCAATAGAATAATTAGTTTGGTATCTATACATCATTAGTATGAATTCTAATCTGTATTTGCAAATAGTTAATACTCAGTGTATTAAATATACTTATAAGTAAGTTCTAAAGATTAGTAATTTCAGATGTTTCATTATTGTATCATGTGTTGATAGGAAAGTATATAAATTGTGGGATTCTATTTTCAAAACTTCAAATGAATTTTGACATGCACTTGAATCCCAGGGATTGTCAAATCTCATCAGATTGTGTACTTACAGTCAATGCATTAAATGATTGTATGTAAATTTGACCAAATTAAATGAAATAATATCATGAACAAATAATCGAAAATGAAAATAGACTAAATAAGTGTAGCATCTATCTATAATATGAAATCCTAAATTAGATCTAGGTCTGAGAAAAAAGACTGTAGCATTGTATTTCAGTAATAATGAAATCTGAATGTGTACTATGGATTAAGGTGTAGATTTATATTATTTTAAATTTTCTATTTTTGGTTATTGTAGGGTTGTGTAAGGGATTAATCTTGTTTTTTATGAAATACATATTTATGAGTACTTAAGGTTAAAAGAGAGTCATGTCTCCAACTAACTCTTAGATGGTCCAGAAAAATATTATATACATATGACACAGTGATGAAGCAAATAGATGAAATGTAAAAAATTAATAAGCACTGGAGGAATGGCTCAGTGGTTAAAGCACTTGAGGAAGCGCTAATCCAAGCGCTAAGTACCCGAGTTCGATTCCCCAACACCACATAAGCTGGGCGTGGTGGTGCACGCCTGTAATCCCAGCACTCAGGAGGCTGAGACAGGAGGATTGCTGTGAGTCCAAGGCCAGCCTGGGCTCTGAAGTGAGTTCAGGACCAGCCTGGACCACAGAGCAAGACCCTGTATCAAAAAAAAAAAGAAAAGAAAAAAATTTAATAAGCATAGGTAAAAGTTTTTATACTATTATTGCAACTTTTCTCTAAGTTTGAAAGATCAACATAAAACATTTAAAAATGTGCAAAACTGTTCTTTCAAAATTGTGTACATAATAGTAATGCTTTTATGCTTCTACATCCCTGCATGTTTATTTCACAAATGAGTACTTATAATAAACAGTATAAATATTTATTAAAATATTCAAAACTGTAAAAGGCAGCAGTCACTGCATAAGAACTGTCCATATGGACCATGATGAAAGGCATAGAATATTGTTCTCTCCTTTTGGAAAATCCACATGAGCTGTTCCTTTCTCAGGAGATATGACCTGTATTATAGTATTGGACATTGTTTAATACAATCACGTTATAAAAGTGGTTGGTGTCTGAGATTAAAAATGAATGATTGGCTGGCACAGGATCCTTAAAAGAAAATGAAGATGTCATTAAACCTGAAAAATTATGTCTTTGTTTATGGTCTGTGTTCAGTCTTGGATTTGAGACATAACCATTCTGGAATACGTTTTCAGGAGGAAGAGTGTTGCAGATTCCCCGGGTGAAAGCAGAGGATGCTGGGAGATACACATGTGTGGCTGTGAATGAGGCTGGAGAAGATTCCCTTCACTATGACGTCCGTGTGCTTTGTAAGTTTGTTGTCTTTTATTTATTATGCATGCTTTCGCTTTAACATATTTTTCAGAAACTAATGTCTGCAAGATGTTACATAAGCCTTAAGGATTTAGAGACTATAAAGATAATCAAAAAACTGATAGTTCTTCCAAATAATTAATTATCTTATATAAAAAATGAGAATACATTAATCAGGACTTTGGGGATATCAAATAACAATATGGCTTAAACCAGAGAAAGGATGAAATCATTGACTTGTGGTCTGCAGAGTGTCAGAGTAGAGGTGGCTGCTGTCATATATGACTTCCATGTCTCAAAAGAGATGTCTCCACTTTTCTTTATTAATGTTACTCTCAAGAGAGGAATCCTCTTCAATAGCAAGGTGGCCCCAAGCAGCTCTAGGCTCAATATCCTTCTAGTTTCACATCTAAATGAAAGGTTTTCCTTTCTAGTGTTTTTAATTAAAGTCCTAGAGTTGCCTTTCGTGATTTTAGGTGGGTAAGTGTAAATCGTATATCCATGTGTTAGCTAGTTATCGGGACAAAGAGGTTACGAGGTTCTAACTAGTGAGAGTGGGTCATATGTCCACTGTGAGCCAGCATTAGCTTCATCTGAATGCATGGGAGACAGGAGCGCTACTTCTTTAAGAGAAAAGACAAGTAATGTTAGAGAAGCAGAAGCAAATTGTTCCTTCAGTTGCAGGAGACTGGCCTAGTGAAGTGAGTGAGAATATATGATTTTATAGAGAAAGTACTTAAGTGATGTGAGCGATGAGGCATTCGTCTCAGTGTGAGGTGATACTGAGATCTTTATTCTTAGTAATAGAAGTGGAAAACCTAAGAAAGCAGCAGTTAGAAAAGGAAGAAGTCAGTTTGGTATCAGCAGTGTTGAATTTGACATAGTTCTAGGGTATTTGTGTGAAATGTTGAAAGAGCTGTTGAGAAAAAGAAACTTTCATAAAATAAAACTACTTATGAATAAAGAATATAGATGTAATAGCTGTCCATGAATAGGGAATAATATTCAAGGCCAATATCTTCAATAGGAAGGATTATTCATAGAAGAAGGTCAATCAATGGGAAGTCATTGATAATGAGTAGAAAAGAAAGGAAAAAAGAGTAGGTAGCTGAAGAGTTAATCTAAAAATAAGTGTAAATTACGTTTCCTAGAACACAAGACATAGAAAGGTTATTGAGAAATAAGTTTTTGTACTGAATGCTAAAACAAGTTTAGGAAAATACAAACTGAAAAGGGTCTTTTGCCATAGAAACTAAGAAGGCCTTGATCAAATTCAGAAGAGTATGATGTGCTGCTAAGATGCAGAACAAAAGGATAAATACTAGGCTTGTTATCTAAAAGTAAACAAAAACAGAATAATCTGAGACATTTTTAGAGTAAAGAAAATAAAGAATGTGATTTGATAATAGACAGCTTGTTGGAAGAAAAATTAAGCTATCTGAGCTTGCTTATAGACCAAAAATAAATTATCTAATGTCTATCAATAAATTAAAATTTTGAGTGTGTATTGAAGAGGGAACAGTACAGCGATGGCCAGAAGAAAACATGTAAATAATGCAAGCAAAGAGCCCAGGGGATTAATTAGTGTTTTATAGAGAAGAAGAAAGATTTGGAACAGTACAAAGGGAATTGTGGGAATGTGTATCAAATGCATTTAGTTCTCCCTATTATGTGTAAAAGAGAGAGAGGCAGGAGTGGAATTTGGGCCTCTGCGAAACATAAAGTGATGGCAGTTGCTACTATGGGGAATGTGACAGAAGTGGGCCTGTTTGTCCCAACTGTTGCTTTCTACAGTCACATGGAGGCTGAGGTATTGAAGAAAAAGATGATATGGTTTGGGAGGTGGGCACCTGAGGTATTTGTTGCCAAAGCACAGGAGAGTAAGAAAGCATAAGACATGCAGGACAGTAGAGTCAGTGAGGTGACCAGCTGACCCAGTGTGAGGTCTGGGCAGCAGGAGAACAGTTTGCCTGGAAGGAGGCTGATGGGCTGATTGTGAGGGGAAGGGGTGGAAGGATTAGAGTAGCATTTTCAAGCCAAGAGCGGTTTATAAAAGAAGCTCTGAAGAGGTGGAAAGGGAAAACACTAAAATTCAAAGTTGACTTAACTGACAAATGTCTGTTGATTGCTCACTGTGTGTCAGGCACTAGGTGAAGCCAAACACTGTGGGTATAGCAGCAAATACAGTGGACATCAGTGAAATTCCATTTTGTGCTTTGTAGCATTGATTATTCCTTTACAGAAATTTAGTTCAATTGTTTGAGACCCAAATTCCCAAGACTGTACCTACATTAACATGCAGTCGTTATGGATTGCTAAAGACACAGTATATTTCAACACAGTGAAACAATAAGTCAAGCTTTCAAAACAAAAGAATAAGTATGTACTTTGAAAATAAACATCTACATTTACAAAAGCAGCCAGTACATTTGTTCCTGCTTCACTTAACGTGTTTATTTTTTTAAGAATTCTATGGGACATATGTGATTTTTTTAAATAGTTAATGTGTATACAGTAGATTCTGTAGTATTAGTTTAGATGAATGCACACATGTGAGACGAATCTAGAGCAGCACATGTCAAGGTTCAGTATGTTTAAGGATCACTTGGAAAGTCCATCAGACACTGATTTCTTGGTCTCTCCTAAGAGATGCCTAGCAAGGTTTGGTCAGGACCGAAGAGCACATACTTGTTACCAGCCTCCCAAGTGACTCTGATGTTGAGGCTGGGAAGCCCACGTGACACTCTACAAATAAAGTCATGTCTGAACCTTTCAAATACTCTTTAAAAACTGTAATTTAAGCCAGGTGTGGCAGATACCTGTATGTCTAGCACTCAGGGATCAATATATCAGGAAGTCTCCAACCTATTGCCTCTCAGCAAAGGTGCCAAAACACACTGGAGACAGGACAGCCACTTCAGAAAGTGGAAGTGGGGAACTGGATGTGCACGTGGTTGGAGATAGTTGAAACTAGACCTTTGTTTCTCACCCATAAAAAAATATCAGCTCACAGTAGATCAGGGCGGGACATTGGGGCAGGCCCTTGAGCTGAGCACTCTGGGAGACTGAAGCAAGAGGATGGCATATTTAGGGCCATCCTGGGCATTTTAATGACTTAGAAAGACCTTGTCTCAAAACTACAATCATTTAAAAAGGAAGATGTGTCTTTAAGCCACGCATGATGCTCCCATCTGTAATCCTAGCACTTGGGAGGCTGAGGCAGGAGAATAGCTGTGTCTTCAAGGTGAGCCTGGACAAAATAGTGAGTTCAGGATCACCTTGGACTACAGAGCTAGACGACCCTGTCTCAAAAAAAGGCGGGGTGGCGGGGCTGGGGGGGTGGTGGAGGTGAATGCTGTCTGGAAATGTTACTTAGTGTGAAAGCTGTGGATTTAACCCCTAGTACAATCAGTCAATCATCAGTCAATATGTGCTGTTATCTGGCTCATCTCGAGGACAATACAGTCTTGAATATCAGTTTATACAAATGTATCTCATATGTATGGTTTAAAATTCAGCCAAGAGAGAAATAACATATACTGGGGAAGAGCTGGGGTTGAGCTAAAAGGGGATGATTTTATTGGGTAGATAAATCTAGGATGGATAAGAGAGGGAAGAGAATAAACTCAAATTTGAGTCCTTTTATCACCATCCTGATTTATCAGTATGAAAATTTATTTGAGGGTAATGGTTTTTCCTTCAGATTTTGCTTCTCTGTTACCATCCCAGACTTTTTAAAGCTGTCAGAAATTTAGGGAAGCCTTACAGTCTCTCAATATCTCTTTGCTGCAATCATTTATTAGTGCCACCAGTTATCAAGGGAGCAAGTAGTGACCTCCCAGTGGAGGTCACCGTGCTGGTGAACAAGAGTGTGCTGATGGAGTGTTTGTCCAGTGGCAGCCCAACACCAAGGAACTCCTGGCAAAAAGACGGACAACCCTTGCTAGAAGATGGGCATCATAAACTTGTATCTAATGGAAGAATGCTCAAGGTAACAGTCAAAGTCTAATTTTAAAACAGCTTTGCAACTTGGTACTTGATGTTCGTTGTATTTTAGACTTTTAAATAGCTTTCATTGGTTTTTAAATACTGTATTTACAAAGATAATCATGTTGCAATCTTACATACTCCTGATGGAATCACTCCACTTAGTATAACATTCCCTTTAGGTAAACATTTGTTCTATATTGGCAAAAAGTTAACAATAATAAATAATAATGGGAACCACATAAATATATTGACTGGTTGTTTATCTGTAAGTTTGTTTTTCCTCATATGTCCCAAAAGAAAATTAGACCTAGGTACAAATAACCAATTCTTTTGTTAGCATGCAATTTGTTTGAATCATTAGCTGAACATAAGATATAATGCACTATACCCAAAGAATAAATGATAATAATTGGGGATAATGCACAGTTATTAGATCACAAAATTATATAAAATTGCCTATGACTGGAAATTTTATGAATAGGTATTTACTTAGTTGACCTGACTAATAATAGCCAGCATCAGCCTGAGTTGGTACAAAAGTGCCATTTTCTGATGTTTATCTGGGTATTGATTTAGAAGAATACATTCTGTTTATTCTAAAACTAATGACAAATCTTACAAATTGCTTTATTAAACTTTTCATTTGTAATTTGTTTATTTTTCTCTCAGATTCTAAATGCTCAGATCACAGACACAGGCAGGTTTGCGTGTGTGGCTGAGAACACAGCTGGAAGTGCCAAAAAATATTTTAATCTCAATGTTCATGGTAAGAGCTCTGTGCCCAAAACCTCTACTAGGATATGCTTGCAAACGTACAGGAGCTACGGTTTAGATTATGTAGGTTTTAGCTTTGTGTTTTTTGTTGCCTGTGAGATTGTATTTTTTCTGGTTTTCAGCTGGAAAAATATGTGGAGTCTACATTCATTCCATCTCTTCTTTTTCTTCCCACCATAGTTAGTAGGATTTATAAAGTATAAATCTTTTAGGAAGCCCATTTTGGTTATTTCACATAATAATGAAAAATAAGCCAGTTAGTCTTCAATATTTGAAAGTAAAATCAGAATTTGAAATCTCAGAGACTACCAGTTTAATGGGAAGATAGAAGCAAATATAGATCTTATACTTATTAAAATATGTCCACCACTCCTGATTGGAACCAGTTTTTGTCCTCCACTGCAGTTTCATATTGAATTGCATCCTCTAGTAATCCACGAAAGAGAAAAAAAAATCACTTTGTGAAATTAAATATTTTCTTAGAAACCACCAGCATACCCAGTTCATTTGTCAGTTTTAGCTTTCATATGTGTTGGGCATTCTTTCTCTGTTTTTAATGACAGTTGGATTTCTGGATTATAACCCTAAGTGTAGTTTAATTTTTGTAAAATACAGTATGATAAATATTCATTTTCAATGTACTACGCAGTGAGCATTCATACTTTTCAAACTTGCTGTTTGTGTAACAGATAATTGAGACACATTTATCTTTGGGTTCCCAGTGCTTAGCACAGTGAGGATGGAATTGAGGGTACTTAAAAAATTATTATCTTTGACTTTTTAATAACTAAATTTGATTACACAAAAACAAACATGTTACAAATTCCTGAAAAGAATAAATTAATTAAGCCAATATAATCAGTGTAAGTACATAATTAAATTTGTGAAGTACAGCAGAATATATTTTGAAAAGTGAAAGTATCAATTATCTTTTTCTAATTCTTCAGTATTCATTTTTATCCTCAGTGTATTCAAAAGCATCTTGTAAATATCTCAGTTTTAGAAGTTATCTGTATTGTCTTGTGGTATACTTCTATATTTGTATCTTCTCCATTATCCATAACCTATTACAAGTGGTCTAGGTAAATGGTTAATTACCTCCCACTCATCTTGATCATTCTAAAAATGGTGTCTGTCATTGTGGTGATTGCTGAAAATGTTGTTGCTGATTTATTATATTTTCTTCCCATTCATTGCTTCTGATTAATACACAGATAAAACATTGGAAGAGGAAATATGACGAGGAAATAGTTACTGTTTTACCATTAGGGATTGAAGTCCAGGAGTGTATTTCTTCTTTTACCAGTCAGTGTCACCTTGAATCCCTGATTACAGTCAGAAACCCACAACTTAAATATTGGAAAACTCATATGTGGGTACTTGAATTTATTTTGTTTGAGATGATTCCACTGTTATTGTGCTTTTTTTATACCTAACTTTAAATGTGTTGGCCTTGGATTTTTGCTCTCTTCACTTTGTCTCACACCCAGCTTAATTTTCAGAGAACAGCATTTCAGTCTCTCAGTCCACGTTTCCATCTCTCTTGCTCAGGAAAGCTCAGATCTGGAAGTAACAATGACATCAACCTACTAATCACTTCATATGCACCTGGTGTTGCGCCCACTATCTTATAGAGACTTTTTCACTCAACTAGCTTAGTAATCTCACATGCTTGTTTCCTTTTATTAATTCCTCTTGCACAGATGAGAAAAATGAAACTCAGTGACATTAAATAATGCCTAAATTTACACAGCATGCAAATGTGGAAACGATATTTTATCCTAAGAAGTCAGAAACCAGAGGTTTTATACTTAATAGCTTTCTACACCTATATACTTCCTACACCTTCCTCCACTATATAGAAGATAATGGCTGGAGAAAATCTTGGAGTCAAGAGTATTAGTATCATTATCAGTTCACCTGGGTCTTTCGTACCTCTTAAGATAGGATAGCCTCCTGTCTTTATCTGTCCTTGTCCTCAACTCTCATACCTTCACCCTCTCCTCCACTGTCAGCCAGCCCCTATCACACTCTGGGCTGGGCTGCTGTCCTGAGATAGCATGCCAAATAAAAGAAGAAAAAGGTCTTGCTCGGTGAAGATGAAGCAATAAAGGTGACACATGAACTTAAGGATTCAATGAATAAAACATCTATTAGTAATACACAGGTCTTAAAACAACATCGAAAGCAAAAGTGAAACATCAAAATCATCTGTTTTCTCTTAATATCACATGGTTTGTATTTTATCCATTATTTGTTGTCTATTATCAATTCATTTTTCAAATATTATTGAGTGCTTACTGTATTCCAAGGCAATGCAGTGTGAAGAGATGCAGTAGACAGTAACCATGTAGAGTTAATAATTTGGTAGCTAATGACAATATTCACAATTTGAAGCCCTAACCTGCAGTGCAACTCTATTGAAGATGGACCTTGAAAAAAGTAATTAAAATCAAAGAAGGTTGTAAGAGTGGGGGTCCTAATTCTGTATGATTAGTGTCTTTAAAGAAGAGGTTGGAGAGAACTTCTGCTCTCTCTTTAAGTTTGCTCATGCTGAGAAAGGCCATTGTAGAATGAAACAGCTCTCTGACCAATCACATCACGAATCTTGATCTTGGACTTTCCAGCTTCCAGTACAATAACAACATAAATTTGTGTTGTTTAAGCCATAGAGAGGATGATACCTCATTGTAAGTCTGAAAAATGTAGTCAGCAGTATTCATGCCACAGCCTGAGGTTTGAGTTCCCTTGATATTTCCTCAGCCAGATCAATTAATCTGTTACCTTTAAACTCAGCTGTCCACAAAGTCTCAGGACATGGGCAAAACATAGCAAGTACTTGGCTGGAACATAACATGAATCGCCTCTATTCCAGTTCCCAGTAGCTTCCATATGAAAACTTACGAGCGTGGCTTTTCTTGTCTGCATTCCTGTCATCATTCTGGTCTCTTGAGTTAGGCACACAAATGGCTTTTCAAGTTCACCTTACAGCGTTGCATGGCTCCTCTAGCACGCATCTTCAGACCTTACCAAATTCACCCACAGACCAATTCCAAAGGCTTCTGAGCCATATGGTTAAAAATAATCAGCAAAAACCCCACTTTACAATACCAGTTTTTTAATTAGTCAGCTTTCTTATTGTTGGGACATAATGCCAGCACAGGCTTAATTTGGCTTGTGGTTCCGGAAGGTTTAATCCATTATTGACTGGCTTCAAGACAGAAACATCATCATGGAAAGATGTGGTGACCAGGAAGCAAATCAAGGAAACAGTGCCAGAAAAGAAGAGCCCAGTGACCAGATATAGTACCCATAGTCATGCCTCCTTAACCCACCCAGACACACCCAAAGAGCGCGCCACCCTCCATGCAGTTGGCTCCCAGGTCAATGAACCTGACAGTCTAACTTCACTGCCACATGCATTGACAAAACCATCTTAGGAATCACGTATCTATGTTTTACAAATGAGTAGAATAATTCTGACTTTAAAAATTCTAGTTTTCACTTTCAATTAAGAAAAACAAAATGGACACAGATGTGATGAAGCTTTAGGAAATTCCTATGAAGACACTCTCTAAGTGCTTTAGCAGATTTTAAGATTATAGTGGATGGAGCTCTATTTAGAAAATTGGAATCTATGTTTCTGTTAGCATAAGATTTCACTTCTAATATACGTATTTTTACAGTTCCTCCAAGTGTAATCGGTCCTAACCCTGAAAATCTCACTGTTGTGGTGAACAATTTTATCTCCTTGACCTGTGAGGTCTCTGGTTTTCCACCTCCTGATCTCAGTTGGCTCAAGAATGAACAGCCCATCGAGCCAAACACAAATGCTCTTGTTGTGCCTGGTAAGGAACTTCTTATGAAGTAGGCAGTGCTTTCCGATTTTTTTCTTATTTTAATACAAATCAGATTTCAACTTCCATTTCAAAACTTTCGTTTTTTACTATATATATGTTCAAAAATTTTTTCTTCATATGTTACATTGAATACTTAGGATAAAATTGTATACACATATTACTTTGGTGTAAGTGTTCAGTACCAAGTTCTATTTCAAAAAATTAAGAGATCTGGGACCAAAATGGCTTAGCAATTTAACGTTGTGCATAATAAAAGGCATTTTCATTTTATTAAGCCAATGGTTATATTAAATCAATCCCAGTGCTTCTGGGGGATAAATGGTAGATAAATTGATAAAAAGAGGGAGAGAAAGAGATCATGTAGTTGTAGGGAAGAGACAGTTTGACAGTTGGATGGATAGACAGACGATAGACAGGTCATAGATGGCAGAGACAGTCATGTCCACATTGTAAATTGTAGGAAACATTTATTAACAAAATTGAACTGTAATACAACTTCTATTTGATCACTAAAACCTGTGCAGATAGGTTTGGCTACTGAAAAGAAAAGAAATTCTATAAATTTCTTTCTTTATAAAAATTAATTTAGTATTAAAAGATAGAAGAAAATCGATTCAAGTATTGCATTTTAAATATGGATACTTCTATATGAATTTTGCTATAAGGGAAATATTATATTTTACCATTTATCCTATTGATAGAATAGAACGACCTTTAATTTGTATTATATTAATACAAATATTAATTATTAATATCAAATACCTTAATTTGTGTTATATTTGCCCACAGGTGGCCGAACTCTGCAGATTATTCGGGCCAAAGTATCTGATGGTGGTGAATACACTTGTATTGCTATCAATCAAGCTGGTGAAAGCAAGAAAAAAGTTTCCCTGACTGTTTATGGTTTGTCTCTACTGTCTTCATGACTCTATTTCATTTTTAAACTATTATTTAATCTTTTTGTCTGAGCAACTTACTGGGAAAAAAAAGGTGTTCTTCTGTTCCTTTTTTCTTCCTTCAGTGCCCCCAAGTATTAAGGATCGTGGCAGTGAGTCTCTTTCTGTAGTTAATGTGAGAGAGGGAACTTCAGTGTCGTTGGAATGTGAGTCGAATGCTGTCCCCCCTCCCGTCATCACCTGGTATAAGAATGGGCGGAAGATACCAGAGTCTACGCGCGTGGAGATTTTAGCTGATGGACAAATGCTACGAATCAAGAAAGCTGAGGTGCATCTTTTATTCTTGCTTGACTCTCATGACTCTCTGATGAGGTTGTAAAGCAGATAACCAGAAGTTGCATGTTCCTTTTACCTCAATGAAAGATACTGTGTGTTTAAAATATATAGGCAATGCTGTTGACCTTGTTTGCATTACAAATGTAGCAGGATTACAGAAGGCGATTAGAAGTGGGACATTTGAACATAAAGATGACTGATGATTTAATCAACACTCAAACAATGTGATTGGTCATCTGTAACCCAATGGAGCACATACAATAGTATCTTTTTCTTTTAGGTATCTGACACAGGCCAGTATGTATGTAGAGCTATAAATGTAGCAGGACGGGATGATAAAAATTTCCACCTCAATGTATATGGTGAGCATCTGCCTCTAATATAACTCTTTCTCCCCCAGATATGCAAATGAAAGAAAGTGTCCTGAATTAACGTAATGAAGACATGCGATTTCCTTCTGTCTTTTTACAGTGCCACCCAGTATTGAAGGGCCTGAAAGAGAAGTGGTTGTGGAGATAATCAGCCATCCGGTGACCTTGATGTGCGATGCCACTGGGATCCCGCCTCCCACGATAGCATGGTTAAAGAACCGCAAGCCTATAGGTAATGGCCATGCATGTGGGTGGCTGTCTACTTTTGTTTCTAATTACCATATTTATAAACTGGCACATTTTCAGCATGATGCTTATAGTTGTGTTAAGTTGAAGAAAGCTTAGAGTGCAGAAATACATATTTATAAAAGGATTGTTGGTAATATGGCTATTCATTTTACAAGGATAATTTTTCTTTTGTTTTTAAAAACTTCTCTCATTTAAAATCGAAGCACAAAGAGAAAACCTTTAAGAAGTCTATCACATGAACCAAAACATTTTTATAGTAGATGTTAATATAAAAGCTTATCTATGGTTTGTTTTGTTTTCTACTTACAGAAAATTCGGACTCACTTGAGGTGCACATTTTGTCTGGGGGGAGTAAACTCCAAATTGCCCGATCGCAGCATTCAGATAGTGGAAACTACACATGCGTCGCATCCAATGTGGAGGGAAAAGCACAGAAAAACTACATTCTTTTGATACAAGGTATGTCTTGGACACAAGGATGTATCTTCAATTTCTTTTTATATTTTATTAGTAGTACCAAATAGTCTATTTCATTGGGATCATTACTAATTGACTTAAAGTATCTAAGACATCAAGAATATTAGCAACTTTTGTTCTGCATGTGCAGTGGGTTCTGTTTTCATGATGATGGCAATTAATGTGAAGAAAAAGAGGAGTAGAAATTCAGGGATTTCTTTTTTTCCATTTGTAGTAAACTCATCTCCTTGTAATATATAATCCATTAAATTATATTTATTTATTAAAAACTTACGCAATTTATTTTGGTGCTATCCTGGTTAGTTTTTATTTATTTAGATCAGTGAGACTTAATTCCCCAGGCGGTACTGTGACCTAACCACCAGTTGGAGAGGAGACAGATTTCAAGTAAATGTGAATTTTATGCAATTTTGAAGTGATGATAAGGAATAAAGGAGTGTTAATTCAGTGAGCAAATATTTAAGTAATGCCACCTTCATTGAAACATAAAATGGTATCCTCCAGAAAGACCTTTCTTTTTTATTTTCAATAAACCTCTGGCCCTGAGTCTTGATTCAATATCAAAAGAGAAATGGAACTCTGACCTGAAACCAGTTAAAGTAGTTTTTTTTTTTAACAAGTTTGATGATAGTCAGGGAAGGACTTTCTCATAAATTATGCATTTAACCATGAATGTTATTTACCTGTTGGGTCCTCTGGTAAATCTAACTTCAAAAAACTGAAGTTTAATCTCTGTACTCATGAATAATGCTTTGGGATTTCAGAAGCATAAGGGGAAGAGTAACTGTTGAGTTAATTTCATCAGCTGTATGTTTAATTATGTTTAGTGTATTGATAATAGCAGATGGCAATTATGGGACCTCTGGTATGACCAAACATTTTACCAGATTTTTTGTATATTTTGACATAAAACTGAAGATCATATATATGTAACGGGTCTAACCTAGTGCTTGTCGTGAATTAGACACAGGAGAACAAAATTTTTATTGAGAAGACTTTTTAGTGCTTAAATGTTATCTACCAGAGAGTATTTTTCTTCTACTATCATGATGTCACTGAATGTAGAGTAAGGAAAATGTGTCCTGGGTCTCCTATGACTTGATGTAAGCTGCCGCCTCTCTATATAAAGACATCACATCTCTTTAAATGTGTAGACTGGAGATTCAAATGTGTCACTCTCTGATACCATTGTTAATAATGTCTGACAATATTATTTCTTGATCCCAGATAACTAGATAACTAAAATAACTAAATAACCAAAATAACTAAATGAAAAAGAATGGAAAGTGTTGGATATAAACTGCCACAGTTTATCCAGTGTTCAGAATAAAGAATATTTAGGGTTGGAGGAATGGCACAGCAGTTAAAGCACTTGCCTTGCATGCACAAGGCCCTGATTTTGATTCCCCAGGACCACGTAAGCCTGGTGTGGTGGCACACACCAGTAATTCCAACACTCGGGAGGCTGAGGCAGGATTGCCTTGAGTTCAAGCTCAGCTTGGCTACATAGTGAGTTCAGGACCAGCCTGGGCGATTGAGCAAGACCCTTTCTCAAAAAGAAAAAAAAATTAAACCCATTAGGTAATGGAGAAGGGAGTAATCAATTTAGATATGTTCTTCATATCATTATACCAACGTCTTATAAAATAGATTCCTGGACTACATTATCAAGTACCCCTTAAGGACTTAATCTAAGAATGATCTAAGAATTATGTTAGAAAGTGCCCCATGTTGTAGACCTGTCAAGGGCTCCTGTGACCGGAAATTCATATCAGCTTACAGATACACAGGAATATTAAAGTTATCTGATCTTTTTATCTTTTTTATTCAAAAGTAACTCATGAAGACAGTAATAGTTTGATTTTAATCTAGAAGTAATATGATTTGGACACAGCATGCTTTATGATTATGTTGCATTCATTAGATTTATATCTTTCTGCTTTGTTGATAAAAATGCTAAATATTTCTCCAAAGTTCCTCCAAGTGTTGCTGGTGCAGAAATTCCAAGTGAAGTCAGCGTCCTTCTGGGGGAAAACGTTGAGCTGGTCTGCAAAGCAAATGGCATACCCACCCCACGTATCCAGTGGCTGAGAGATGGAAAACCCATCCATAATGGTGAAACCGAAAGAATCTGGTATGTTGTGATGAATCTTTGCAATCTTCAAATTTCACATGCATAATCATGCAAAATTTCAACTCACTGGAAGTTTACTGTCATGTCATTCACAAAGAGAAAAGATACATTTTTGGAATATTTGACACAAAAATTTCTTTTGGAAACCCTGGAAGTTGTATGTGTATTTTTCAACCCTCATCCATCAACTCTGTTGTAAACTCTCCTCAGGAACTGTTTCCTCAGAATGTGTTAACTATAATTTTTTCCATTTTTATTAATATGTATATGTGATACCTAATGGTTACAGTGAGCTTGAGTATTTTTTACATGTATATATTATATATACATTACATTAAAATCCCTTCCCCTCTCCCTTTTTAGCCCTTCCGCACACTGCCTCTCCTTCATAACTCCCAGTATCACCCCCATTTGGTTCTACAAAAGCCTGTATTCTGGGTTTCTCATACTAGAAAAACTGTGATATTTAACCTTCTGTGTTTGACTACGTCACTAAGAATAATGGTCTCAGGTTACAACCACTTACAAAGTCTCAAATCCGACTTTATGGAAAAGAGTAGTGCTTCATCGTGTGTATACACCACATTATTTGTATCCACCACTGTGTTGATGGATGTATGGATGTTTCAGCATCTTCCACGGTTTAGCTATTATTTGTCGTATTACTATAAACATAAGTATGCATGCATCTCTGTTACATGTTGTTTTTATCTCAAAATTTTAATACTAAAATCTCTATCATTGGTTCTTCTTTCCTACTAAGGTTGAACCAATTGTATCCAACAAAAGATTCTTCAGTAATTCTAGGTATGATTTTGTACCTGAGACCATTGTGCACAGTTATGAAATTTGACATAATATAGAATATCATAACTAATTCCTTTTACTGCTTTTTCCTATCTCAGTTGATACTTGTTACCCTTCCTGCCAATAGATGTAATAATAACACAGTAAAGGGCTCTTCTTACTTTTTTCTTTTTCTTTTTTTTTTGAGGCAGAATCTCGCTCTATACTCCAGGCTGGTTCTTAATTCACTGGTGTTGCCCAGGCTGTGCTGGGATTGCAGGTGTGCACCACCACACCTGTCTTTATGTGGTGCTGGGGAATTGAACTCAGGGCCTTTTGCTTGCAAGGCAAGCAATGGCTGTGCCATTCCTTTAGCCCTCTTGTTACTTTCAAAAACAAACTCCTTTGGAGGAACAATCTAGAATTTCACACTACCCAAGATTACTTAATCACAAAGTTCTGCTACATGCACATACCAGAATAATTATATACATAAGTAGACATTAATTAAATGTGTTAAAAAACTTATCATTTTGAACCAGTATTTGGATTGTTTATTCTGGGCAATGGGTGATTCTAATGAAATCCTTATCTTTGGAGTAGATGGCCATTTATTCTCCTCCGAAAACATAGGAAAATTTGGTAATGATGTATGAATTAAATGTCAATGCAATAACCCTAACTTAGATATTTTCAGTTGTTTAAGTAACATTTATCATTTACTGTTATGTAACTCAGAAGAAAAGCTTCAGCAATTTGTAGAAAGAAATTTGCAAAATATATCCAATGAGTTGTCACAGGTTAAGAAAATTGCCCTATTCTATTTTTTCTCATTAGAATATAATTTTTGTTTATATCTAGATATGTCAAGATTTAGCTAAATGAGTAATTTCTTTAGATTCTCACTGTAATAGTCTTCGATTTCAAACCAGAATTTTTCCAATTTCCACTTAATTCAATTGTTAGTATGGTCTGAACAGTTTTACATATTGAGTTCTTTATATATTCTTGATATTAACTTTATATTGATAGCTGAAGAGTAATATTCTCTGAGAAAAAAGTACCTATGATTTGGTTACAGAAATTACTAACCTGACTATATGCAATTTTCCTCCTGAGGAGATAATGGTTATGAAATCATTAGTATGTAATTTCAGTTAGTAGCCTGAAATCTCCATCAGTGTCTCCATTTCTGACTTCAGTAGATTTCCATATATTTAGTAAAATAGATGAGAACCATTATATGCAAGATGAAGACATTATTTTGTGGCTGTAATTTTTTTTAAATATCATGATAATCTGGAATGGATTTTTCAGGTCTTAAGTACACATTAATCACCTCAGTGCCTTATTGTGACCTTTCTCATAGGGTGTCTGGAAATGGCAGCACATTAAACATTTATGGAGCTCGTATCTCTGACATGGGAAAATACACATGTGTGGCTGCTAATCCTGCTGGAGAAGATGACCGAATATTTAACTTGAATGTTTATGGTAAATATGGAATATCTCTCAATTTCTCTTTGCTCCCTTAAGAATCTATTAGTGGCTGCAGATGCCTGAAGCATTGAGTTTTAAATCTAATGCCACTGGTATTTCTTTTTGAGATGCAAAGGAGAAGTGTGAGTAATTGTAGTGGAATAATTTGAACTAGTAATACGTCCTCTCTCTCTCTCTCTCTCTCTCTCTCTCTCTCTCTCTCTCTCTCTCTCTCTCTCTCTCTCTCATACACTTTCTTCTTTGCATAGTCCCTCCTAAAATTAGAGGTAATAAAGAAGAAGCAGAGAAACTGATGGCTTTGGTGGACACTTCAATAAATATTGAATGCAGAGCCACAGGGACGCCTCCTCCACAGATAAACTGGCTGAAGAATGGACTTCCCCTGCCTCTCTCCTCCCACATCCGGCTGTTATCAGCAGGACACGTCATCAGGTCAAGTTTTTTCACAGTGTGCCTTCCTGAACAGATGAGCTAGATGTAACGGATAACGATTCTTTCATCTAGACAGCAGTTAAGAAATGCTGTAAGGGGTGGAGGAATAGCACATGGAGTAGAGCGCTAGCCTAGCAAGCACAGGCCCTGAGTTCGATTCCTCAGGACCACATAAGCCAGGCTGTAGTCCTACTACTCAAGAAACTGAGGCAGAAGGATTATTGTGACTAGGCCTCCCTGAGCCATATAATGAATTCAGGACCAGCCCAACTACAGAGTGAGACCTCATCTAGGAAAAAAAAAAAATAAGCTTTCATTATTCTTTTCTCTATTTTAATGTAGTTTCGGTAGAGATAAAATAAAAGATATGAAATCGAGATAGTTTTTTTCTTATTTGGTTTGCACAAAGTAGGTCTTTCATAGATGTCTTGATAACAAGTATCTAAAAACTATTGTTTTAGCTAAAATGTTATATGGTGAGATGATAGGAAGATCCCTACTGTGATCATGTGATGTTTGTGTTAACATCATTGTCTGTTAATGTACATTCAAAAAATGTTCACCTCTCTAACTGTGTTTTATTTGTGGTGCCTTGTCATCATGCTTGATTACATTAATAGAATCAATTCCATTAAGGCATTTATATTTTGTGATGGATGATTATAAGCTTAATGACTCAGAAAAATTTCTCAACATAAATCATCTTGTGTAATACATTTGTAAATTTTAATTGTTTCATTTGTGCATTTTGAGTGAGACCTAACTGTGAAATGTTTGGATCCAATGGCTTCTCAGGATTGTGCGAGCCCAGGTGTCTGATGTTGCTGTGTATACTTGTGTGGCTTCCAGCCGAGCTGGCGTGGATAACAAGCATTACAGCCTTCAAGTGTTTGGTAAGTTCCAGAAGCCACTCTCCTCCTTTAGTGTGTCCAGTATTAGCAACTAGCTCATCTGTAGAAATTCACTTCCTCACACATTGAGAAATCTGACTTTACTCTGTAAGAAGGAATTGGTTACAAAATATTAACTTGCTGACTGGGGAGGAATGTGTTTTATCCCAGAGCATTCTTATTTGTTACACCATAGTCTTTCTCAAAAATATTCTTCTGATTGAATTTTATAATTAATTAGATCTAAAACTTTTTAAGTAGCATCTCAATCCAGACACAAGACCAATTTTTTCACACAAAGTTTTATAATAATAATAATAATAGCAATTCATTTTAACTATTTAAAATATGAATAGACATGAGTCCATAAGAACTCAAAATCTTCTATTTCTGAAATACTGACATTTGCCTGTCCACATTTCTTGGCATATTTCAGAACAACTAAGTACTTATTTACTGCAATTTATGTGGTATTATATAAAACTTACTCTACAATTTGATACAATTTTTTTCTTTTACACAAAGTAGTTGAAAATTTACTGTTGAAACTATGCTATATGTTATAACAGACTAGGGCGTCCAACCTAAATAGTTGAAAAATTATCAAAACTTAGAATACACTTTTTGTATACTCTACAAGAGAACAGTTTTGAGCTTTCATTGCTAATATTTGGAAGATTAATAAGTAACATACGTAATAGTCGTTCATACAACATAATCATCTATTTGTTGTATGCTACTTTAAAGTCCAAATTTTATTGACCATTGAAACATTATAGAATTATTTAAATTTATCTCAAGCCAAAAGATACATAGATGTTGCTTGTATTATTTTCTTTGTGTAGTACCACCAACTATGGACAATGCGATGGGGACAGAGGAAATCACAGTTGTCAAAGGCAGCTCCACGTCTATGACCTGCGTTACAGATGGAATCCCCACTCCCAAGATGTCCTGGTTAAGAGATGGCCAGCCTTTGGGGCTTGATGCCCACCTGACAGTCAGCACTCAAGGGATGGTCCTCCAGCTCATTAGAGCAGAGACTGAGGATTCAGGAACATACACCTGCATTGCTTCCAACGATGCCGGGGAAGTCAGCAAGCACTTTATCCTGAAAGTCCTTGGTATGTAAACATTCTGGTAAATACAGAATAGTTCAAAAGTCAGTAAAAACAAAAAATTTAGCAAATAAGTATAATTCTTAGAATTATTTGCTATGAAAAATAATTTTTAAAATGTTATTATGTTTATGTTTTTTAATTAAAAAAGATTTACTCTCACCTGAAACATTAAACTTAGATTGTTGTGTTTTATATCTGTCGAGAAAGTTTAAAATGCTTTAAAATGCCTATTCAAAAAGATTATTCTTTGAAAAAGTCTTATGATTAGTTAATTCCTAACTTTTTAAGTTTTTCAGAAAACTGAAAGCATAGTTGATGAAAAGGGATACTGTTGATTCTATTCCATGTCATCCCAGTTTGAAATGATGCATTCTGTTGATTATAACTGAAATTTCTATGGAGTTGAATGACTGTTCTCATTCTAGCTCTGTTTACTGGTATGTCCCTTTAACTAAATATTTAGAGTACCCGTTCCAACATTTTACATACAAACAAATAGCATAAAAGGAAACCACATATTTCCAGAAAGCACAAAGTTTGACCTTGGAAAAGAAAAGAAGCTGAGTGAAAATTAGGTATTTCAGGAATGTACATTCTTTTTGAGCTTTGTCTTTTCACTATGATGTAGGGGAAATGCCAGGCTCCTCACACAGGACAAAAATGCACCCTATTGAGTCTAGTGAAAGGAATTTTGGCACGAGTCTTAGTCAGGAGAGGCCAGCTTGTATTTTCAGAGTGTTCTGCACTCTTTCTCAGAGCACCTACTAAAATTAAATTATCTGTGTAACTTTATGTTTTTTTAGTCTATCTTTATGACACACAGTAACATTCAACTTGGGGGCCGTTGCATATAGATATGCATCCTGATTATTGTCACTTCCCCTGCCTGCTCTCTCGTTCTGTACCTTTGAAAGTCTGCTTCATCTCCAGTAAAGATCCGCGAGGATGGAGTCTATTGGGGTCTCGTTTGTTGCTCTGCTCTTAGCGTTCAGCACAGCACTTGACAGGACAGAGATTCTGAATAGGTGTCTGCTGGACTTAATTGAACTAAACTAGAGACTTTTCAGCTAGATTAACAATAATTTTGACTTCACAGAAAGAACAATAGTTAAATATGCACAAGGAGATGTCAGTGCAGGACTGGGACTTCCAGAAAATAAAGGACAGTAGCGAATCATGTTCTCCAGGATATTTTCAGGCAAAAGACAAGATGACAGTGTGAAGTGTAGGAGATGTGGGTCGGGGTGGAGTAACAAATTCCTGTATCTGTATATCATTTCACTACATATGAATAACAGTATAGAACATACTGTGATCTTGTGCTTTACTACTTATATATCAAAGATTTAATATTGGATGTATGCTGTATGCCAAGCATGTTTATAGTCAATGTTAAATAATTGCCATAATTGCCATTCAGTGCATTGTGGGACAGACACTTACGTGAATTGTAGAATAAGAAAAATAAATCCCTACATCTGATTAAAAAATAACAAGAAAGTAATTGTCTTTGAGTCTGATAAAGATCATATGATTATAATAACATTCTGTGGGCTGTTAAGTTCTAGATTAGATCTCCTCAAGGCTAAATAAGAACCCTGAAAAGTGAGACTCTAAAAGCGAGGGCAGAGCTAGAGATTTTTACCTCCATTTGCCACCTAGAGGTGATGAAGCTTAAGTGTTCAGTTTGTATTTATGTAAACTGTGAAAGGAAAAGAGAAGACTAAAGAATATATGGGTATAAGTCAAACTATAAAGGGCCCTGAGAAGATCTTAAGGAGCTCAAATCTCACTGAGAGGGAAGAAGAAACTGAAGGAATATGTTACAGCTAGTATTTATTTCGGAGGAAATCCCCCTAGTGACAGGATGAATTGAAGAAGCAGTTGTGTTCTTCCAACTGAGAATGAGAATGCTACAGGATCTGGTCTGCCATGTGAAGGAAGAGTATTCCTCTTGGATACCAAGAATCTAGGAACAAGATGGGAGACAAGCACTTTCATGGTTGAAAAAAATAAAGGAACAAACTAACAGTGGTATCGTGAGGGTAATGTGCAAAGAGCAGCCTTCCCAGGTGAAGAGTTCCACAGGGTAAGACTTTCTTAAAACACATTTTGTAATTGATTCCACAGAATACCAAGAAGTTTCAGAGTTTAAATATCTGTTGAAAATTAATTCCATTAAACTTTGAAAGTTCTTCATATGAAACAGTAATACCAGGAAGAGTTTCTATTTTTAACCTAATTCTGATCATATAGTGGAAGGTGTCAGTTCTGGGGGGGAAAAAATCTGTTATGGTTAGAACACTGAAAACAAGGAAAAAACATCATACACAATATAGCCAGGTTGTTTGACAGGGTCTTGGTCCTCTAGGTCATGATGGGCTTTGTAATTAAGAAGTTTGAACTTTATCCTATGACAATGAAAAATCATTAAAAGTTCTAATAGATGGAATAGTATGAGTAGACATGTGACGTGGAAAGACCAGTTTGGCTGCAAAGTGTCTCTAAAGAGTATTCTCTTTGCAACTTTTCTTAGAAGCCCTATAAAAGCTACACCCACTTGCATTTCATTGATCAGAAACTTCACATACCATTCTACCTGCTACCTGCTAGAAAATGCAGGAAAAGTCATCTTGGAACAGTCATAGTCCCCAAAAAAATTAGGATCTGTTACTAAGAAAGGAATATTTGAGTAATATTAGATAGGCACCTATGATCAAAAAGAAAAAGGCATCAGTTCAAGTAAACAATACTATAGCTCATATTGAAGTGATGGAGGTAAAGGAAAAATATTCTAGAAATCATTGCAGGTAGAAATATTTGGACTTAGACTTGGTTATGGAATTGGGCATAGGAGGATGATAAAAAGATATCAAAGAAGACTCAGTTTACAGATTATGAGACTAAATGATTGGAAGGCCCATAACATACATTAATGCTGGGAAAGAGCAGGGTTTTGAAGAATACAACAACATTTAAATCTCGTCTTATGTGGTTTGAAATGAATTTTAAATATCTACATGGAAGTGTTTATCTGGTAATTGCATTTGTGAATCTAGAGCTCAGAAGAGAGATTAAGGCCAGAGGTATAGATCTTACAATTCTCAGAGCGGATGATGCCCACTGTGCCCAAAGTACAAAACACAGGCCAAACATAAAGCAAATAGTTCACAATCACTGGGCACAGATCTAGATTCTGGGACCTGATCTACCAAGACCAGCTATTGTTGTTTATTGCTACTCTTTTAGATCCAGCAATCTAAACTTTTGAAAGGGAAGGCCATGCTTAATTAACCTTTGTATCCCACTTGTTCTAAATAATAAGAATAAAGAATTGATTATTGTCAAGTGGAGAAACAGAAAATGGCTTTGAATGGAACAAAAAAAGCACGCGATGGAAATGAAAGGAGTTCAACATTTTACAGTTAAGAGAATCAAGAATTGATTTGTGGCTTATAAATGAAAAATTAATGACATTATTATAACTTTGATAGTAATTAAGATTGAGGACAATGCTCAGATTGGGGACTTTGAGGAGCAAGAAAAGGCTAGACAAAAGACTTTGTTACAGTTTGTATCTGGAATGTCCCCCAAAAGCCTCAGATATTTGGATGTTTTGGATTATGGGCATGTGATAGGTTACAGATCTGTGGTGGATTACAGGTGTGTGGTGAATGATAGGAGTGTTAGATTATAAATGTGTGGTACATTATAGGTGTGTGGTAGATTACTGGAAGGGGAAGATCACTGGGACTTACCCAGGAACACTGGGGTTTGGTCCAAGGGGCGGATCCCTGGGTCGTGATCGAGAAGGATGTCCATGTTAGTGCCACCTTTTGTACCTGGCTTGGCTTTCTTTCTGCCCATGCCATGAAGAGCTCTTCTCTGACTAGCCTCTGCCATGTGTTTCCACCATTGCTGCTGCCCATGAATTGACTAAGTAAGACCTTCTGAAACTATAAACTAAAATAAATTTTCCTCCTTTAAGTTTGTGGATGTTTGGGATTTCATCCCAGCAATGAAAAGCTAACTGAGACAGAACTCAGACAGCCAAAACAATACTAAGTAATTTTTGTTTTCAAATCTTTCCAGTTAAGTGAACTGCTCCAGTTGAGTTCCCACTGTTGTTCAGTAATTACCATTTACTTTATAATCTCTCCTAAGTATGATCCATTCTTCTGGACATAGTGCCTATGAGAAAGGAAATGACCTCTATTAACAGGTGTCATCATTTCAGTTTCCATGTTCTGATCAATTTACGTCACCTGGGGTAAAGTTGAGTTGAATTTTCAGATTTGCCTAAGCAGAAGTATCATTTCACACAACAGGGTTCTTTTTGTTATTTCCTTCTGAATAGAGCCACCTCACATTAATGGATCAGATGTACCTGGAGAGATGTCAGTAATTGCTAATAACCCACTTGAACTTACCTGCCTTGCTTCTGGAATTCCTGCCCCTAAAATTACCTGGATGAAGGATGGCAGGCCCCTTCTGCAGACAGATCAGATGCACACGATGGGAGGAAAAGCAGTTCTTCGAATATCCAGTGCTCAAGTGAGTGTCAAAGTTCATACAATTATTTTATCCTAATTTAACCATTTTCCAACTTAGGAGAATTATTAAATTGAGCAGGTCTTTGCATCTGGATATGTCGTAGATCTCTGCAACTTTACCAAGAGTAGATTTCTTCTATGATGTTATATATGATTGTGTAGAAGTGACTGGAAGGAATATGGAGTGCCTGAAGAAAACCAGAAACCTTCTCTGTAACGTGTATGTTTTCATAGCTTGATAAACGTTAGCATGCTTCCTTACTCTCTTACCTAGTACCACCTAGCTCTGTGTCTAACCAGCAGAAAGCAGCCTGCCTACATGTAAGACCTCCACTTGCACATTTAATATTTAAAGAGAACTGGCAGATGTGGAAGTCAGAAGAAACCCAGTTTTCTAAACAATGATCACTTCACTAAAATTGGTTGTTTTAGTTCATGTTGAAGGAAATTGGTTTGAAATGTGAATAGATGAAAAACTATGTCTGGGACATATCTTCATGTAACAGTCTTCTCTTCTACTAAGAGAGGTAAACCTTATAAAAAGTCTTCAGCTGTACCCTGATGCCCTCATTGGTAAACATGAGGTATAAGTAATAATAATGATGATACCTAATGCTTAAAGTGAGAGAGTTAAAGAGATAATCTTAATGCAGTGTGCTTAAACTGGTGCCACACACATGTGGTAAGGGCCATATCTATGAGAATAAAGTAGAATGCTACTGTTGCTGCTATTAGGATAATCATATACAATAACAAATTATTACTCATATTTCTTTGTATTTTACTGAAAAAAAGGGTGGGACGGTGGAAGAAGAGAACTAGAGATTACAGATTGTATACTGTGTCAATGCTGTGCTCATCTCTGAGCTCTGTGTTCATCTCTGACATTCATGGCAACTATTTAAGGCAGTTTTTTCCCTTTTCTACAAATCCAGGAAAGGGAGGTCAGTACTTGTCTGCCAGTGACCGGCCATTGCTAAATAGAGCTGGTTCTCGATCCTGGGTGTGATTCAAAAGTGCTGTCCATGGATCTCAGCACAGCTCACTTCTAATGTCACGGAACAAGTACCTACTATTCACTTCCTTTCTCTCCGGTTCAAACATTGCAGTAGCTCAGACCATTTAGTGAATCAAAACACTTAAGAAATTGTCCCTTGTCAGGGTCTCCAGGGTCCCTGGCCACCACTGGCCACCAGCAATCAGGAATCAGCCAAGTCTGGGAGAGCTGGGTCTTGAGGGGGTCTGAATCAGTGTTAACAGCTCCTTATTGGCCGTGGGGGCCAGGCTTACAAGCAGTTGAAGGGAGGCTACTCAGCCAGGGTAATAGGGCAAGGGTCATTCACTGATTGGAGGATGTTTGGGGGGTCTGAAAGTCACCTAATTTGCGTGATTGGTCTCTCAAAACCTAATCGCGTGGTTTCTGGTAAAGGTCTAGTGGTAGGGGAAAACTAGGGATTTGAGTAGAGTGAAACCTGAGCTGTGTGCCGGCCTGGGCCTGGGATAAGAGGGAGTGGCTCCACTCCTGCTGGTCTTGATTATCTGGGTCTGAGCCACCTTCTACCTTTCCTTATCCCTGGGCCTACTCTAGGTCCTACACTCCCTGTCTACAGGAAATAAAACTACCCATAAGATTCAGTTAGGTATGAAGCGATAAGAACTATTAATAAGATATAGAAGTGGAAAATTAAATACTGTCTAGTACCAGGACTGATTTTGTTCACTCTGTGTTTTCCTGCTATAGCACTGCTGCTTCTATTTTTGTCTTTTGGAAAATGCCTGATCCAGTACGTCCTCCTAGGACATAACTGGTGCTCGGCAAATTACAAATTCTATGATAGAGACAGACTTTATTAAAATGTTTTCCATCAAACATTAGATTTTGATTTGCTCCAACATAACATGGGGTCTAAATAGATTTAGAGAACTTCATTTCCTATCCTCTCCTCTCCTTTGTGGGCTATGCATGTTAAGAACTGCAAAATTATACTCCAAAGACATCACTGTAACTTTATTTTTTTCAAACTTCCAATCAAAAAATACACATTAAAAACTATAACTACAAGTAATATCTTTTGATATCTAGAGCAGATAAGTTGTCTGGAAATATTTCCTGCTGGAGGAAAAATTTAAGAGTAATTGAATTATGGTTTAAGTTTGGCCAAGTCAAAATAAGCAAGGAGGTCACTATCAACTTTAAACAGAGTTGGTGAAAAGAGTTAGCTATAGTGAGGAATTCAGAAAGTATTTTTTAGGAAGTGCCATATCAGTTTTGATTCTTGATCAAGTGCTATGTGAAATTTCTTCTAAACATATTTGTTTTTCCAAGCATTCTAGTCTTAAATTTTTTCAAAGAAAACTTTTCAATCTACCAGAAAGTTTCCCCATAACCTATAAAATCAGTTTGGAATGTAATTTTTTAAATCTCAACATTTTAGTAATGCTCAAGTAGTAAAATAAAATGATCACTGTTTTCTAGCATATTACGTGGATCATGTTTCTACAGTGTCAAACATATGAATGAACAATACCATCCAGGGGAAACCACAGATTGTGATTTTTAAAGGAGTAGTTGTACATTTGGTCATGTAGTGATACAGACCCTACCATCACTCTGACCCCATTTATAGCCAAATAATATTATATCACCATTTTGTTCTTGTTTTACCATAAAAGTCAAAGTTATAGTCAAGACGTGGTATTGTTTGATTGTAATCGCTTGATATTTACTTATCTCTTGGCTTAACAAATACACTTCGTTTTCTTCAGGACTACTACATTTAAAATTTTTAGGCTATAATGTAAACCTATGAATGTTTATTTCTTCAATAATAATAATAATGATGATGCATATGGTGCCAGGTTATATATCTATTAAACAGAGGTTTACCTATAGTAAAGACGCCACGCAATGCTCAGTATCTGACCTTATATTCATTCTATTTTTATATTCATTCTAGTGGATTTTTATTCTTATCACCAAAGCCAGCATGTTAAAATTGTATGATTTTCTTCTCTGGGTTTGTAGGTGGAGGATACAGGAAGATACACATGTCTGGCATCCAGCCCGGCAGGAGATGATGACAAAGAATATTTAGTGAGAGTGCATGGTAAATTTGGCCAAAAAAAAAATCTGTGTTCTGCTATACACATACTTAAATCAAATCATTAACTTATGGAACATGGGACAATTCCATACCATGTGATAAAATTTTTAAAGTTAAGAATGTATATTCTGAGAATTCTGAGAATTCTTGAGAGGGTCTGGAGGAATGGTTCAGAGAGTTAAGTCAAGTGCTAAGTACCCGAGTTTGATTCCCTAGCACCACGTTAGCCAGGCATGGTGGCACACACCTGTAATCCCAGCATACAGGAGGCTGAGAGAGGAGGATTGTGGTGAGTCCAAGGTGAGCCTGGACTCCAGAGTGAGTTTTGGACCAGCCTAGGGAACAGAACGAGACCCTGTCTCAAAAAAAAAAAAAAAAGAAATCTAAAGATAATATTTTTAAGTTGTCTTGTGTCTGAGTGAATAAATCATACTCACTGACTTAAAATAGAATATAAATTATAATAATGAATGAAATTTAAAATATGTAGTTTCATTACACAAAGATAGGATGTTTCTTCAAATAAGTGCATTGTTATAAAAATAAAAATATGATATTAGCAGGGTTCCATGGGTCACCTCTGTAGTCCCAGTTGCTTGGGGAGTTGAGGTGTGACACTTGCTTGAATCTAGAAGTTTGAGGCCAGGCAAGGAGATGTAGAAAATCCCAGTTTCTTTAAAAAAAAATAAAAGTGATCATACAGAATATAACTTAGAGTGCTCTTTATCTAGTTTAATTGTATGGTGACCATTCCTTGAACAATCTTAGTGATTACATACTGATGTAATTTATCTACTTATTTGGTGGTATTTAGGCAGTTTCTAGATTTTCAGTGCTATTAACAGCACTGTTAGCCTATTGTTCCCTTTATTTTAAGAAATTTCTGTAAGTATATTTTCTTGGTTGTACACATGCATGAACGCAAACACACACACACACACTGAAGGATTTTTTTAACTTATTGCCCAATTGCCTCCCCAAAAATTTATGTTCACGGACCCTACCTAAGAATGCTTTTTCACAAAAATTGGAATTATTCCTCATGGGAAAGTATTCATAAAACTGAACAGATTATTTCTTCTTGTTTTTCTTATTATTTCATTTTCACAGCTTAAAGGTTTAGGCAGTACTAAGATTTAAGTGCCCCTCCTATTCCCACACACAAATGAGACTTGCCTGTGTCATGTAAATTCTGCATGTAAGTGGAACTAAAAAATATATTTTCAGTATATTAAGCAAAGTATATGCATTTCTGTAATTGTAGCAGACAGTTTTTGCCTTGATAATTTAAAATCTAATATTCAGAGAATATTATTACCAGGTGTAAACCCTAGCCAAGGCACTCCTTTGCACTTCACTTACTTTGCCTAGCAAATGATTATAATAATAGGATTATTTGGATTATACTATCATTCATGTAATTACTGAAAGAATTTCATTATTTAATCTATGTGAAAGTTCTATATAAAGTTTTTTTTTCTTAAATTCCAGTTTGCTAGCCAGGCATGGTGGTGCATGCCTGTAATCTCAGCATTTGAAGAGGCTAAAGCAGAGGATTAAAAATTTAAGCCCAGCCTGGGAAGCAATTTAAGAAGGAAGATACTGTCTCAAAAAAATAAAAGATGTAGCTGAGTGTAAAGGGACTGGCTTTTTAACCCATAATACTAGAAAAAAGAAAAGGGAGGGAGGGAGGAAGGGAGGAAGGAAGCAAGGAAGGAAGGAAGGAAGGAAGGAAGGAAGGAAGGAAGGAAAGAAAAGAGAAAATAACCAGTTCAATTATCTGAACTATACATTAAATAAGACGTATTTTAAACTGTTTCTTATTTATGTGCCAAAGTTATATTTGTCAACAGTAATAGGTTAGATCACTTTATGTCCTGTTCATTAAAGTCCTTTGATATCTTCCAGTGCCCCCTAATATTGCCGGGACTGATGAGCCTCAGGATGTCACCATGCTAAGGAACAGACAAGTCACATTGGAATGCAGATCAGATGCAGTACCCCCACCCGTGATTACATGGCTGAAAAATGGAAAACAGTTACAGGTAAATTTTTTGCTCATCTTCAGAGGCCCATTTTTGTGGTAAAAACAGGTGTGGAGCCACCAGTTAGTCAACATCAACAGACCAGGGGATACACAAACTGTGGTACTTATACACAATGGAATACTACGCATCTGTAAGGTCCAACAGCGTGGAGGCTTTCACAGGCAAATGGAAGAAACTTGAGAATATCATGTTTAGTGAAGTGAGTCAGAAGCAGAAGGTGAAACATCAATGGTCTCTCTGATATGAGAGACCCAGATCACAACTATCTCATGGAACTTTAGACGAAAGACAAAGCGAAAGAGGGGGAC